>CM053771.1:220515464-220536640 GCA_028658325.1 Potorous gilbertii | reverse complement strand
ATATTCAAACTCTACAACTGTGGAGCCTGAGGCTGGTGGATCTCTTGAGTCCTGGAATTCTGATCTGGACTAGGGCTAAAGCTGATCATGTGCGTGCACTAAGTCCAACACCAATTTGGTGAACCCTCATAGGAGGTCCATCAGGCAATGTAAAGAGACATGAAATTGCCTAAGAAAGTCCAACAATCTGTATTGATCAATGGGACAGTCATATAGTCTGCACTTCCAGCCTCTGGTCTCAAATACATAGGCAGGCAAGCCTAGCTGAAGCAACAAGGCAGTCAGAGAGAAAAAAAGAAAAAAAAGGAGTCCATACATGCAAAGTAAGTCAAAACTCTACATCTACCACTTTGACCATCCTTAAGTCAACAGAATTGTATCAACAGTTCTTTAGTAGCAAGTATCAACAGAACTTTAACAGGGATAACAGAAAACAAACATATAAAACAGTACCTTAGTTAACTGGAGTCAACAGAACCCATCATTATATCCCTGACAGAATTAGCCCAAGAATCTCAACTTGAGGTCCTTGGAAATAAAAATGCATTTTTAAATAGTTAAGAGTTTAAGGAATAATTTATTCACTCATTCATATATTTGTATATATACATAAACATATGCATTCCTGCTATCACTTTTAAATTAGAAACGAAACTGAGATTCAGATATGTAAGTGATAGAATAATGCCTGAAGAACCTGAGATTTACTTAGTATAGGAAATTCTTAGGTGATTAAACTCTTTCAACTGGTATAGGCCACTCTTTTCTCTGGAGTCAGTGTTGTAGAGAATTGTCTAGTGTTCCTGCAAGTTGAGGCACGTTGTGTGAGGTTACAAAGCAAGTACTTATCAGAGGTAGGATTTAAGCTTAGATTATAACAGTGTTTAGGATGGATCTCTATCTCTATCTCTACAACATAATGCCTTTTTTAGGTAAATGATAAAAATGAAAAAAAAATAAATGAGTTTAAAATCATTGGTTTTAGCACTGATCAAAATTGCTAGCTCTTTCTTTACATTTAACAAAATACTTGTTCTACTAACCTGAACAATTTATAAGAGTATAATTCACAAGAGAACATTAAATAAACTTATATGTTTTTGCTTCAAAATGAGTACATAGGAAAGGGGGCAGGATGATCTAATTGGATATTTGAGTGCTTTCAAAGACAAAATAAAAAAACCACAGAAAATATTGTGATCCTAGAAGCATTGGTACGATAATTGTTGCAAGCTTTCTTTCTTTGTCACCTGCTGAAAAATAGTTACTGACAGGAAGTCTTTCTATTATGGGTGGATTCTTTAAGAGGTTTTCCTGGGATTTGGATAAAGGAGGAACTAGTGAATTTCTTTATTCAGGACTGAGATGACAAGGCATATTCTTGATGGTATCTGTGTGAAGACAATTAAACTATACCAAATGAAACACAGAGTCCATTTTGAGATTTTTTTTACACATTTCCAAACTAAAAAAATATTTAAATTTGTTTATTGTTTTCTGTTCAGAAAGAAAAGAAAACGTTTTTTGAGCAGAGGACAGAAGCCTGTTTGACCTGATATGTTAACAGTCTGGCATCCTTAGGTAGTGACTGCTTGAATCTCTTTCTGAAGTCAAGAATAGCCTTGAAGGGAACTGGGGGATGGATGGCAACTTCCTTGGCAACTTTCTGCCTTTGGCAGCTTTATTGTAGTTTAACTTCTATGCCAAAAGGAAAGAATCTAGGAAACATTACATACTGCATATTTTTTTCTGCTTGTAAAGAAAATTGACATTGATTTATTTGGAGGAAATATTTTAATTTCAATCCTGAGCAGGGCTTGGTCTTTTTCCAGCACAGCATTCTCTCTTTAGTTTTAAGTTGCAATGATCCTGTTTCTAAGACTCAGTAATTATAATTCCTTTTGATTTCTAAAATATGCATAAATAATTCCATCATTTTTTTGGAAAGATTCAGAAGTCTATTTACAGGTTCATCAATCATGATATTGAATAATAATAAGCTTATAACATTCCCTGGTGGAGTGCCATTTTCTAACATAAATTCATTAAAAATACTAGCTTCCCTCTCACTTTACAGCGAAGATGTCAAACTGTTTGGTGATTAGGGGCCACTTAAGGGAACTAAATAAGCATAAAGTGCCACAGGCTGAGAAAGGTGCATAAACATGATAGGATAAAGGGAAGGGACTAAAAGCATTTCCATATTGCAGAGTTTGTCAGCTCTTCAGAGTATACATTCTATTTAATTTGTTAGAAGTCAGTCTTCAATAATACTGAATGATGAGAAAGAGTATATGGAATATTATTTGGGATAAGCTACCCCCCCTTTTTGTGCATAAAGGAGTCTACAGGAACAATAATATGGGATTAACCAAACCATTTGTTTTCTGTTTTGTAGCTGTACTTTCTGTTTTAATAGCCCATATGGAAATTCCAACTTTGATTCAATTTAAGGAGTTCTACCATCATAAAAGGGATATTTTATCTATTAAAGATAATTTTATTATCCTATGAGCTCTTTAAGCAAAATGAAATATGACTCTTCTTCAAATTGAAGGGAAGTGGCAATATTTTATTTCCCTCTCCTGCAAAAAAAAAGAAAAAATATATACTGTGGTATTATGGATTGCACAGTGAATCTGTTGTTAGAATTCATAATTTTCAATTCTAACTTGCTAATTACTATGTGTTTCAACCTAGTTAAACCACTCTATCTACCTGCATCTCAGTTTTCTAATGTGTAAAATGGTTTGGACTAGAGAATCTCCACATTTCCTTTTACATTTCAATCATATGAGTTGTTCTTTCCCTAATCCCTATACTTTTTTTTCTGTCTCTCTCCTTTTTCTTTCACTCTTACTCTCCTGTGTTGTCCCTGTTTTTCCTTTTTTCTGTCTCTCCTTCCCTTTCCTCTCTCATTATTTTCCACTTCTCTTATTCTCTCTTTTTCCTCTTTCATTGTCTTTTTCTCTCCTCCTCCTCTTTCTTTGTTTTTTCTCCCTCTTTTTCCCTCTTCCCTCTCTCTCTGATAAACAATACAATAAAAAAAAGATGCTGCCTATTCAAATGAAGTTTAGAAAACCACAAATATTTATTGGGAACCCCCATGGAAAATGCTGTTGATGACATATTAAAATATAAGAATTGATTTCTAAACTTCAAGGAACCTCTAATCAAATCATTTCATTTAGGAAATGAGGTACAACCTAGCTGAAATGTTAAAAAAAAGTACAAGATATTTTACAGTAAAAATACATCAGAAAGAGTACTTGATCAGAAAGACTTGGATTCTAGTCCTTATTTACCAATATTAGCCAAGTTTTGTTTATTTGTTATTTTCTACAGTGTAGAAACATCATCAAAATAGGTTTTAAGATTAATATTTCATATTTCCTCTTTATCTCGTTTCTTCCCTCTAGGTATTTTTAAACTCTGGGGAGATATGAAAGTAGAAATAACTAGAAACAAAGGAAAGAGGACAATGGGACTAAATTTATTACAAAGAAAAAGCAGGAACTGAAGATGGGTTCAACTTAAGACACACATAGAAAGAGCTGTGGGGCTCATAGAAAGTTAAACATAAGGATAAAAGTGGTAAATACCACAAGTGAGGTTTCTGTCTATCTGGAGAGAAGATTGTTGTAGAGTGTATGGTTTAAAGAAAGATGGCAGGAAAATCTCTAGCCCCCTTTTCCCAATCCTTCTTCCAGAAAAACTTTCATTCCTACCAGGAAAGGAAGCAGAAGATCAGAGCCAGAGGCTACCACTCTTCTCTTCCCAGAGAAAAGGGTAGCAGTCTAGAAAAATAACTATCTGTTCTTTTAAATATTGTTTCTCTATGAAATTTGATCAGGTTGGTTTGATATTGCTTTCCATTTTTTTGTCATTTTGAGGGGAAAGAAGGATCCCATACTGTATACCCAAAGTTTGATCCCTTTAGCACCTAATATGAGTTTTACAATGAACACACATTGCAAACCCTAAAGAATTCTATTTATCCAACAATAGCAAATCAGACATCAGAGAAAGTATATATAGGAGAACATATGCCAGACTGTACAAAGTGTAAGAACTCCCCAGTTGGGAAGGTGAGAACTCAGTCTAACAAAAGAGAGAAGGTCCTAGGTCTAACTCAAAAAGAAACTCCCCTAAGTCTCTATTTTAGCAAGTTGGGAATAGGAATATGATGGAGACTACTGTGCTCCTCTCATATCTTCCCTGAATCTTTTCCTTCAGCATCTTGAAGTGGGGTAAGCCCCATCTTCTCTCTCAAAGATAGAAACTGACTTGACACTTTGTTCAAAGAAGAGCCCTGAAACTAGATTCCTCACTGAAGAGTCCCCAAAGGGGAACTGGATGAGAATTGAAGTTCTTTCAACTCTTGAAAACTCTCAACTGTCCTTCATTCAATAAAGAAGAAAAAGATATCCAAATGGGATTTTCTTGTGATGTGCTGGAAACTGCCTATGCAGACTTATAAGGACCAATTGTTAAATTTTTATGTGAGTATAAATGCCTTAGAAATTATTAAACATTGCAAATCAGGATTTGTTGTTTTGCTTTGCTGATTGTGTGGATTTAAGAAAATAAAGGAAATTATTAATACAATTAAGGTTAACAATAACCTTAAAATGTGTTCTATATACTACTCGTAGGTAGAACTTCTTGTTAAACAGAGCTATTTTTTAAACATTTTTCCTGCATCTAACTATTAGTAAGCAAGGAAATGTATCCAAATGCTAGCTCTCCAAAGTCTTTACTAATGTTGCTTGACAGATTCTCTATTGTCTTAGAGATTTGGCTAGAACTCTGAGACATTTATTTACTTGTCTAGGGTTATTATACTGGTATGCTTTAGAGGAAATAGGTCTTTCTGACTTCATTTCTGGCTCTATGTTATCAAGGCAAAAATGAAATAGCTTTAACCTCAAAAATCTTACATTATATTTTCAGAAAACAATGAATTTTTCTTATAATTTATACAAAATAAATAGAACATCACTAAGATGATAGAGAGGCCTTAATAATTGAAGGTGGGCTTGGAGATTGGGAGAATTATCAGATAGATGAGGACCTGAACTTTGAAGGACAGTAGATATTCTAAAAGGCAGAAATTAGCAAGGAGTCCCAAGGCTGAAGTTCACATTTGTCCATGATGTAACACATTCTTGTCCTTTCGTGGACCTGCTTTTGTGTCTATTACACAGGCCACTGCCACTGATACCTGTGTCTCTGCTTGCTACCTATTCTACCTTGTTCTGGAGTGTAATTATTGCCCCTAGTAGAAACACAACAAATGGCACTATATTGAAATAAATGTTAGCACTATTGCACTCATACTGTTAGGTCCTAGAGACTAGACAAACAGAGTGGAAGGGACAAATGTGAAAGATGCTATGGAGTCATAATAGATAATACTTGACAATTAGATATGTAACATGAGGGAAAGTGAGAAGCAAAGGGGAAGGAGATTTCTTCAGGTTATCATCTTCTCTGTCATTTCTAATACTTCCAGTTGTTCAACTGCCTTTCTTTAACAAATAATGAAATAATTACATATCTATAAAGTTGGTGTATCTCCCCACGGGCTGTAAATTTATCTACAGCGATGGTTGTGCTTTTTTTTTATCAGAAGAGCACTGCAGATAATATTTCATAAATTTGTTGAACTAAGTTATATTAACTTCATTATTACTAAGAATGTAAAAGTTAAAGTCTTAGTAACCTTTTTAGCATCACACAAATTTTGCAATATCCCTTGAGGTTTTGAGGACCTTATTACTATCTTTTTCATACTTCTCTGCTCAGTTTAGTTTGGTATTTGCTTCATATACACATAGACCAGTCACTATTTACAAATCAATGAAATTTGGCATAGCTGTTTATCTATAATCTTGTTTCTTTTTTATTGGCCATAAACACTGAAACTTTAAAATTATTAGTGACTTGGGAAGACAATCTACATAAGATCTTTTATTAACCAAAAAAATAGGTAGCTTGACTTTTATAAGAATTCCATGTTATGAAATTAAATAGCATTTCATTGTACTTTTAACTAAAAGAACAGAAACAATTGGATGCACAGAAATGGGTAGTTAGATGGCAGAGTGAATAGAGTGCTGATTGGGGATTCAGGAAGACTTGTCTTCCTGAGTTCAAATTCAGCCTCAAATACTGATACTTATTAGATGTGTGACCCTGGGCAAGTCACTAATCCATTTTGCCTCATTATCATCATCTGTAAAATGAACTGGAGAAAGAAATATCAAATAATTCCAGTATCTTTGCCAAGAAAACCCAAAATGGGGTCACAAAGAGTTGAACACAGCTGAAACAACTGAACAACAGAAATGTTTAATGTATGATGCTGAAACAGAAGGACTTGGGGGGGGAGAAATTTTTTTGTATTGATTCTATTTTTATTAGTTTTAACACCTCTCCCACACCTTCTTCTGAGAGGACAAAAATCACTCTGGAATATTTCTCACACCTATCTCCTAAATATTTCTTTTATCCTTCTCATCTGATTTCAAGTCTGTCTATCTAATGGCATATGAAATGGGAACAGTTAGGTAATTTAATGAAAGAAAGATTCAGATTTGTCAGAGTTTGAATCATGGAAGTTTGAAGCAGAAAGGAGCCTCAATATTTTCAGTTTCAATTCTTCCATTTTACAGGAAAGGAGACTGAGACCCAGAGAGGATAAATGGTAGAGATTACATCTTTTGACTTTTTATCTAAAGTTCATTACATTACCCAATGCTATAGACTATTGTTATTTCGGACTTTCAAAGGGCTCTATCCTATTTTTATCAAACAATCCATTATGCATGTGTTGTCTACAAATTCCAAATTGTCTAAATTCACTTTTAGCTTTAATAATTACCTTAACAGTTCATATTCTGCATTTCTTTTATCTTCTCTTTTTTTCCTGTCTATCATCTCTTCTCCTTATTAGCTGCATTTGCCTCATCTCCTTCAAGTTATGCTTTGTTTATTTACTTTTTAGAGTTTTATAGCACCTTCTTGCAAAATCTCATTAGGATAAAACATGTTAGCAAATTCCTGATGAACAAGCGTATCTGTTTAACTGCTCATAAACAATTTGCCCACTGAATATTTGTGAACTATGATATAGCCCTTCAAATATGATTACTCCTAAATTAATTCAAATTGGACTGGATAAACATTCTCTAACAAATTGAAAGTTGTCAGAGAAGCATCAAACAAAGGAGAGTGATATATAGCATGGCAATGATTTGGAGGAAGGCTTCTCATGAGACCTTATGGGACTAATATTAAGACCAGTTTTGTTTAACATTGTCACCAAAGATTGGAGAGCAATAAATGAAAAGCTTGATAATTAAGTCTGGGGTTTATTTTAAGTTAAAACACATTTGAAATAATAGAGACCTGGAGAAATGATGCAAAAGCTGGTACTTGTCTTGAATCCATTGCTAACCTAGCAAATACTGGTGAATACTGTTAAGATAATCTAAAATACACAATATAAGAATTAAAGGAGCACAAATCTATGGAGCTTTTTGACAGAATTTTTAAAAAAATATTTTTATTTTATAAATTATTTGTGCAGCACCTAATTTTTTTCCAGTATCCATCTTCCTGCAAGAAGGCAATATCATCTAACCACAAGTAAACCAGCTAAAAAAATAATTGATTGATAAATAAATGGAAGATAAAAAGGGAAAATTATAATATAACCAATCAACATAGCAAAAAATAGAAAATATATTTACATTTATGTATCATAACTTTCTTGTCCTTTCTTCAGTCTCTAAACATCCACTTCTTTTTCCATTTCATTGCTAGTACAAAAAAAGTGTTCCTTCCAATATTCTGCTATATGGGATATTTCTTCTTATCAATGATTTTTTGGGGAATATATACTTCATCAATATAGGTGGGTATGCATGTATATATATATACACATAATACATATGTGTATACCTTGTCTACAGATATATATGTGTGTATGTTTATTTGTATACACACATGTATGCTTATGTCTACATTCAAAACATGCCTTCCTTCTACTAATAGTATATGATAAGTATTTCATAATTCTTTTAGGTGAGATTGCATGCTATATTTTACCATTGTACTTATTTGCCTTTTTTTTAATGTCTAAATTTTGACTTTTTATTAAAAAAGAAACTTGTATTTAAGTATCATTATTTAGTTATGAGTTTCTGGTAATAAATAGAAGAAATGATTCCACAAGTAAATCATTCTATTTTTCCAAAACATTGGCAAATTTAAACTGGAGTCAACTATGTCTCCAAGCAAGCTTCACCTTAAAATATGATTTTACAAATCAGGCATACTAACAGGTGACAATTTTCTTCTACACATTATTTCTTCCACTAACACAAATAATTTTCCCCAAAAAACTCTGATTCTAGGCAAATGTTCAGTTGTATAAAATAAAATGCATCTGCACATAATTTGCAAAAATTTTAGGCTAAATTATAGGAACAAGTAATTTTCAAGAGAACAAAACTAAATTATTTTTAAATATAAAATTTATTTATATTTTGGTTTTCAACATTGACATCCACAAGAATTTAAATTCCAAATTTTCTCGACATCTCTCCCACCTCCAACCAAGCACAGTGTGTACCTCACTCACCCCTTCTTCTAGTCTGTCTTTCTTTCTATCCCCACTTCTTACATCCCCCTCCTCTTTATTTTCCTATAGGGCAAAATAGATTTCTGCACACCATTGCCTGTATATCTGAAAAGCAATTTGAGTGAAAAAACAATTTTTAGCATATATTTTTACAGCTTTGAGTTTCTTATTATCTCCCTTTCTCCCTCCCTTCCCAATCTCATTGAGAAAGCAAGGATTTCAATACGTTATATATGTGTAGCCATGTACAAATATCTTTCCACACAGGAATATAAAGAGTTCAGCTTTAATGAGCTCCTTATAGCTTCTCTTTCCTGTTTACCTTTCCATGTTTCTTTTGATTCTTGTATTTGAAAGTCAAATTTTCTATTTAGCTCTGTCTTATTAATAGGAATGTTTGGAAGTCCTCTATTTCATTAAGATTCCATTTTCCCCTGCAGTATTATACTCAATTTTGCTGGGTAGTTGATTATTGGTTTTAATCCTAGGTCCTCTGGCCACTGGCACATTATATTCCAAGCCCTGTGATCTCTTAGTGCAGAAGCTGCTAAATCATATGTTATCCCAATTGTGTTTCCACAATACTTGAATTGTTTCTTTCTGACTGCTTTTAATATTTTCTCTTTGACCTGGGAACTCTGGAATTTGATTACAATATTCCTAGTTTTCTTTTTGGAGTCTCTCTCAGGAAGTGATTGGTGAATTCTTTTGATTTCTATTTTACTTTATGGATCTAAATATCAGGGTAGTTTTTCTTGATCATTCCTTGGTAGATGATGTCTAGGCTTTTTCTTTTATCGTGATTTTCATGTAAACCAATAATTTTCTTATTAATGATGTTGATTGAGTGTTGTGGCTTCTGGTTCTTTCAGGCCAAAGCTAGAGAACTTTTTGCTGAGCTGATGTGTGAAAAAGCTAAAAGCAGGTTTTTGGTGTTTCCCCAATCAGCCCTGGGTTTATCTTGTTAAGTGTGGGGGAGGAGTGGTCTGGTCACAGGAGATCTCCTCAGCTGGCCTGAGGCAAAGGCAAGCTCAGGGGCTGGTAATCCCAGCTGCCCTATTGTCTTTCTGATTCCCCTGGACAGCTGAGGCATGCCTAGACGCTAATTCGTGTTCCCACCCCTCCTGGGGCTCCTCTCCTGGTTCTGAGGCTTGCCTGGGGCCTAGTGCAAGTTTTCCCCGCCCTGGTTCTCTGTCCTTCCAGTTTTCCTATGCCACTGTGGGAGGCTATTTCCCTTAGCTATTTTCCTATGCCACTGTGGGAGGAATCTCCCTTAGCTATTTTCCTCCTCTCAGGTGTTATGAGACTATTGGCCTCCTTTTTCTGTTTCTGCTGATCTGGGATTTTTCTGGGTAAATATTTTATCGTTCTTTCATGGTCATCAAGGCGGGAGGAGAGAGCATTTACTGAACATTCTGTCATCCTGGCTCCCGGAAGTTCAAGCAGGTGACTTACTGAAATTTCCTCTTCGGGCTGAAGGTCTCAGGAGCTGCTGCACTGATATCTGGCGCTAGTGGCTCTCACTGACTAGGTTCGGCCTGCCTCCCAGCCTTGGTGCCACTCCTCTGGTTCCACCCGCTTCTCAGGTTTCTCGGGTCCCTTCCACTCTGCTGTGCTGGCCACACTGCACTGTGTGCTGTGGGCTCACCCCCATGGAACAGATCCTTCCCATGGACCTTCCCGTCCAACCTGAGCTCCGAATCTGTCACCTTCTGTCTCCCACTGGATTCCACACCTCCAAAATTTGGTCAGATTCTCCTTTCAGAGGCACCTGAAGGAGTTTGTCTGAGAGCTTAGGTGAGTCGTTGCTCTCACTCTGCCATCTTCACTCCACCCCTAAAGCAATAATTTTTAAATTACCTCTCCTGGATATATTTTCCAGGTCAATTTTTTTTCCAATGGGATGTTTCCCATTCTCTTCTATTTTTTTCATTCTTTTGGTTTTGTTTCATAATTTTTTGATTTCTCATAAAGTCATTAGTTTCCATCAGCTCCATTCTAATTTTTAAAGAATTATTTTCTTCAGTGATTTTTTGGACCTCCTTTTCCTTTTGGCCAATTCTGCTTTGTAAGGCATTCTTCTCATTGGCTTTTTACACTTCTTTTGCCATTTTGGTTAGTCTATTTATAAAACGTTATTTTCTTCAGAAATTTTTGCTGAAGAAAAATTTGCAAACTGCTAACTCATTTTTCATACCTTCTTGCATTGCTCTCATTTTTCTTCCCAGTTTTTCCTCCTCCTATCTTACTTGATTTTCAAAGTCCTTTTTGAACTCTTCTCTCCTTGAGAACATTTCATACTTTCTTTTGGAGACTTTGGATGTAGGAGTCTTGACATTGCTATTTTTCTCTAGTTGTCTGCTTTGATCTTCCTCTGGTCATATCCTTTGATCTTCCTCATTCAAAAGGAGGGAAGAAAATTAATTTCACCAACAAAGTCACCATCAACAGTTTTATTTTTCCTCTTTTGGGGCATTTTCCCAGCTAGTTACTTGACCTTTGTGTCCTTTGGGAAGTGGAGGGTATACTACCCCAGACTTCAGAGGTATTGTGTAGCTGTTCTCTGAGACATCTCTTGGGATCTGCAAGTTCTCAATTCCTCCAAGGTTGCATAATCAAAATAGAGGTATTTAGTCCTTTCCTGGCCTGGACTCTGGTCTGTGAGAAGCCATAAGCACTCTTTTCTGCTCTAGAACTGCAAGGAAAATTCCCTCTTCAAAATTGCCACTAATTCTGCCATGCCAGTTCCCCTCCTCATGCCAGCACCTGCCACTCAGGAATGAGACCCAGACCAGCCATTTGATTTCCCCATCGTGAGCATGTTCTACTCTTACCCAGGTGAAAGAGCTTTCTCACTGACCGTTGAAGCTGTCTTTGGCATTTGTGTGTTGAGAAATCTGGAAAGCAAGAGCAGCTGCCCATGATCCAGTGTTTTGAAGCCTGCTCCAGTCTTGTCTGTGCCTCACAGCCCAAACTGTGCTGTGCTACCCTCCAAGCCTGGTTCAATAGGACCTTCCTTTTGACCTTTCAGGTTGTTTTGGAGTGGAAATCTGTTTCACTCAGTCATTTTGTGGCTTTTCTTGCTCTACAACTTGTTTAGAGTCATTTTTTCCAGGTATTTTATAACTCTGGGGGAGAACTCCAGTAGGTACATGATTCTACTCCAACATCTTGGCTCTACCATCCAACAAATGTTATCACTGAAAAAAAAATCTTATGAAGTTATATTCCAAATGACTAATAATAAGATGAACGCAAATTCAAAGAACTCTAGTTTGTAGGATTATAACAGATAACAAAATATGGAGGAGCATATGTTACAGGGAATTTAAGAAAACATGTAATAATGCATTTTTGGTAGAACCATATAATGGAACTCAGAGTGTCTCGATCAAAATCTAAAACTATTTGAAATCATATCATTTAAGTAAACAAGCTATACATATTGATGCTATGATACATAGAGAAAGGATTAAAATATGCAAAATTATTTAGTGTATCACTTTTTGTGGTAGGAACAAACTCTAAGTGAAGTGCAATTTTTTGGCAATGAATAAACAAATTGTGGTAAATGTGCAATGGAGGGAGGGAGTTTGAGCCAATAAATCTCTCAATTACTCTAATTCTCTTAAAGTAACTAAGAACATGCAAACCCTTATATCTTGACTATGTTCTGGGAAAAGTAAAGCTTCTATGGAATCAATGTATCAATCACCCAATGACATTGGGATAGGTACAAAAAGTTTTTGATTAATTTAGAAGTCCTTGAAAGAGATTTCTTTTCTTTAACAGTCAAGACAATATATGTTTATTAAGAATCTACTTTAACCCAAACTTCTCAAGAGACAAATTCCAGAGCAGTGCAGGCCTTTTGGAGAGAAGAGCTGGCCAGCCCAGCAGCAGTAACCTCAGTTCTGACATGGAGGAACCAGAAATTACACTTTTTTTTCTGCTTTTATTGTGTTATTCAGCTGATGAAGTTCCATAGGAAGGGTCTTTCCAAAAATCTCAAGTGAATTTTCTTTCTAAGAAGAGTAAAAGTCTTTTTGATAACATTATTAGGCTAACAAACTCCTTACTTCTCACCTGGCTGTAATACTTTGGATCTTCTTTGAATTTGCCACCGTGTCCCTATGTCAGACATTTCCCTGTCTCCTTTGTCATCTCTGTTTGATGGGTTGTTTTTTCCTATTAGATTGCAAACTCCATGAAGGCATGGAATGACTTTTTTTGCATTTGTTCAGCATAAGTGCTGGCCACAAGGTAGGTGCTTTTTTGATTGGCTGATTGATTGATGTGTAATACTGGCATGTAACTGGAATTCACCAGAAAGTCAAGGATGTACTGTTTTTAAAAAACGCAGCTCCTAAAATAAATTTTTATTCTGAACTTAAACATCAAAAAAGAGAATTTGCATATATATTCAAATTTTGAAAAGGGACTGTATACAAAACTATGAATTTTCAACTGATTTCACTTGCTTTTTTAAAAAAGTATATAATTCTAACATTTTCAAAATGCTTGCATTTCTCTCTCGTGTACATTTTTTAAAAACTTATTTATTTAATTTTTACATTCATTTTCACAAAATTTTGGATTCCAAATTTTGTCCCCATTTGTCCCCTCCCCCCACCCGAATGCACGGAGCATTCTAATTTCCCCTATCACAAATCTGCCCTCTCTTCTATCATCCCTCCCTTCCCTTGTCCCCATCTTCTCTTTTGCCCTGTAGGGCCAGATAACTTTCTATTCCACATTACCTGTATTTCTTATTTTCTAGTAGCAAGAAAAATAGTTGACAGTTGTTCCTAAACCTTTGTGTTCCAACATCTCCCCATCCTTCCCTCCCCATTCATTCCCTTTGGGAAGGCAGACAATTCAATATAGGCCATTTCTGTATAGTTTTGCAAATGACTTCCATAATAGTCGTGTTGTGCAAGACTAGTTACATTTCCCCAATCCTATCCTATCTGATATTTCTTCTGTTCTCTCTTTTGATCCTGTCCTTCCCCAAGAGAGTTGGTTTCAAATTGCTCTCTCCTCCCATTTCCCTCCCTTCCATCATCTCCCCACCCTGCTTAAGCCCTTCTCCCCCACTTCTCTGTATTGTAAGATAGATTATCATACCAAAATGTGTGTGCATTTTATTTCTTCCTTTAGTCACATGTGATGAGAGTAAACTTCATGTTTTTCTCTCAATTCCCCTCTTTTTCCCTCCAGTAAAAAGTCTCCTGCCTGCCTCTTCTGAGAGATAATTTGCCCCATTCCATATCTCCCTCTCTCCTCCCAATACATTTCTCTCACTGCTTCACTTCATTTTTTTAAGATACGATCCCTTCCTACTCAATTCACTCTGTGCTCTCTGTCTCTGTGTCTGCGTGTACATGTGCATGTGTGCTTGTGCAAGTGCGTGCATGTGTGTGTGTGTGTATTTCTGTGTGTGTGTAATTCCACTAACTACCCAGATACTGAAAAGTTTCAAGAGTTACAAGTATGGTCTTCCCAAATGGGAATGTAAACACTTCAACTTTAGTAAGTCCCTTATGACTTCTCTTTGCTGTTTAGCTTTTCATGTTTCTTTTCATGTTTGTGTTTGAAAGTCAAATTTTCTTTTCAGTTCTGGTCTTTTCATCAAGAATGCTTGAAAGTCCTCTATTTCATTGAAACACCATTTTTCAGCCTGAAGTATTATACTCAGTTTTGCTGGGTAAGTGATTCTTGGTTTTAGTCCTAGTTCCTTTGACTTCTGGAATATCTTATTCCATGCCCATTGATCCCTTAATGTAGAAACTGTCAGATCTTGTGTTATGCTGATTGTATTTCCACAGTACTAGAATTGTTTCTTTCTATGCTTGCAATATTTTCTCCTTGACTTGGGAACTCTGGAATTTGGCCACAATGTTCCTAGGAATTTCTTTTTGGATCTCTTTCAGGCAGTGATCAGTGGATTCTTTCAATATTTACTTTGCCCTCTGGTTCTAGAATCCCAGGGCAGTTTTCCTTGATAATCTCATGAAATATGATGTCTAGGCTCTTTTTTGGTCATGGCTTTCAGGTAGTCTCATAATTTTTAAGTTATCTCTCCTGGATCTATTTTCAAGTCAGTTGTTTTTCCAATGTGATATTTCAGATAATCTTCCGTTTTTTTCATTCTTTTGGTTTTGTTTTGTGATTTCTTGGTTTCTCAGAAAGTCATTAGCTTCCATGTGTTCCATGCTAATTTTGAAACAACTATTTTCTTCAGTGAGCTTTTAAGCCTCCTTTTTCATTTGGCTACTTCTGCTTTTTAAAGTACTCTTCTCATTGACTTTTTGAACCTCTTTTGTCTATTGAGTTAGCCTACTTTTCAAGGTGTTATTTTCTTCAGCATTTTTTTTTGGTATCCTTTAGCAAGGTGTTGACCTACTTTTCATGCTTTTCTTGCATCTCTCTCATTTCTCTTCCCAGTTTTTCCTCCATCTCTCTAACTTGATTTTCAAAATCTTTTTTGAGCTCTTCCCTGACCTGAGCGTATTGAATATTTATTTTGGATGTTTGGGGTACAGAAGTCTTGACTTCTATGGCTTTCCCTGATGTTAAGCATTGTTCTTCCTCATCTGAAAGGATGGAAGGAGATATCTGTTCACCAAGAAAGTAACCTTCTATGGTCTTATTTTTTCCCTTTTCTAGGCATTTTCCCAGCCAGTTACTTGACTTCTGAGTTTCCTCTCCACACCTACCTGGCCTCCAGATCCTCCCAGCTAGTGCTTGCGGGCTGAGATTCAAATGTTGCTTTCCAGCCTCAGTGCTTTCAGTGGGGGCAGGGCTGCTATTCAGTGTGAGATTAAGTTCAGGTGCTCAGGTAAGGGCAGGGCCACCACACCAGGCTCAGTTCCCTCAGGGGTTTTATGTGGAGACCTTCAACAATGGATCTGAGCTCCTACCTGCTTTGGGAATTACTGTCTGCTGTTACCTCTATTGCCTCCTCCTGATGGGGCCTGAGTTATGGGGACACCCTGCTCCCCTTTCAGCCAGGCAAAAAGGCTCTCTTAATGACCTTTGGTGCCTGTGGGTGGAGGGACCTGTGCTGCTCCTGGAGATTCTGTCCCTGAAGCCTGCTTGGATCTGCTCCCCTTTGTGCCATGTGTCCAAGGCAGGGCTGAGTTCTCCTCTGAGTCCCGTGCAGAACAGACCTTTGTTGTCAATTTTTCAGGTCCGTTGCCACGTGTCTTCTGCTGCTCCAGAACTTGTTGGGAGTTCTCCTTTACAGGTATTTTATGAGCTGTGGGTTAGGAGTTAGCATATGTGAATCTTTCTACTCCTCCACCCTGGCCCCTTCCCTCTCTCCTGTGCGTTTTTAAAATGTTATATCAACCAGACAGAGTTTGATCTAAGAAAGACAAATGAAAGAAAGACAGAAAGACTTGTCCAAATCTATGTTTTATTTCTCTCAATTTGGCCTCATGTAGTCAAATACTGAACCCTAAGGGACCCAGTCTGTAATTGGATTCTTGAAAGTGATTTCTTGAAATAAATGTGCATTGCAAAGTAAGAATATTCAAACTTGTTGAGTTTATTTCTTCAAGACCCTTATATAAAGATGAGCTGTTTAAGAGAGATAGAGGAGATAGTGCATATCTCCATAGTTATATAGAAGGAATAATGGAGTTTCTTTCTCTATCCTTATACAGTCCATAAGTTGACATTGAAATAATCAAGATATAGTTATAGTCAGAAGGAGAAGAAAGTAGATATAGGATGGAATTATGACAAGAAAGGGGAAATTCTAGAAAGGTAAATGGTCTTATGGGAACATTGGAGTGCGTAGATAACTTTAAGCAATGAGTTTTCCTTTCCTCTTCAAGGAATAAAAGAAATTCCAGGAAAATATTTCCTCTTTTCCCAACTACTCTGTCCATTTTAATCCATTAACAGATATGTAAACATATTCTAATCACTTATTCAGCCAATTTTTCCCCAACAAATTGGATTTAGTCCTCAAAAAATAGACCAGTATTTAGCTAGTGATAAATATAACTGTAAATTAAGATTTGAATTCAGTACTCTGCCTGTGAGCCAACGTTTCCTAACTAGAGTATTTGAAGGCTATCAATTGTATGCTTAACTTTTCATTTAATAGGAATATCACAAAGCAACAGAACAGAAAACCTCCTGGAACTAAATGGATAATGTCTTGACTGTAGGCTAGAAATGAGTTAATTGTTGTGAACAAGTGTGGTTTAATAAACTAACAGAGACAAAAAGCTCAGGGAGTGGATGTTAACCAGCCTACAATATTCTCCTATTCATTCATTCATTCATTCATTCATTTTCCATTTTCAACATTAACGCTTTTAGCATTTTGAGTTCTAAATTTTACTTCTCCCTTAACAAGATGGCATGCAATCTGATATAGGCTACACATGTACAATCATCTTAAACATATTTCCACATCAGTCATGTTGTGAAAGAAGAATCACAACAAAAGAGGAAAACCACATGAATATAAGAGAGAGAAAATAGTGTATTTTAATCTGTATTCAGACTCCACAGTTCTTTTTGTGTATATGGATAGCATTTTGCATTGGTAGTCTTTTAAAACTATCTTAGATTACTGCATTTCTGAGAAGAGTGAAGTCTATCTGTGTTCACCACAATGTTGCTCTTACTGTGTTCAATGTTCTGAATCTGTTCAATCCACTCAGAATCAGTTCATATAAATCTTTACAGGCTGTCTTTTTCTTCACTTGAAATCCAGTTCCTCATCATTTCTTATGGAATAATAATATTCTATTACACTCACATACCACAACTTGTTCAGCTATCTCCTCAATTGATGGGCATCCCCTCAATTTCCAATTCTTAGCTACCACAAAAAGGACTGATATAAATATATTTTATGTATGTGACTCTTTTTCCCTTTTTTATAATTTATTTGAGATACTGACCTACCTACAGTACTCTCTTAAGCAGTACACACAATCATTGTTTTTATGTTTAAGGTTATTATGTTGGGAGAAAAAATACATGTGAAGAATTTAGAGATATTTGGGAAATTTTCATCAACTGCTACAGAGAAGATAAAAAAGCAAAACCTAGAAAATAATTTTAAAACAATGAATATGAGAGCATAAGAAGTTTTGAATTTGGAAAAAAACAGCTATTTGACTAACACAATGACTAATATTGTTTCAGTGGGCTAAAGGCAAAACACACTCTCAGTCTTTTAGGAAAAAGTGATGAACAATATGAGTCCAAATGAGTCACAAACTGCCAGATTAAAGCCAAAGCATATATTTGTTTTGCTAATAATAATTCCCTGTTATAGGGGAGTGTTTTATTGTTGGAGTAATTGGCACCACCACTGGAAATGAAAACTATTAAAATTAATTAAACATTTATTTTAAAAATCCTATGTCAATTTGATAATTAATGGACAAAGTTCCATTCTTTTTAATCAGCTGCGCGTAGCAGAGGTATTTATTGTTATAGGAAGAAAACAAACGTTTGCTAATTTCATTCAAGATAAATAAAAGCAAAACATTATGCAAATACTGGAGTAAAATATTATTTCCTATACTCAGTGTGTAATAGCAAAAATCCCAACCCCCAAGCAAATTTCTATCAAAGTCAAGTGCAAAGTAGGAGACATAATTTGCACTACTAAATAATATAATGCTTTTGAAAATACAAAAATAATCTAGTATTTTCTACATGTTTTCTAAAATGTATTACTCTTAGTGAAATTAAGATGGAAGAGGATCAAAAAGTATCAGCTAAGCCCTTACCACAGCTTCTCCACCAACCCCTAGAACAGAATATACAAAACTCAATATCCTTAATGTGAAATCTAAGAAGAAGTAGTAGTGAGAATATTTTTTCAGCCCAAAAAGAAAAAGAGATGTCTATATAGATTGGGTACTAGGGAGAGTCTGTAGTTATAGTATGTGATGCAAACTATTCTAGTGTATTAATTAAATAAGCACCAATACTGTGTACCAGAACAATAAGAGGTCCCAGGCACAGACAAAGGAGTCTGTGTACAAAGTGAAAGAATTTTGTCAAAAGGAAGCCAACAATGTCAATTATGACCCAGTTCAAGGTCATAAATCATGAGAATGAAAGAAAATACTCTGTGCCTATAAGGGTGGAAGTCCACTTGGAAAATTCATCCTAACTCTTGGCATACAACTTAGGAATGAGAAAGTTCAAAAGCATATGGAATTCTAAATCCAGGAACAAAGCAGAGTCTTATATCAAGCACACACAACAGCTTGGATGCTACAGGGGACAAGACCAAAAAGAAGAATAAAGCTATTTTTGTCACTGAACCTGCAGAATTTTTCAGTTGGCTTACAGTGGATGAGTTCAGCAGCAATGTACTGTAACTCCAACTCAGGGCAAGTCCACAGGTATGTTGCTCAAAAACAAACATAGGTGAGGAACTTGTATAGCTCACAGTAAGAAGGCAATTATCAGACCATGCCCCATATTAAACCATTATGGAAGGACTGAAAACTTGTTGATCTCCAGCTTGAATTAAAGCTTGAGAGAAAAATATCCCTGAGATTCTGTAATGATATGATAATCATTCATCACCCAAAATAGCAGAAAAATCATGGTGAATATAAGTTCAGCTTAGATATTACGTACAAAAGTGCATAGACCATGATTCTAACATAAAATAAAAGATAAGAATGTATATTGAAAGGGAGAACCAAAAAAGAAATGTACAAATGATTCACACCAGGGTGTGGCAGAGGGGCAGTGTGTGAGAAGCTATTATGATGAAAGAGAAACTCAATCCTTAAAACGATTAAAAGAAAGAAACATCTATAAGGAAAGTGTCAAAGAATCATCTGGTGAAAATTATATCTCAAAGTATTCAGCAATAAAAGAAGAAAGAGAAATAAATTATACGTGCTACTAAACACCTGAACACTAACAAATATTAAATCCCAACATATATATATATATATATCATAATATCAAAGATTAATAATTTTAAAAGTAACATTTGAATTAATGTTAGAATTTTGAATAAAATATAAAAGCCACTAAATAACTTCTTTCTAAAAGAAGAAAATCAAACTAATAGTATGAAAACTGGAAAAAAAAAAACATTACAACCAATAAGAAGAAATAATGGCAATATTCTCTTTTGCTAATTAAGTACTTAATTTAGTTTTAGTTTTCAACATTCGTTTCCGCAAGTTTTTGAGGTCCAAATTTTCTCCTCATCTCTCCCCTACCTCTACTGCAACATAGCTTGCATTCTGATTACCCCTTCCCCAATCTGTTCTCTCTTCTTTCACATACCTCTGCTTCTCTCATCCCTTCCTCCTCTATTTTCTAGTAGGGTGTTAGTGGCCAAGCTCTAGACCGCCTTCGTGTGCTGAACCGCCATTCGGGAGCTGGCTCTGCCCTCAGGGAGGAACATGGGAGGGGCTCTGGCTTGGGATATAAGGGGCTCTTGGGGAGGGACCTGAGAGTGATGTAATGAATAAAGTGAAGTGCACTTGCCAACTTGGGTGCTCTGTGTAGTCATTTCCCCTCCCCCAAAGGAGGGGTTCCCCTGCCACAGGGTAGGGGCCAGAGACATCCAAAGACCCTGGAAAGGATAAGTATCCAGGAGACCGCCAGGAGAAGCCCCGAGCAGGACAGCCGGGGGGTAGTCCCGTGCAGTAGGTTAATATAGATTTCCATACCCCATTACTTGTAATTCTTATTTCCCATCTGCATGTAAAAATAACTTTCAACATTCATTTTTAAAACTTTGACTTCCAAATTCATTCCCTTCCTCCCTCCCCACCCACTCCCACTGATGAAGTGAGCAATCCGACATAGGTTATGCATGAGTAGTCAAGAAAAACACTTTCACAACAGTCATATTGTGAAAGACGAACTATATTTCCCTCCATCCTATACTGCTCCCCATTCATTCTATTATCTCCTTTGACCATGTCCTTCCTCAATAGTGTTTTCTTCTTATTACCCCCTCCTCTCATTTGCCCTGCCTTCTATCATCTCCAGACTCTTATCCCCTTCCCTCTACTTTCCAGTAGGGTAAGACAGATTTTTTTTACTCAATTGATTCTATATGTGGATCCCTCCTTAAGCCTAGTGGGATGAGAGTAACCTTTACTCATTTTCTCTCACCTCCCCCTCCATTGTAAAAGCTTTTTTTTGCTTCCTTTGTGTGAGATAATTTACCACATTCTATATCTTCTTTTTCCTTCTGCCAATATATTCCTCTCTCATATCTCAATTCAAAAGTCTCATGAAATACTAATACCATTTTTCTGTGTAGCAATGTAAACAATTCAACTTTAGTAAGTGTCTTATGATTTCTTTTCCTTGCTTACCTTTTCTTGTTTCTCTTGGTTCTTCTATTTGAAAGTCAAATTTTCTATTCAGCTCTGATATTTTCATTAAGAATTCTTGAAGATTCACTATTTCATTGAATATCCATTATTATCCTGAGGTATTACACTCAATTTTGTGGAGTAGGTAATTCTTGGTTTTAACGCTAGCTCTTTCATTCTCT
>CM053771.1:220492985-220514964 GCA_028658325.1 Potorous gilbertii | reverse complement strand
GAGAACTCAAGGAATAAGCTAGGGCAATACTTTATTACATATTATATGCCCTCCCTAACATTTGTTCTGTCTCCTACACTTTACTAATTCACTTTAGAATCCTATCTGAAATCTATTCTTTGTTTCTGGTGTTAAGATTTAGAAAATATATCTTTTGGTATTACAATCTGGGAAGAAACCATGTCATACAAAAATTCATTTTTTTGAAGAAAGCAATCTGTGTTAATGTCTGAGAATAGAATTTGTATGAACATAATATTCACATTGTCCAAGAATATAGTCTACATAAAATCAATATACTTCATTTTTAAAAGCTACTGAAAACCAGACATGGGACTAAGAAGTATAGTAAAATAATAAACAATCATTTATATAGAAATTTGCTATTTGCAAAGGGTTTTATATATATTATATATATATATATATATATATGTGTGTGTGTGTGTGTGTGTGTGTGTGTGTGTGTGGGTATAATATTATTTCAACAACTATGTGACATAGGCACTATAGATATTAATATCTTTAGATTACAGATGAAGAACATGAGGTTTAGAGAGGTGTAGTGACTTGCTCATGGTTATCCAGCTATTGCCACATGCATGAAATAAATCGAGAAATCAAATGTCTTGCCCCAAGACCAGTACTAAAGGGGCTGAGAAGGAAAAAAGTTTGCAGTCAGAAAACACTGTTTTGCAAAATCTTCGATTTCATTGATGTAGGCACTCACTCCACCAATGCTGATTTTCCTGTCATTTTTTTGTTTTATGCAATTATTATCTATATTTCCCTATGAATCTCCCATGCAGTCATAATATCTTGCTTGTTTAATGATTTTTTTTGGCTTGGGGAACCAAGATATCATTCTGACTATTTTTTTCCTCTCTCCTTGCTATGAGATCACCTTATCTACTTTTCCTGTTGTGCATAATCACAATACTTCTTTGTCATTTATGTCACTCATATTTACTAACATCATATGAACTACTTACTGTGCCTTTCCATTGTGTTCTGGGTTACTTGAGTCATAATTTTTCCACAAAAATTCTTTGATGGTATGATTGGTGGAATAGTAATAGTAAGTAGATTTATTTATGCATCATCAAGCATTTTGGAATCATTGTAAAAACTGAAATTTAAGGAATATACCCCAATATGCTCCTAATCAATTTTCACAGAACTGAGAACTTCTCCATTGCATGATTATCTGACACATGCAGATAAATGTGTGAAGGAATGTCCTGTGAACTTAAAGAAAGCTGCATGTCATAACCTAGATAATATTCAAACACTTCAAGGATCTCATCTGTGTAGATACAGATAATGTCTTCTGAAAGCTATATGATTTTTGACAGTTATTGTGAATAATTTGTTAAAGTCATTTCCCCACAGCCTAAGTAGTGATTATTCTTTCTGAATTAAGCTGAACTGGCTCCCATACAATTAGTCACCCAGGCAATAAGTCAAGCTTTTATTAAGTATTTAGTTTGTAACAGGGACTGTGCTAAGTGATAGAATACAAATATAAGTAGAAATAAAGACAGTCCTTGCCCTCAAGAAACTTACGTTATAATTATAACTCATGTAAAGAAACTGAAAACGAGGAGAATAGAGGGTAAAAGAAGAAACATGGGAGTTCAGTCTCAAGGGAAAGATGCAAGGATGACCTCGGTGCTATATCCTCTTCCCCTTCAACTGGAAATTCTGATGAGAGAGGTTACAGAATTTGAGGGGTACTTTCAAGCTGTGAATTCATAGGCTTGAGTAAGGCTTTAGGATAGAGAACTAGGCCATGATACCTCATTTGGCTGCAAAGGCATTCTATAAAGAAAAGTATTGTTAGATTCCATCAAAAAGTTTTATGCTGTTCTGCAAAATTGAGCTTTTGTACACTGTTTTGTTTAGCCTTTGAACAGAACATCTTCTAAAACAATGGCAAACATCTTAATTAAACACATATCATGCTGTTTAACACTTTTCTTCATGCCAATAATCAATGCACTATTGAACAAAACTAACTTCATGTAGCATTTTATTATACATTTTTGTATAATTATGAATTTTTAAAGAAATAAAATTTACAAGATATGACAAATTAAATGAGGTGCCAAATACTTGTGTTCAGTTTCATGGGAAAACATTAAATAGTACTTTTTTTTTCCTTTCATTGATCCCTCAGGAGTAAATAGCATATTTGGTAAAGTGATTTCTTAAATAAAATGTCAGAACTTCCCAAAGGAAAAAATAAATCTCCAACTTGAGGATAGTGCAGGTCAAACAAAATTACTTTTCAAGAGTTACTTCTTTCTGGTAATGAGGTTATTGTTTAAAAGGTGCTATTAAAATAGGTAAAATATAATCTACATGCAGTTGAGAAATATGGGAGACTTTAATGACAGTTTTGTTATCTTATTAAAGGTTAATGTTGGCTAAAACATTTGATATATGACAAGTGTCATTCTGTAGTAGATCTTCAAGCTTAAAGTTCTCATTTATTTGTGTTTTTATTTTTTATTTGAAATAATGTCCAACATGTTTGCTTTAGTTTGATCCATTGTGACCAAGGAAAGACAGACATTTTATTCTCCTTTATTATTCTTCCTATTTCTTAAAATTTGTGAATTACTAGTAGCTTGTATGAATTTTGTATCTGTTTCACAAATCTCTCATAGGAGGCACTGGAAGTTTTTGGACTCCAGCCTCTAACAGGTTCTCTCTTGCTCTGATCAGATAGGAAGGACACCAACTCCTACAGTATTCCTTGGTCATTCTTCTTGCAAGGGCAGGTGAAAATATAATAGGAACTACAACTTCTGCAGAGTTCCCTAAGTCCCAGTGGAGGCCAGTTGAGGCAAACAGATTCTCTCCAACCCTTGCTGGGGGCCGATCAAGATGCACACAGCATGACACTTCCATATTCCCATATGAGTTCTTCACTTACTGATCTGTAGCCACTTGTTTTATAGGACACAAAGAAGGCATCTTGCCAACATTAAGCTCACAGGTTAACTCCAGAGATATTGTCATTCAGAGCAAGTGTAAGAAACACATTATGTCACCCCTATGTCTCACTGTGCAGATGTTTATTAGTTGTAAGACTGGGAAATATTATCTAACACCTGAAAACTAGAGATTGCCATGGCCATGGATCCTCAGAAGCTAAACTCCAAAAAGGATAACAAAATTCTCCTTACTTACAGCAGTCATGTCTAAAGAAACAAAATGATATATTGTATTGCCAACTGATGGTAAAATGTAATGAAGTGAGTGATCACCTTGGTAATGATGTTCTTTTTAAGGATCTAAATTGCAAAATCTCCTTCCTGCCCACCCTATTCAACTCTTATACACACACACACACACACACATATATGTATATAGATAGATATAGATATATAGATACAGATATAGATACAGATATGTAGATATAGATATAGATATCCTCCTAATTCATCATAGAAACTCCACCTAATATTCTGGGGACCTTCCTCACTTTTTCTTGACATTGCATGAAAGAAATGCATTTTTTCCCTCTTTCCCAAGTTTTCTTGAGTAATTTTGGTATATAGATGAGAGATTACTTGTTGGTAGGGAATGTTTGAGGCAGCATGTTGTGAAAGACTAATTATATTTCCTTCCATCCTATTCTGTCCCCCATTTATTCCATTCTTTCTTTTGACCTTGACCCTTCTCAAAAGTGTTTAGTTCTAATTATACCCCCATTCCCATTTGCCCTCCCATCTATCATCCCCCCCACTTAGCCCCTTCCCTCCTACTTTCCCATAATGTAAGATAGATTTTCATACCAAATTGAGTGTGTATGTTATTCCCTCTTTAAACCAAATCTGATGAGAGTGAGAGTCACTCTTTCCCTCTCATCTTCCCCCTCTTCCCCTCCACTGACAAAGCTTCTTCATGTCTCTTTTATGTGAGATAAATTAACCCATTCCATTTCTTCCCTTTTCATTCTCTCATATATTCCTCTCTCATCCCTTAAGTTTACTTTTAGTCCTTCATATTCAACTCTGTATGTATATATATATATATATATTATACATATACATATAATACATATATATTCATATATATATGAATGCAAACAGTTCAATTTTAGTAAATCCTTTATGATTTTTCTTTCACGTTTACCTTTTCTTACTTTCCTTGATTCTTGTGTTTAAAAGACAAATTTTCTATTCAGCTCTGTTCCTTTCAATAAGAATGCTTGAGTGTTCTCTATTTCATTGAATGACAAATTTTTCCCCGAAGTATTGTACTCAGTTTTGCTATGTAAGTGATTCTTGGTTTTTATCCTAGCTGATTTGACCTCTGTAATATCACATTCCAAGCCCTACCATCCCTTATGCTAGATCTTATGTTGTCCTGGTTGTGTTTCCACAGTTCCTGAATTGTTTCTTTCTGGCTGCTTGTAATAATTTCTCCATGACTTGGGAGCCCTTGTATTTGGCTACAATAGTCCTATGAGTTTTCTTTTTAGAATCTCTTTTCAGAGATGATTGGTGGATTCTTTCGATATCTCTTACTCATTTGTTCTTGAATATCAGGGCAATTTTCCTGTTAATTTCATGAAAGATGATGTCTAGGCTCTTTTTATTTTGATCATGGCTTTCAGGTAATCTAATAATTCATATTTTTCTTGGACACTTCAGATGTAGGCGCTTTGATTTTGTTGTCTTCTGTTTGTATATTTTGGTCTGTCTTGTCACCAAAGTAAAATTCTATAGTCTCATTTTTTCCCCATTTTTACTCATTTCCCCAACCATTTTACTTCACTTTTGAGCTCTTTGTCAAGGTAGTTCTCTGCTTCCAGTGGGTTGGGGGGTGTACTGTCAATCACTCAATACCCCCCACAATCTCTTGACCTAGAGCTCCAGAAACAGTTGTGTCTCTTCCATTTCTGCAGCTGCTGCAGGCTCCTCCACCCTCTACACCACCTAGGGTCTGGGGACAGACCACTCTACTCTCTCACATAGATCAGACAGGTTTTTTCCACTGACCTTCCAATTTGTCATCAGTGTTTTGGGGTTGTGAAATCTGGAAACCACCATAGGTGCCAGAGATACAGTACCTCCCCTGCCAACTCCTGCTCAGATCCTTTCTATGCTGACTTGGTGCCCTGCTCCCAGCCTGATGTGATAGTCACTTCCTTTCAAATTTAGAAGTTATCTTGCACTGGAGATTTGCTTCACTCCATAGTTCTGTGGGTTCTATAGCTCCAGAATTTGTTTAGAATCATTTTTTACAGGTATTTGACTGAGTTTGAGAGGAGAGCTCTAGAAGTCCCTGCTATTACTCAGTCATCTTGACTCCTCTCCCTGATAGGATTCTTCATAATCTTTTACCATTCTTTTCCCTAAAATTTACAAATAATTTCATATTCTAAAACAGTAGTTGATTTGTGCTATCTATCTCTGCTTGGTAAGTATGTCAAATGCTTGCTGACTACCATCTTATTTCTGTTCTTTTATCTTCATTATAGCAACTGATTTACATTAGTTTAACTTCTACATGGCATTAGTATAATTTTTTCTATGCCCTTTCACCATTACTAATTTTTCACGTCCAAAAAACTTTTTTGAATACGACTCATCAGGATTAGATTGTTTCAGCTCCACACAATATCACCTCAATCCAATTTTCTAACTTTGTGCAAATTTTGTTGCTATTGTTTTAACTTTTTGGCACTTACTTTTTAAGCACTTAGAAAAATTATGGAAAGTGAAAATTTGCATTTACTATATCTGACTAATCAATCAAATATTTACCAATCTAATCTGTTAAGTCAAAATAATATTACTTTCTTTACCTAAATATTTCAGTGAATCTGTGAAGTTTTCCTCCAATAACATCCATGTCTAGTTCTCTTGAGGACCATGTCTTCCCACATATGTAACAGAAGGAGTCCACTAAATATGTTGGGCTTCTTTCTTCGGTTTTTCTCATATTTTAGCAATACCAATAGAACCTTTAGCCTGGACATTGTATCATCTCATTTTTCTCTCTCTAATCATCCATTTGTCTTATTATATTCTTTGAACCACTTCTTCTGCCTAATTCTTCCTATATAATTCTTTCCGGCCTATTTACTACAATATTCAAAATAAGTATAAAAGTATCCTGTAAGAGAAGGTATTTATAATTTCCTTTGGAAGGAGAGACATTGCGGAATGACATCAGATACATATGAGTGACTTTGAAAAAAGATTTAATGATGATTGTTGTCATTATATATAAAGTTTAAAAAACCAGACCTAAATATAGTTACATGGTTTAAAGTATATACATATAAGTATATTTACAAATATTTATTAAGTGCTTACTATGAGTCAGTCATTGTAATAGAAATCCACATATACTCTCACACACATGCTTATATAGGCACATACATATGCATATATACATGGGTATATATCTACATGTATACACGGATAGATATCAATAGATAGAAAAAATTAAGCACATTTTCCCATTTCCCATGTATAGCCCATTACTGTTTGGGCTAAAAAATTTTACTATTATGGATATGTAATTTATGTTTAAAGAAGAAAAAAATGTCCACCTAAATCAAAATTATTTTAAGTTCCTGGAAGACCAGGATTCTAACATTCATTTTTATTATATCCTTTCTGCCTGGCATGCACTAAGTGCTCAATAAATGCTTATTACATTTTTTTAAAAAAACAGAGAAACATTTTGGAAAGTATAAATTCCAGGAACTAAATGACTTATTGATCTGAACAGCTAAAGGATTTTATCTAACTTCCCAATCTATCTAGCTGGTAAACTTCACAGTGTCAAAATCATAATGAGTCTACTGAATGTATAACCAGATTTGCTAGCTAAACTAATGGTAATTAAGACTCACAGAAGGAAATATTCCCATACATCTATCTCACATTTTTTATCTTCTCATTATATATAGTCCATTACATAGTAATCCTGTCACTTATAATAGTCTCTTTATTGAGATTCCTTTAATGGACATATATTCAAGGACTTGTATTAATAATGTGTCCTCGCAAATTGTATCTAATTATTTAATGCTCTCATAGTCTTTTCCTTGAAAGAAGAAATATAAATTTACTAAGTATATAGAATGAAAAAGTTCATTGGTCATATTGAGGAAAATTTTAACTCACCAAAAAGTATGCAAGTCATGGTTCATCAAAATGGAAATTAGTTCCTTCAGATAACTACTTTGCATTTAGAAATTTATCAACACAATCAATCAGAAAAGACACATATATGGAACGGGAATAAACAAGGCTAGGGTCAATGAAAGCGAGAAGATATAGACACAGAGATGGATCACTAGAGACAAAAGTAGAGAGTAGAAAGTAAAGTGAAATTACCTCTAGAAACAACAGACAAGATAGTGAAAATTACTCTTCCCAAGATTCTATAGTTCTTGTTCAAGTTTGTTGAATCTCCTATATAACTAGGGGAAAAAAAGGCAAGCACATTTCTGAACTTCTCAAATTTTAAGAAAGAAAGAAAAATACAAACTTTAAAGATGGGATGGATTAGTACTCTCAGACTCCCTTGTCATGCCAGAGAGAAAGAAGACAACACAGGCATCATTTACCCAATAGACAAAGCAGCAGAAAAAAGAAAGAACAAAGGAGAATCATCCTCCATCCCTTTAAAAAAATGTCTCTTATCCTTCAATATATATTTTTTTCAACTAGTAGAATAAAGATAACATCAGTACATCCTGTTTTCCCATGATAGGAATAAATAGAAATGTGCTTTGGTCTATTATTTGTCTTTCTATTCCTGTCTGGCCCTTAAAATAAGCTCCTTTTCCACACAAACAAGTTAGATGGCTACACAAAAGACCATTATAAAGGACAGAGCTATCTTGTCAAATGATCAATGAATTTTCTTTGAAAGTAGGGTGGGTGGGGAAGGAGAATGAACACAGTGAGAACTACTGTCAGGGTATTTTGAGAAATTTTAGTCTGGTAATTATAGATTGGGCTTGCATAAATTTTTAGAACTAGCTTCAATTATGAGCAAAATTTGGTGTTGATGAATTCATGTGAAATATCTTTATGTCGCATGCTTGATAAAATGGTCAGACCAATAGAGTCAATAAGATGGAGATCTGCCTTTTCCAAGAAGCAAAGGAAACTTGAAAAAAATTCGTCCACAACATTCATAAGGCTATTTCTCAAATGCTTTCTTGTGCCTATGAATATATATATAATGTATGTGTGTATGTGTATGTGCATATGAAACATATTTATATACATATATACATATGTGTACATGTAGTCTATTCATATAATGTGTGTGTATGTGTCTGTGTGTGTATCCTTCCTCCATGAAGAAAAGAGAGACTCTCCTACTAAGGATTTTTATTTTCAGTTATGTCTGCCCCTTTATGATCCCATTTAGGGTTTTCTTGGCAAAGATACTGGAGGGATTTGCTATTTTCTTCCCTAACTCATTTTATAGATGAAGAAACTGAAGCAAATAGGATTTATTTGACTTTCCCAGGGTCACACAACTAGCAAATGTCTGAGAACTGATTTGAAATCAGGGCAAAGAGTTTATTTAGACCTGGCACTGTATTCACTGTGCCACCTAGTTGCTAAGGATTAGGTAAGAGTTTTATACAAAATTCAGTCCTGAAGATGTCTTTGCTTTTGATAAGACATGTTAGCATCCCTTTGGTCATGCTCTTCAGCTTATTAAACCCACATTCCAGCTTCATGGGGCAAATTTACTTAGAATTTGTATATAGTTTAGGTCACAGACCACCTCTTCAGTTTACCCTTGAAAAGCACATAGAAGTTATCCAATGTACAATGAGTCAGGCATGGGACAGATTATTTATTATAACATGTACAACAAATTTTAAACATAAAGAACTCACAATATACATTAGTAGAACAACCAAAAATGAGATTCCCTAACTTAATGTTTAACTATTGTTGCAATCTGCTAGGAAGTTGATATACTTAATCAGAGCATTAAAGCAATTTTCCAGGACTTTTTATTACTACTTATATTTATGATTATTTTACATTTCCTATTGACTGTATATGCCTGCTGATAAATTGGTCAGGGTTGGACTAATCTTGTTGGTGGCCATGCTCAAGAGACTTAAGTATAGTTGCCATGTTTTCTTCTGGCACCATTCAGTTATGATCTGGTGGGATCCTTGCACTCCTCAAATTCACAAGGTTGCCTTTAAGCCTAGACACTACAGAGAGTTCCAAAAATCTTAGTTCAGCTTTAAGTTTTAGCAATTTTACTTTAGTAGCTACTGAAGTTTAAAAGTGGACTCGCTTGTCTACATTTGGGAAATAATAAACACAAAGAAGAAAAAGGTAGCAAGGGATTTGGGCACAAGAAGCTTAACTAATCAAATCCCACCCCTCACTGGGAGTTTTCTAGTTAAATTATTCACCCAAGGGAGTTAAAGGGGGAGCAAAAAAGACTTTCTCTTTTTTCTGAAAATGCCAGAACCCACTCCAGGTCTGTACTATTGCAATAGACTGTTTTGGTATCCTTGCTTCAAATTTATCCCTATTTCATTCCATCTCCCATTCAGTCCTCAAAGTGATCCTTCCTTGCCTCCAGGTCTAATCATGTCATTTTCCTCTTCAACAAATTCCAGTGACTCTCTATTCTCTCCAGGATCAAATATAAAACTCTCTGGGCTTTTTAAGTTCTTTCTAGTCTAGCCTAATCCTCCTTTCCAGACTGTAGGTCCATATTCCGCAAACTATTGATAGCTACATCATTTCTATTTCTGCAACTTGAGGCTTCATCTTCTGACTTTGTGTTTTTACTGTTCCAAATACCTACTCTGTCTCCTAGCTTCCATGGTTTCCTTCTGCTCTTACCTACATTCCCCTCTTCTGTAACAAGTTTTGTTTTCTTTTTCTCCCCAGTACCTCCTTAAATTTTAGTGCCTATTCTCTGAGAATAATTATAATTTATACAATTATATAATTTATATTTCATATATACATATTATAAATAAATATATTTATATATAATTTATATATGGTTATACTATATTAATATATTACATATTCATATACTATATAATATAGTTTATATAATTATAATTTATTCTTTACATATCTTGTTTTTATATAGTTATTTTTATGTACCTTCCACTTCCCATAAGATTATGGTCTCCTTGAGGTTGGGGGCTGTTTTTACCTTTGTTTGCATTCCCAGCTGCAAAATAGCAACTGCCTTATAAATGCTTGTTGACTTATTGACTTGATTTGATCCAGCACTCTGTCCCTCTGCCCCTGCCCTTGTGATAGGATAAGTGCAAGAAGCAATTCAGGATTTATCATACTATACCAAAACTAAAAGTTTTTTTAGCACTAGGTTACCATATGGACCAGAAGCAAACTCCAAGGGTCTTATGGGGTCAATTTGATTCAGAAAGGCTAACTCCAAGTATGCTCCATAGTACTGTCCCTCTTTAAATAATTTCATTTGACTGTTCCCTCTCAGTCTCTTTTGCTAGATCATCAACCATATCCCATTCCCTCCCCCAACTATGGGTGAGTCACAAAAATCTGTAGTGCCCCCCTATCCTCCACACAACTGCCAAAACAATATCCCCAAAGCTCAAATAAGACCTTATCACTAACTGTTCAATAAATTAAATTTATTCCCTATTTCTTCCAGGATCAAATACAACCTCCTCTATATAGCATTTAAGGGACTTTTGATTTTTCTTTTTTTTCACAAACTGGATTCACCAACCCTTTCTGAGTTATTCAATATTACTTTACACAAATTTATAGAATGCCACTGAAACTGGGGTTCTTCACTCTGTGAACTTGTACAGACTATCTCCTGCAACAGCAAACACCCTGACACATCCAGGACAGCCTGTTAGCACAGGTTATTAGATCTGCTTTTCTAAAATGAAAGCAACTTTTGAGGGATCAACAACTTTTTTTAATCACATATATCAACAGAGAAAATAACAGGAGGCAGAGCCAAGATGGTGGAGTACAAGCATGGACCTGCTCGAGCTTTCCATTCAAAGCCATTAAAATATCTGTGAAATGACTCTAAACAAATTCTAGAGCAGCCAAAGTCACATAATGACAGAGTGAAAAAGATTTCCAGCCTAAGATAACCTGGAAGGCAGACCAGAAGGGTCTATCACAACAGACTCAACAAAGTGGAGCACAGTGTGGGCCACATTGGCTAAGATGGAATTGGAACAGACTTCAGGGTGCTGAATCATGGGCAGCTGCTGCGGTTTCCAGATTTCTCAACCCACAAACAAAAAAGACATCTGCAAAGGTCAGTGAGAAAGCTTTTTTACCTGGGTGAGAGGAGAGCATGGTCTGGCCCCAGGCCCAGGGTGGCTGCAGTCCGCCACTTCTGGTACTCCTGGACTGCAGACCCTAATGGAATGGAATGGAGTGGCTGATCTGGGTCTCAGTCCTGATTGGAGGTCCTGGGGTGAAAAGGAGCACTAGTGTGGTGGAGCCCATGGTAGCTGTGGAGAGGGAATTCTACTAGCAGTTCTACAGAAGAAAAGAGTGCTTTCAGTCACTCACAGATCAGAGTGCAGGCCAGGAGAGAAGTGAACACCTCTCCTTTGACTACACCACTTTGGAGGAACTGAAAACTTATAGGTCACTAGAGATGTCTCAGGGAACAAAATCTCTGAAGCTTGGGGTAGTACACCTCCATTTGACAAAGGACTTAAAATTGAAGTAATTGACTGGGAAAATGCCCAAAAGGGGAAAAAGGTTATTTTCTTGGTGAAAAGGTATTTTCTTCCATCCTTTCCAATGAGGAAGAGTAACCATACAACTGGAGGAAGATAGCAAGGTCAACGCTTCAACATCCAAATCCTCCAAAAAAAACATACAGTAGTCTCATAAGGGCTCATGAAAAGCTCAAAAGAGATTTTGAAAATCAAGTAAGAGAAATAGAGAAGTAATTGGGAAGAGAAATGAGAAGAGTGCAAGAAAATCATGAAAAACGAGTCAACAGCTTGCTAAAGGAGACTCAGAAAAAGTGTTGAAGATAATAAAGCCTTTAAAAATAGACTGACCCAAATGGCAAAAGATGTCCAAAAATTCAATGAAAAGAATGCCTTAAAAATAGAATTAGACAAATAGAAAAGGAGATCCAAAAGCTCTCAGAAGAAAATAGTTCTTTAAAAATTAGAATGGAACAGATGGAAGCTAATGACTTTATGAGAAATGAAGAAATTAAAAACAAAACCAAAAGAATGAAAAAATAGAAGACAATATGAAATATCTCACTGGAAAAACAACTGATCTGGAAAATAAGCCCAGGAGAGACAATTTTAAAATTATTTCTCTACATGAAAACCATAATCAAAAAAAAGAGTCTAGACATAATCTGCCAAAAAAATCATCAATTTTCTAACAATTAATATCAATCAATATTCTAGAACCAGAAGGTAAAATAGAAATGGAAAGAATTAACCAATCATCTCCTGAAAGAGACCCAAAAAGAAAACTCCTAGAAATATTGTAGCCAAAATCCAGAGCTCCCAGGTGAAGGAGAAAATATTGCAAGCAGCCAGAAAGAAACAATTCAAGTTTTCTGGAAATGCAATCATGATAAAAAGAAGATTTAGTAGCTTCTACACAAAGGGATGCCAGGGCTTGGAATATGACATTCTAGAGGTCAAAGGAAATAGGATTAAAACCAAGAATCACCAACCCAGGAAAAGTGAGTATAATAATTCTGGAGGAAATGGACATTCAATTAAATAGAGTACTTTCAAGCATTCTTGTTGAAAAGACCAAAGCTGAATAGAAAATTTGACTTACAAATACAAGAATCAAGAGAAACATGAAAAAGTAAACAGGAAAGAGAAGCCATAAGGCACTTATTAAAGTTGAACTATCTTCCTAAATGGAAAGATGGTATTTGTGACTCATGAGACCTTCTTCAGTCCATGTACTCATGTACATATACATACTTACACATATATAATATATACATATTTGATATATATAAATATATACATATATGATATACACTTCTATATGTATGTGTGTATGGGTGTGCACATAGATATTATATGTGTGCAGGTATTGGTGTGTACATGTTATATATATATGTGAGTGTGTGCATATACATATACATGGATAAGCATGTATATACACATATATACACATATATATACACACACATACATACATATATAGACAAAGGGCACAGGGTGATCTGAATATAAGGGGATAATGCCTAATAAACAAAATTTACTGTTGTATGGAATGTATTAAGAGTAAGAAAAAGGGAGAAGTAGAATGTAGCAAACCAACTTACATAAAAGAGGCAAGAAAGAGTTTTCACAACGGAGGAAAAAAAGAGGAGATGAAAAGGAAGGAGTGGGCCTTACTCTCATGCTTTTTGGCTTTAGGAGCAAATAACTCAATTGGACTTGGAAATCTATTTTACCCTGCAGGGAGGCAGGAGGGAAAGGCATGGGAGAGGGAATAGAAGGGACAGTAACTTGGGGAAAGGAATAATCAGAAGCAAACACTATTGTGGGAGGACAAGTCAAGGGAGAGAATGGAATAAAAGGAGGGCAGGATAGAAGAGAGGGAAGTATGGTTTTTCTTTTGCAACATAACTATTATGGAAATGTTTTGCATGGTTATACATGTATGAACTACATTGAATTGCTTGTTTTCTCAGCGAGGGTGGGTGGGGAGGGAGGAAGGAGACAACATGGAACTCAAAGTTTTAATGATGAATGTTAAAAATTGTTTTATCATGCACCTGGGAAATAAGATGTACAGGCAATGGGGTATAGAAATCTATTTTGCCATAAAGTAAATTAAAGGAGAAGGGGATAAAAGAAGGGTGGTAATGGGAAGAGAGACTGCAGGAAAGGGTGGATAAGATGAATGTCTGTCCTTGAATGGGGGATGGGAAAAGAAGGAGAGAAAATTTTGAATTCTAATGCTTGTGGAAGTAAATGTTGAAAACTGAAAAAATAAATAAATTATATATTCAAATAAAAGAAGAGAAACAACATCACATAGTAACCACTTATACTATTTTTCTGTTCCTTCATCTAAAACAATTTCAAGCAGAGATATAAAGATCAACAGACAGGGCTTCTAACTGTCTGACCATAAGAAATACATACATCACAGATCAACAGACAGATTGCAACTGTCTGACCATTACAAAGACACATAGTTATCAGAGAGATAGGCACCAAAATTTGAGTTTTCAAATAAGAGGGGGAGGGTAAGAGAGGAGTTCTTTAATGGATACCCACAGACTCATTTGGCAAATGAACATTCTTCCAAAGAATAAGCCCCCAAAGCAAAACCTCATCTCAAAGTAGAGTTGGAGGCACAACTCTGATGACCCAATGCCTCATTAACAATTAACCAAAGGTGTGGATCTTCCTACAAGCTTCTGTTAATAAAACTTCCCTTAATAGGCTCCACCTGAGGCCTTTTAATGGAGGAGGAAAATCTTTAACTCCCATTATTACAAAAATCTCATTAATATTATATCCCTCCAAGACTAAGATGTCTTCCCTTCTTACTTTTGCCACTTATTTCAGAATGCCCAGTTTCCTTTAAATTGTTTCTCATATTTCACATCTTACAAGAAGCCCTTCCTGTTTTCCCAAACAACTAGTCCCACCTCTACATCCCTACAAAATTACCCTATATTTATTCTGTAACTATTTTTCAGCTATATATACTTACCCATCTTTTCTCATCTTACAGAATATATACTACTTGAGGATAGGGAAGGATTTTGTTGTTGTTCTCATCTTCAGCATCTAACCTTATGCCAGGCATTTATTATTTAAAATACTTGATTGTTGATTATGTCCTACTATCATCAGTGATGCCTAGAAACATTATTATGTAGCTTCAGGATGTCCTTCATGAACATTCTGTATACAGCCTACAAACACCCTCAGACTTTATACTTTCTTCCTAACCAGTGGACTAAATTATCTGACTTCATAGTCTATTCTCTCCAATTCATCTCTCATTCAGTTATTTTAATTTACCTAATGCACTTTTCCCATCCTCAGAATCCTTTAATAGCTTCTTCTTCACTATAGAATTAAAAATAAACAAAACAAATAACCAAAACTTTTTAACTAAAAGAATGATCATTTAAGGCCTTTCACACTCTATCACCAATCTATTTTTCCAGTGTTAGTTCATATAATTCCAAGAGCCTGTATATTACAGGCAAATTGGACTAGCTCTTGTTCTGTTTTGTCTTGTATTCTCTCATCTTCATGTACTCATGTAGGCACTATTCTCTACCTAGAATACTCTCCTTCCACAGCTATACCCTTCAATTGGGGCAGCTGGGTAGTGCAGTGGATAGAGCACCAGTGCAGGAGTCAGGAGGACCTGAGTTCAAATCTCACCCGAGACACTTGACACTCACTAGCTGTGTGACTTTGGGCAAGTCATTTAACCCCAATTGCCTCCTCCTGGGTCATCTCCTCTCCTCATGATGAATATCTGGTCACTGGATTCAGATGACTCTGGGGGAGAAGTGAGGCTAGTGACCTGCACAACTCTCGCTCACTCAAAACAAAGTCAAGAGCAAGTCGTGTCATTATTTCTCTGATGGCATGATATTCTTTGGCAAGGAAGGAAGGAAGGAAGGAAGAAAAAAAAGACAATATGGAGCATCATGAAATCTATTTGGTATTTTCCCTATATACTCAAATTCTTGATTGCAGAAACTTCAGAAAGTTCTGTAGCCTTACAGCAAGATGACAGAAACATCAGAGTCTCCAGTAGCCCTGATAATTAAACACTGACTAATGTGTTGATGGACATTTTTGACCACAGATCCTGGTGTTTTGATTCATATGTGCATGATTTAGCATTAGACTAACTCTTTTCAAACTGCAACACTGTGTTAAATAATTAGTTTCCCTTGGGCTAGGTATCTGCCTAATTTTTCTCATTTCAGTATTCTTTGAAGGTTCAGTGAAGTGAATGGTGAAATTGAATAAAGTTTTCATCCCAGATTCTCATTAGAAATAGATACTATTAGATGATTGTCCTAATTCTTCAAATATTAAATCTTAGTGGTTTTCAAATTTCCTTGAATTTTGTTAAATTATTCTGTGAATGGAGTGGCTTTCATTTTGATTCATAAGTATGTAACAATAATTTAAATGATTTATATGCTATTGTTTGCCTTGAATGTCTCATTCTGTTCCTAGATCAATTACCATGAGGAAGAATAAATGCTAAAATCTAGTTAGTTTTCTTGGAATCTTTGGCTTCTGATAGTATGAAAGGACACAGTTAAGGTCTTTGAACTTCTTTCATGTATTTCCTGGGTGTTTTGTAATGAATTCCCTATCCTCTTGATTTACTTCTAACTTCATCATTTTAAAACAAAGGCATTGTTAAGCAGTGTCATTTTGTTATTATGACATTAAGGAAAGGTAAAAGCACAGTTAATTAAGAAATAGCATGATGCAATTTATCTTAAATTGGAGAATCATGAACAATGTTAATATATAGCCCTACTTTATGCATGATTTAGCATCAAATTAGGTATCAAGGAGGGGGGTAAGCCTAAATGATGTACTTTCTTTTGGTATTAAAATGTCAATCAGTTAACAAGCATTTATTGAGTGTCTACTATGTGCTAGGTATTAAGTAGGTGTTTTATGCATAGTTGGAATAATTCCACAGAGAATGACACAACAGAATTCTTGTAATTCTAACTTACAGAAACGAGAATGCATTTTTAGGAGGCAATATCAAAAAATATATATATTCCCACAAAAGAAAAAGGGCATGAATTAAGGGGTAAAGGGTATCTGTAGATATCCTATATGTCTTAACAGAAGTCACTTTATGTTTTTATTAAATTATATATATCATGGAATTTGGTACTTAACATTAAAGGAATCAAGGGTGTTTTATTTTTGTGGTACTTTATATACATATACACATATACATGCATACACGTGCATACATATACACATACATATGTGCATATGTGTATGAATATATATACATGTATATTTATATATAGAGAGAGAGAGAGACAGAGAGAGATAGAAAGAGATGGAGAGAGACAGAGAGACAGAGAGAGATAGAGTATTCTATGTTCCCATTTTGGAGTTTGATTTTATTGGCCATGTCACATGCAGCCCCATATAGTTGGATTTTTTAAAATAATCTTTCTTCATAAGTAAAAATCCATCTCCTCTTTCTTCTTTCACAACTACCCCTTCACCACACACACATAATTGAGAAGCAAAGAAAAACAAAACACCTACTACAAACATGTAGAGTCAAGTAAAACAAATTTCTCCAAAAAAAATATATCACACTCTACATCAAGATATGGGTATAATATTTTGTTGTTCTCAGAAATTGTGGTTGGTGATTCCAGAATTTCTAATTTTTTTCCAAGTTGATTATCTTTACCTTATTGTTGATATTTTATAAATTGTTCTCTTGGTTATGTTCGTTTACTTCTGTAAAAGCTCATAAAGTCTTCTCAGATTCTCTGAAGCCAGCTTCATTATTTCTTTCAGCACAATTGTATTCCATCACACTTATATGAAACAATATCAGCTACTCCCTAGTTTATAACTCCCTCAGATTCCCATCTGTAATGGCAAGTAAAGTATAATCTTTTTGGTATTTGAGTTTTAGGCAATCAAGTGTGCCTTTGACTGAGTGTTGTCTTTGAATCAATCAAGAATCTTTGATTAGAAATGGTATATATATGTATTTATATATATATATGTGTGTGTGTGCAAATATATACATGTATACATATACACATATGCATACATGCACAAATATACACGTATGCATGCATAAATATATACATAAACACACTCACACTCACATTTTATATATCTATATCTATAGATGTATATATATATATATATATATATATATATATATATATATACACACTGGGCTAGTGGACCTTGCTTGTGGGGAGGGCTAACAGAAAGAATTTCTGTTTGTGTTGTCGATGATCTGTCAATATATGTTAATTTCTCAGAAAAAAGTCTTGTCTGTTGATCTGTACTCATTTTTTGGACAGAAGTCCTATCTGTTGATCTGTGTTAATTTCTCAGAAAGAAACCCTCTCTGTTGGTCTTTATGAGTGAACTGAGATTATGGCACTGGTAATGGGTATAAATATTGTTATGACCTTGTTAAGCTTTGTTTTTCTAGAAACAGAAACTGAAGGCAGGAGCCCCTAGAGCCTGTTATCAAGCAGAAGCAGGAAGAGTTTGGAATGGAACAGTCCTTGTGAGCTAGGACAAGGAGAAGGAGCAGAGAACTGTCTGTATGTGAACTAAGGCAAGAGCTGGGAGGGGTCAGCCCACAAAGGAGAAGCCATGGTACTGGGAAATCAATCTCAAGTTAAGAAGAAAAAGGACTTTACTTGAACACATGATATTGATTAAGATTGTTCTTACTGTGACCTAGGGGTGGATAGTGTGGTATTTTGAAAAAGGACTTTACTTGGATTCTTGGTATTGATTAAGGATGTTGCTATTGTTATGAGATATATGCATTAGGTGGTATGTTTTGCTTAGAATGTTAGATGGATGTTATGCTTTACTTTATTGAACAATGTTTAATTTATTGCTGAATAAATAGAGAGCTCCTTATACTACAAGATTAGACCCTTAAAATTATTCACAGCAGCAATTCTCAGGTGTGCTGCCATGATTTGGTGTTATACTACCCTTTATCATCTCAAAAAGAGCAATAAATATTTTATACATCTTTGGTTTTGTTGTTGTTTATTTGTTTTGTCTTAGGACCAGTTCTTCCTTTAACCTATCCCCTCATTAATTCCTTTCTTTTTAGTCCTATTTCCCTGCTGAGTGATATATATTATATAACTATGTGTAGGTATTCTTTCCTTTGCTAGTTCAAATGAGAGTATTCAAGTGTATCACCCACACTGTCCTCATTGTTCATGTAAATATCTACTTGCACGTCTTAATTATGTGAGAAAATTTTCCCTAACCTTTCTTTCCTCCATGACCTCCCTCCCTAGTGTACTACTCTTCCTTCTCTTTCTTTCTCCTCAGATCATCAAGACATAACAGAACCACTGTCAGGCCTTCTGTCTAATTGGACACCTTCTATGACCCCTAACGATGACAGTGTTCAAAAGGGACATGTATCCTCTCTCCATATTATAATATTTTCCTTGTCTGGTCTTTTACCATTTTTATGGGTATTTACCTTTTTATGTTCTATTCTGTGCTTGAACTTTGAGTTTTCTCTACTTCTCTGGTCATTCCATCAGGAATGACTACAAGTGCTCCATTTTATTAAAAGTCCACTTCCTCCCAACTCCTGTAGGATTATATTCACTTATGCTGGGTAAGTTGTTCTTACCTGTAAGACTATGTTTTTTTTATTGGAATATTATATTCCAAGTTCTCTGAACCTTTATAATGATGGCTGCTAAATTGTGTGTGCTTCTGACCCTGGCTCATTAGTAATTCTTTTTTTCTCTGGATTATTGCAGTGTTTTTCTTTGACCTGGAAGCTCTGAATTTCAGTAGAAGTTTTCATTTTGGAATTATTTTAAGAGGTGGCCAGAAGGTTTTTTTTTCTATTTACATTTTAGTTTCTAGTTTTGAGGACACTCAGTCTTTAAATTTTTTGAAGCACAATGTCTAGGCTTTTGTTTTATTTGTGGCATTCAGATAATTCAGTAATTCTTAATTTATTTCCCCTACATTTGCTTTCCAGGTCATTTGTTTCAGACATGAGATGCCTTATATTTTCTTCTATTTGTTTTCAGTCTTTTGACTTTATTTTACTATTTTCTTGACTCATGGAGCCACTGGTTTCTATTTGGACCATTTTAATTTTCAGGGAGTTTCTTACCTAGTCAAGGTCTGGTACTTATTATATCAAGCAGTTAATTTCCTTTCTATTTCTTTCTTCTTTAATTCTAACTTTTCATTTTTTCCTAATACATTCAATTAATTTTAAAAATTAGCTCTTTTTAAAGTTTTGCTTCATCTCTTCCAGAAAAATTAGTTGAACTTGTGCCATGTTGTACTTTCCTCTGAGTTTATGCTTGTAGATGTTTTAGGGTCATTGTCTTCCTCTGGGTTTATTTCTTGAGAATCTCTGTCACATAATATTTTTTATACTGGAATCTCTCTCTCCTTTCTCTCTTTCTGTTTCTCTTATTTTACAGACATTTTTTGACTTTATACTTGATGTCAGGTTTGGGCTACATGTACTTCTGGAAGGAAGGTCTGGGTTGTTTATGTTCCGTTTTTTTTTTTTGGGGGGGGGTGGTATTGACTGTGGTATTGTTTTGGTTTCTTAGGGACAGGTTAGACTGGTGATTTTTAACCTTCCAGTCATCCCTAAATGGTCTGAATCAGGATAAAGTCTGAATGAGCTCTGGAAAGTACCCAAGTATAGGTCTAAGTAATAATAGGTTGATGCTAGACTGAGCCAGTATCAGCTAACTGGGTAGTTCTTCTAGTTTAGAGTGACAAAACTGCAGGATCTCCTTTGATCTGGACTTACTGCCCTTGCCTTGCCTTTGTAGGCTTCAGACTAGGACAGAAGCAGAAACTGAGACCCAGCTGTTCTCATAGAATCTGAGCCACATCATTTGAACCTTCTTCCCTCTCAGTATACAACCCCAAGGCCTGTGCAGAGTTATCTGTGTGTGGGGGAGGGGAGCATGTGGAAAGACTAGCATAGATCTACTCCTCGATCCACTCTGGATCTACGAAACAGAGCAGATGAGTAGGTAACAAAACTGCCAGTTGATACCTGTAGCAATTTAAGTGCCCCAGGATAGATCTGGGGTTGTCCAATATGAGTTTGGGTTCTTCTATTGCCTTAGTACACAGTGTCTCTCTGTGATTGAGTGCTCTACCAAAAATGCTCCTTACTAGACTCCATCTCTAATGTCTGAAGACCTATCTATATGTTTTTCTATATTGACCAAGACTGGAAAAATGATTCACTGTAGCTTTTTCTTGAATTTTCCTATCATGATTTGATCTGGTTTGGAGGAGTTGGTATGGAGGTTGGTATGGGGGTGGAGAGGCTCATTATACTGCTTTCAGCTACTTCACCATCCTGGGTCTGCCTCTTCCATATTTATTAATGAACAAAAAAAAAAACAAACCAAAAAAAACTGCTAAGACTTCAAATTGCATGAGAAGAGATGCCTTCCACATCTTTTTTTTTTTAATTTCTCGTAGCATTTAGCACTGTCTCTCACATAGCACATTTTTAAAAAAATATTAAATACATGAATGAATGAATATTGGATTGTGGAGTAAAACCATTTCTGAACTTTGTCAGGAGTTTCAGTTTTGTTTCACCACTTTGATTTTAAGTCACTTTCTATCACTGGGGCTGAATTCCCAACATTTATAACAAGTGCTTTAGATTGGATCTCTGAGACCTCTTCCAGCTCTAATCAATCATCAAGAATTTGATAAGAACAATTGTTATGACAAGACATCATCAAATAATGATAACTATGAATGAACAAACAAGGCTTAAACTCTGTACAATATTTTCTATTATTTTCTTCATATAAACTGTTTTGCTTGTTTTTATTTGGAACTCAAAGAAGAGGAGAGATATTTGGGAAATTTTGCCTCATTACATCTTCCCACAGCATGGTATATATTATACTTTCTCAGGCAACTGAATGTGAAATTTGTGGTTGTCCCTTTTGATGCCTGGTTCTATGTTTACCAAATAATTGCATAAAGAAAGTGCTCAGAGACAGAGTATTTTCACTGCCCTTTAAGTGAGCTCAGGCTACCTTTTCAAATCTATCTCAGAATCTTCATGATGCCAAATCATGGTAAGAAGCACAGAGAGAGGGAAGATGAGACATTCTACTATATAAAATTTGAATCTACATTAGAGAAAACTGCACAATACATCTAATGATGTTTTCTAGGTGAACA
>CM053771.1:220467311-220492485 GCA_028658325.1 Potorous gilbertii | reverse complement strand
TATGATACCTTTTAACAAGATATTATTTCTCTTATTTTCTCTTTTAAGTATATTTATTATTGCTTTTGTTTTTTCTGAGATCATGAAGGCTATGCTTGCTTTATTTTTTTACTCCAGCTGATGCATAATAGACTCTGATCTAGCCTCTTGTTTTAACTCTATGTATGCCTTTCTGTTTCAAATGAGTTTCTTATAGAAACCACATTGTAGAATTCTGATTCTGCTGTGTTTTATGGATGAGTTTATACTATTCACATTCATATTTGTCGTTATCAACTAGCATCTCCCTCCATCCTCTTCTGTTTATTTTCTTTCTCTCTTTTTATCATGCCCCTCATCTAAAGTCTTTTTTTTCTGATGCTTCTTTTATGTGGACTCTCCTTTATGACCCCTCCTTTCTATTATTTCCTTCCCTTCTTCTTTTTCTTCCTTTTTTGGTTAAGATAGATTCCTGTTACCACTTAAGTGTATACACACACACACACACACACACACACACACACACACGCACACCTGCCCATTCTACCTCCATTTTTTTCCTACTGCAAAAGCTCTTCTTTGTACACCTCTTTTATGTGATATAATTATCTAAATTCTTTTTCTCTGTTTGCCCATTATCCAGGATATTCTTCTTTCTCAGTTATCTGTTTCTAGACAGCATTCTAACACAACTGATTCACTTTTACACCACCTTTCATTGCAGAAAACTTCTAAATTCCCTAATAATGATAAAGTTCTCAAAAATATATATATCACTTCATATTCAACAGTAAACAATTTAACTTCATCAAGTCCCATGTGATTTTTCTTTCATGTTTATCATTTAATGCTTCTTGTGACTCATATCTGAAAGTTAAATATTTCTATTCAGCTGTATTCTTTTTATCAGGAATACTTGAAAGTTCTCTATTTCATAAAATATCCATTTTCTCCCTAAAGGATTATATTAAGTTTTTCTGTTTAGGTCATTATTTTATTGTAATTCCAGATATTTTGCCTTCTAGAATGTCATATTCTAATCCCTGTGGATTTTTTAATGCAAGAACTACTAAATCTTATGTGGTCCTGATTGCATTTCTGCAATATTTATGGAGATTTGAGTTTGGGGGGGTTTTTTTTGGTCTTTTTGAAGTGTTTCCTCATTTATTGTGAACTCTGGAATTTCACAATAAGAGAGTTTTCATTTTGGGATCTATTTAAAGGGGTTGTCAGTGAATTATTTCAATTTCTATTTTGCCCTCTTGTCCTTTGAATTCCAATAATTCTTAAATTACCTCTCCTCAATCTAACTCCAGGTCATTTTTTTCTAATGATATATTTTATATTTTCTTCCATTTTTAAAAATTGTTTTTAATTTATCCTATTGTTTTCTGCATTGTTATGTTGCATGTAGCCATTAGCTTCCACTTGCCCAATTCTAATTTTAAAGAATGATTTTTAAGTGAGCTTCCATACCTTTTTTAAAATTCGGGCAGTCCTCTTTCTAAGGAATTATTCTTATCTGTGGAAATTTTTTACCTCTTTTTTGTTTGGTAAATTCTTTTTTGGGAGTATTATTTTCTTCAGTAATTTCTGTGTCTTTTTGAATGAAATTGCAGCTCTCTTTTAATGTTCTTTCTTTGTTTTTCTTTTTAATCTATTTTTTCTCTACTACTCTTACTTGATTTTGAAAATCTTTTTTCTGTTCTTCCAGGAACACTTTTTGGGTTTCTGTCAAACTCAAATTTTTTTTTTTGAGCTTTGCTCATAGTTTTTTTATTCCATGGTCTTTGTCTAAGTTTGTCCTTCATCCTTCCCTGTTACCATAGAAGTTTTATGGTCATGTTCTTTCTTTATTCTCTCTTTTTTTTTCTTATATTCATTTTCCCACACCAGTTCTTGTTTTTGTACTAGAATTTAATATGGGGTTCTACTCCTGTTGTGTGGTTGAGAGGGGAGGGCATTGTCTCAGGCTTCAGTTCAGTATTTTTTTTACTAATTAATTCATTTTTATTTTCAATATTCACTTTCATAAGATTTTGAGTTTCAAATTTTCTCTGTCTCCCTTCCCTTGTCCCATTTTCATGACAGCATGCAATCTGATATAAAAACTACTTATTCATTCATTTTAAACATATTTGCCATTAGCCATAATGTAAAGAAAAATTAGAACTAATTGGAAGAACTATGAGAAAGAAGAAACAAAACAAAACAACAAAAGAAGAGGAGAACAAATAGTATGATTCCATTTGTATTAAGATTCCATAGTTCTTTCTCTGGATGTGCATAGTATTTTTATACACACACACACACACACACACACACACACACACACATACACATATATATGTAATTTATTTTTTTCATTTCTCAACATTGCCTTCCACAATAATTTGAATACAAAATTTTCTCCCCATAGCTCCCCACCCCTACCTCAGGACAGCGTGTACCCTATCCAGCCCTTATCCTCCCTTCTTTCATCCCTCTTCCCATCTATTTTCCCGTGGGGCAAAATAGATTTCTATACCACACTGCCTGTACAACTTATTTTCCAGTTGCATGCCAAAACAAATTTAAACATTCATTATTAACGCGTTGAGTTCCATATTCTCCTCTTTCACCCCCCACCCTACCCACCCTCATTAAGAAAAACAACCAATTCAATACAGGTCATACATGTGTAGCCATGCAAAACACTTCCATAATAGCTATGTTGTAAAAGATTAACCACATTTCCCTTTGTCCTATCCTGCCCTCCATTTATTTCATTCTCTCCCTTGACCTGTCCTCCCACGATAATATTTGCCTCTGACTATCCATTTCTCCAATGTGCTTCTATTATATTCACTCTCCTATCCCCTTCCCCCCAGCTTTCCTGCAGGGTAAAATACATTCCCATATCCAATTGAGTATGTGTTATTCCCTCCTTAAGGCAAATCCCATGAGAGTAAGATTCACTTATTTCCTTTCATTTCCTCACTCTTCCCCTCCATTGTAAAAGCTCTTTCTTGCATCTTTTATAGGAGATGATTTACAACATTCTACCTCTCCTTTTCTCTTACTCCTAGTACATTCCACTCAACAGTAAATTTTATATTTTTGGTATTCTCCCTTCATATTCAGCTCACCCTGTACCTTCTGTGTGTGTGTGTGTGTGTATACATATACATATATACATATACATACCTACACACAATTTAAGATACACATACATACATACATACCCATACACATGTATATATTCCTTCTAACTACCCTAATACTTAAAACGGTCTCGTGAGTTACAAATAACAACTTGAAATGTAAGAATGTAAATAGTTCAACTTTAATCAGTTCCTTAAGGCTTCTCTTTACTCTTTATCCTTCCATGTTTCTCTTGGTCCTTGGATTTGAAAGTCAAAATTTCCATTCAACTCTGTTTTTTTTTCAACATGAATGCTGGGAAGTCCTCTATTTTACTGAAATTCTATTTTTTCCCTGAAGTTTTATAATCAGTTTTTGTGGGTAGGTCATTGTTGGTTTTAATCCTATCTCCTTTGACCTCTGAGATATCATATCCCAAGTCCTTTGATCCCTTAGTGTAAAAGCTGCTAAATCCTGTATTATCCTGATTGTGTTTTCACAGTATTTGAATTCTTTCTTTCTGGCTACTTTTAATATTTTCTCCTTGACCTGGGAACTCTGGAATTTGGCTACAATATTTACAGAAGTTTTCCTTTCAGGATTTATTTCAGGAAGTAATCATTTAATTCTTTCCATTTCTATTTTTACTGCCTGGTTCTAGAATGTCAGGGAAGTTTCCTTGATAATTTCTGGGAAGATGATGTATAGGCTCTTTTTGGATCATGGTTTTCAGGAAGATTAATCATTTTTTTTAAATTATCTCTCCTGAATCTATTTTACACGTCAGTTGTTGTTTCAGTGAGACATTTCACATTGTTTTCTATTTTTTTCATGTTTTGGTTTTGTTTTATAGTTCCTGATCTCTCATAAGTCATTAGCTTCCATCTGCTCCATTCTAATATTTAAAGAACTATTGTTTTCAGTGAACTTTGACACCTCCTTTACCATTCAACCAATTCTGCATTTGAAAGCATTATTCTCCTCATTGGCTTTTTGGACCTCTTTTATCATTTAGATTAGTCATTTTTAAAGGTGCATTTGCTTCATCATTTTTGAGGTCTCCTTTAGCAAGCTGTTGATTTGCTTTTCATGATTTCCTTGCATCACTCTCATTTCCCTTCCCAATTTTTCCTCCACCTCTCTTACTTGATTTTCAAAATTCTTTTTGAGCTCTCCCATGGCCCAAGATCATTGTATGTGTTTTTGGAAATCTTGACCTTGCTGTCTTCCTCTGATTGTATGCTTTGCTCTTCCTCACCTAAAAGTATGGAAGAAAATACTTTTTTTGCCGGGAACATAACATTCTATAGTCCTATTTTTTCCCTTTTTGCAGCATTTTCCCAAGCTTTGAGTTTAGAGTCTTTTTTCAAGGGGAAGATGTACTCCCCTAGTCTTCAGAGATTTTGTGCTATTGTTCTCTGAACTATCTCTAGAGACCTGTAAGTTCTCATTCTTCCAAGGTGGTACAATCAAGGGAGAGGGGTTTACTCTTCTTCTGGCCTGTGAGAAACATAAAGCACTCTTTTCTGCCCTGGAACTGTGAGTAGGATTCCCTCTCCACAGCTACCACTAGCTCTGCCAATCCAGCACTCCTCCTCACCCCCCAGGAAAGTCTTTCAGTCCTGAAATCCAGATCAGCTGCTTGATTCCTCCAGGATCTTTAGGCAGAGGGCTCCAACAGTTCATGCTGCTGCTGCAGTGACTGCTGTGGCCCTGACTTCATCCCCCTCTCACCCAGGTGAAAAAACTTTCTCACTAATCTTTGAAGTTGTTTTTGTGGCTGTGGGTTGAGAAATCTGAGAACCGCAGCTCTGCTCTGAGCCTGGTGCAATAGACCTTTCCTGTCAGTCTTTCAGGCTATCTTGGGCTGGAAATTTTTTCACTCTGTCATTTTATGGCTTCTGTTCCTCTAGAATTTATTTAGAGTCATTTTTTACAGGTATTTTAAGGGTTATGGGGGAGAGCTAGAGAAGATCTCTCCTACTTTGTCTTCTTGGCACCTGTGCATAGCATTTTCCTTTGTGAATTTTGGAGTTGTTTTAGATCCTTGCATTGCTGAGAGCTAAGTCTATCAAAGCCAGTAGGCACACAATTTGGTTGTTACTGTGTACATTGTTCTTATTCTGCTCACTTCACTCAGCATCAATTCATATAAGTTTTTCTGGGTTTTTCCAAAGTCTACTTGCTCATCATTTCTTACAGCACAATAGTATACCATTGCATTCATATACCACAATTTGTTCAGTCATTCTCCAACTGATGGACATCCCTTCTATTTCCAAATCTTCACCACCACAAAAAATGGTGCTATAAATATTTATGTACATGTGGCTCCTTTTCCAGTTTTTCTGATATCTTATGGTTCTGGGTATAATCCCAAATTGCTCTCTAGAATGTTTAAATAAGTTCACACCTTTTCCAAAAATGCATTAGTGTTCCAATGTTCCCACATCTTCTCCAGCATTCAAAATTTTCCTGTTTTCTCATGTTAGACAGTTTCATAGGTGTGATATACCTAAGATTGTTTTGATTTGCATTTCTCTAATCAATAGCAACTTAGAACATTTCTTTTCATGTGAATATAGTTTTAATTTCTTCATCTGAAAAATGAAGTTTCAGGCTTTTTTGAAGTCCTGTTTTCAGATCTAGTTTTATGAATTTGGAAATTTTTGTTACTTGCTTCCAATATTTTGTATTTGAGAACTGGTGTAGTCATTGCTATCCTTATCTGCTCTCTGGTCTTTAACCTGGAAGGACCCTTGGTCTCTTGATGTCCTCAGGGTCCCTGCTCCCTTGGAACTGGAAACAATACTGTTCCTCAGAGACCCTAAGATGTTGGGGTTAAAAATGTTACTGCTTCTCAAGGCTTCCATTCCCTCTTGACTGAAAGTGCAAATTCTCTGTCCTTAAAGTATGACTCAGGAATTAATAAAGGAAATGAAATCACCAAACTGTTTCCATTCAGGTTTTCCACTCCTCTCGACCAAGTGTTTCCCTCTCCCCTTACTCTGTGAACCAGCAGTGGCAAAAGAGTTGCCAAATAGTGCATCATCATATATCCAGTGCTTTTCCAGGAGTCTCATATAATTTCTTTCTGATTAGCTGCCAGGTCCATCTACCATCTGCAGTTTGAGAACTTCCAAAGTTTTTGGTGCTTTGAAGGCAGTGTAATTTGGGAAGAAATATAGTCACTGCTTTCTAGATCAATGCTTTGGTCTTCATACAGGAAGGACCCCTGATATCTTTGTGTTGCAAGCATGCCGATCCTCAGTGCACCTTGAGGAAACAGGTGATACTGTTCCTCAAGGTCCCTGATCCTTTGTGACCAAAATATTCAATGCTAATACAAGAGTTTTCCATGGTCTCTTTCTGAGCAGTTTTCAGTCCCCTTACCATCTCTGGTTTCAGAGATCCTGAAATTTCTGCTGCTTCTTTCTCTACCACCTAGTCCCACCACTGAAGTTTCATCCACATGGGCTCTGCATCAGTTTCCTCCCCTGCATCACAGATCTCTCTTTCTGACATCATTTGTTTTCTTTGGTTTGAAGAATATCTCATTCTGAACTTTTCTTTGCTCTGCCACTTCAGATTTTAATTTGAGGCATTGTTTTGTAGTTGTTTGGAGGGAAGGTTGGGAGAGTTCCTGACCCTTCCCACTTTCTTTTCAATATTAACTAAATCATATATTAAGACATTTTTGAGTGCTCATGATAAAATAGTATCCATTCATTGGAGCCAAAATTACACAGTTGTAGGGATCATAAGGAGATTCCTTTCTTTGGAGAAAATATATGTACCTTAGTCTTTTATAGGCTACTCTGTTAAGCCATAAAGTTAAATTCTTCAGTGAATTTGTCATATCACTGATCCATAAGTTCCCTCTATATGGTAAGAATCCATACATGCCTTCTCACTCTATATTATCCTTATACATTTTCTGCCAGGAGAAAATGCCAGGAAATGTCAGGAACAGAACAGAGATCTGTACATAATATACATCATTCAATCAAGGCCTTTGATACTGTCAGTTGTGAAGTCTTGTGGAAAATGGTGGCAAAATTTGGTTACCATAGAATTTCATCAATATTTATAATGTTAATTAGATATCCCTCACCCATTAATAGGCTTCAAATACCTTTCTTTAATTTCTATTGAGGCACTTGGTCAGAAGGTCTTGCCCTCTGCCTCTGGAAAGTGTATAAATACTCTGAGGTAAAGTTTTACTTTGGGACTTTCTCATTGGAAGTGTTTGTTTGGCCAGACTCTGGGCAGCTGCTAAGGATGTTGGTGCATCTCTCTCTCTGGTAACTATGTATGTAAAGTAAGACAATTAAATCTGCCTGTGATATATGTATTGCTTACAGTCAGACGGTTGGAAGCTCTGTCTGTTGGTTGATCTTTGCTTCTCTGTTTGTATTTTATTTAAAGTTCAGAATGCTGACTTTTACCCCTGAACTAAGTGAATGATGTATGTGCTTGCTGAAAGTGATGGCTGACCTATAAAGAGTTGCTTTCCTTTTAAAAAGCAAATCTAAAAATCTATACAGCAGATCCTCTTGTGTATGAGTCCTTGCTTTTACAGTACTGTATTTTAGTTTCATCATGGCATGTTTGCATGGGCTCTGGATAACAAACAATGCTGTCACACTCTTCAATAGAGTGAAGCAGGTCTACGTATTTGTAAGAAGATCTGGATTGTATGCCCAAAGAGCTACAAAATTGAGCGTATGCTTTGAACCAGCAATACTGCTTCTAGACTGCATCCCAAAGAGAACATTAAAAATGAGAAAAGAACCCACAAGTACAAAAGTATTTATGGCAGCTCTTTATGTAGTGGCAAAGAATTGGATATTGAGGGAATGTCTATCACCTGGGGAATGGCTGAACAAGTTGTGGTATATGAATGTAATGGAATATTATTGTACTCTAGGAAAAGATGAGCAAATAGAATTCAGAAAAACCTGGACAAACTAATATGAACTGATGCTGAGTGAAATAAACAGAACCAGGAATACACAGTCACATTATATGATGACTAACTTTGCTAGACTTAGATCTTCTCAACAATGCAAGTCTCAAAGACAGTTCCAAAAGACTCATGATGCCATATCCAGAGAAAGAATTTTGGAGTCTGAATGCAGATGGAATTTGGTCTCCTTTTCTTTTGTTATTTTGTTTTGTTTCTTCTTTCTCATGGTTCTTTTCATCAGTTCTAATTCTTCTTTATATTAAGACTAATATGAAAATATGTTTAATATGAATGTATAAGTGGAGCCTTTATCAAATTCCACACTGTCTTGGAGAGTGGGAGTGCCGGGAGAGGGGAGAAAATTTTCAACAAAATCTTACGGAAATGAGTGTTGAAAACTAAAAGTAAATCAATTATATTAAGAAAAAAAGAAGAGCTGCTTAGTATTTCTTCCTCCTACTCCATCATATTGGGTGATCCCCTTTTGGTTTTGTGGAAACTCACATCCAGGTCTATCTAATGAATTTCTCATGTCTGTCATCTTCACCATTTATATGCGTGAATATGTATGTGTGCCTCTGGAGTTAAATATTGTTAATTTAGTAGACAGCATACAAATGTTCAGTGTACCACCAAAATTGTCTTCCAGCTATATAATCCTTTAAAATGGAAGTACATACATGTGTGTATATCTAGACAGATACATAGATATAGATATACACCCATCTATATCAATAGTTCCATATATATTTCTAATTGATAAAATGTCATCCCTAAAGTTGGGAAATCTAATCTTCTTGAGTTCAAATCTGGCCTCAGACACTTACTAGTTGTGTGACTCCTGGCAAGCCACTTAACACTTTTTGCCTCAGTTTCTCATTTACAAAATAAGTTGGACTAGAAAATAACAAACCAGTCCATTCAAAAAAATGTACCTAAGTAGACTTTAATTACAGCAGACAGTAAATCCATATAAAATGGCTGATTAAAGAAATTACCAATTTAGGACACTTTTAGCAGTATGTGTGCAAAACACAAAACCATAAATGCATTGAAAACTGTAAATGGTGGCAGAATGCAACATAGTATGCTAGAGGATAATATATTATTTTAAATATATTAGTATTAATTATATTATATATAATAAAAATATATACATACGCATAATTATACATACACATTTATAAATATAAATTTACAAGCCTCTATCAATATAAATTTATAAATGTATGTATGTATATATATGTTGTATACACACACACACACATACACACACACACACACACACACACCTCCTCTGGGCATTGTGGCTTTTTTCTTTGGTAGGACTGAATCCTAGATATTCACAATCTGGTTCATATGGCAGGTGATGACGAAGACAGTTCAAAATGGACTTCTATTGTAATGTAGTAGCAATGAAGAAGCACTGCACAAAATAACATTGCACTTTTCAAGCTTGTTTTCTTTAAGTCCATGAATTATCCTTCTGTCTTCTCAATAAAAATTAAGACTTTCTCTCTATTTTCTGAATATAAGCAGATAGTTTTACTTTCATTTTTCTCATGATAATTTTATAGAGTTTCATGAATTTTATAAAATTATTAAGGAGATTAACAGGAGATTCTCCCTTTGTCCATATCCTCCACGTTAACCTATTTAGCATTAACCATACTAACCACATTGGATCAGTTGCATCTCTTCCTTAGCTGTTGAAAATATGATTTCTCCAAATACTGCCAGAAGTAAAGTGGCCATAGGGCTTCAGGTTCTAATATCTGACTCTAAAAATTGCAATTGCCCTTTTACCACATTATCTTTTCCTTACTTTAGCCATCAGATCAGATTCTGATCCAATCCTATTTACTAACACAAATTCTATGGTTTCGCCCTAATGGAGGCTAGTGTGGTGGTACAGACTAGAAACTGGCACAAAGTGAGTCATTTAGAAACTGTCTAAAACAACAAAAAGATGTTTGATTAAAAGTAACAGGTAAAGGAGATTTAGCAAAGTTCCGATGGCCATAAGCCCTCATTTCTGAATGGAAACATGAACTGTCAGGAATCTATGTTGAGTCAGAAAGGTATATTGACTTGCATGCTTGCCTTCATAGCCATCATTTTGGGAAACAATTACTGTGGAGAATGGTCAGCCATCTTCACTACTTGCCAACCAAATGCTACCCATAGGGTATGCAAGCTAACCTATTGAAGCAATAAAGTATCCACTGAAACCTTCCATATGTATTGTCTCCATTTATTATGAGCTTCTTGACAGTAAGAGTTGTCTTTCTTTTTTATTTTCATCTTCAGTTATTAGTGTTAGTTGAAAATGAATCACAACATCTGAAATAAAATTAGAAAGAATATTACTATATCAGGTACAAAGGGGAGAGGGTAAGTATAGGCAGGTGTCTACCTTCAGTTGATTCATTATTTAAATGTCTTTATAGACAAATATTTGGTGAAAATCTATTTTTTCCCTTCTATTATCATCCAGACTACCTTCATTACATGCTTAGATTATTCTCATAAAGATATTAAAATAAATCAAGTAATGAAGCATTTAATAAACATAATTGGTATGTATTGATGTTCTGATCATTTTTTGGGAATATTAGTATAGTTCATTCTTTATTCTTTCCAATCTTCATCTCTCTGAGATGTCATATATTCTTCAGTATTTTTTTAAATTGCAGCACTTGTAGCTTATATTTTCTTGATACATAATTTGTCTTTTCCAGCAGTTTTTCACTAGTCCATTTTTGTAATTTCTGTGGAGATTTTCAGAAGAAATCATATATTTCTATTATTAATTATAATGGAAACAGCATTATAAAAATATTAAGAAATGTATTATATATCCCATATTTTTGCTGTCTTCCTATATCTATTAATATTCTTGAGATAATGTGATTCTCTTACAACTAATACCAAGAATGCTGCTATGCTCTTACTTCTGTTTTGAATACTTTAGACTGGTTTTTAGGGTCTCTGCTCATAGTCTTTGACATTCCATCACTGTGTTTTAAAAATTTGTTTGTTTTGTCCCACCAATGTTCTTGATTTCCTCAAGTTGGCAAAAGAATGTCTTTACTGTCTAAGACAGTTTCGGGGCTGTTTTGGTGTCCTCATTATGGTATCTTTTTTTTACATAAATCAAATTTTTCTAAGAAATACCAATATATTTGGCATTTTTTTTCTATTTGCCATTTTTTGGCATCGTTATTACATTTGAATTGGTTAGTTTGAATATGATTATATTGTCACAGTTTCTTCTGATACTATCTTTTCTCCTAATTGTATTGATTTTCATCTTTTCTACATGTAGCTCTTGAGTTACCTGCAAATAATAACCTGATTTTATTATGAATTCTATATAGATAATCAGCTGCTTATTATGTGTTAAGTTAATTTCATTTGTGTGAACATTTTAATGGTCATTGCGTCCAATTTCTCTTGACTCTTGCAGCTGCTGTACAATCTGTACATCTTTCAACACTTTGACTTTTCAAATTGAAGCAGTATTTTCCAACATATTTTTCTCCATTCACGCCTCTGCCCAACTTCACACAGAAATCACTATCAACACAAATGTTGACTTAGTTTAGAGGATATTGTCACAAGCTTTGGAGAAGTTATCTTTCTCTTCATTCTCCATCCAAGTTGCTGGCCCAGGAGCTGTAATAATTTTCTTCAATATCTTTTGTTCAGGTTCATAATAGCCACTATAAAAAGAAATAATCAAGTTTCCAATGAAACATCATTTCCTGTAGCCTTTGGGCACACAATGAAGCCAAATCTCTCAACTCTTGTTTTTCTTTCTGAGGATATCCTGTAATCCATCCTTTCATTTAATTATAAGTTACTTTTTAGTTTCATTTTTTGAAAGAATACCTTTATAGAGCACAGATGTCATAGTGCAGCTTGGCAGTAAAATGGATAGAGCATTGATGCTGGTATCCGGAACACCTACATTCCAGTCTCATACACCTATTTGTGTGATTCTAAGGAAGTTGTTTAACCACTGTTTGCCTCAGTTTCACCTCCTATATTCTTGAGTTGTTGTGAAGACCAAACGAGGTTATATTCATAGAGTGCTTACGAGAATGCCTGCAATGTGTTCGATACAATAGGAATGTTGGGTATTGTTTTGATTATTGTTAAATAATACACCAAATCTTTTAGTAGTTTAGAGTGTCTCCATTAAGTTAATATTTATTATCATTTTTCTAAATCTATATTCATCGATTCTACTTTCTTATCTCCCTATCACTTTTCAACCTTTTACAAACTAACTTTTAGCTCCACTATTCAACTGGGACTACTGTTTCCTAGGTTAATGATGATATCCAAACTGTTAAATCTAGTGATCTTCTCCCAATCCTTACCCTTATTAACCTCAGCTTTTGGAATTGTTGATGTTTTATTCTCTTCCTAGTCTAAACAATCTATGTTTTAATAACACCGTTCTCTTAGTATTCTCTTCTTTACTACCTAACCACTCCATTTCAATCCCCTTCACTGAATCACCTTTCATGCACTGTCATTATGCATTGCCTCAGGTCTGTGTCCTGGACTTTCTTCTCTTTTTCTCCATATTTTCTCTTGGTGTTTTCTTTAGCTTTCATATTTTATTTGTCATCCCTATGCACAAGATTCCCAAATTTATATAGCTAGTCTTTATTTTTCTCTTGATTTCCAGTCTCACATCAATAAATGTCTAATGAATATCCATTCTTTCTATCTCATATGTATCTCAAATTGCAAAAGCAAAAGCAACTGTTTCCCTTTTCTACCACCACCTGCCCCCTTTTCCACTGTATCTATAACTCCCAATGGTGCCATTGTTTTTTAATCACCTATGTTCATAAGCTTCACATCATCCTCAACTCTTCCCTCAATCTCCATTGATTCTACCTCACAACATCTTTCACATCTGCCTCACAGTCATCTGTGCTATTTCCAGGTTTCAACATCTCTAGCTTGGGCTATTTTGTTTCCCTCCATCCAATCTCTTTTTTTTCCCCCATTTATTCTCTCTATGTTTACCAAAGTAATACTGCCAAAGCACAGGTTCTTGACCATGTAATTTCCTTTTTAAATAAGCTTCAGTAACTTTTTAGTGCCTCCATTATTAAATGCAAACTCTTCTCTCTAGTATTTAAAGCACAATCCACCTCAATCAATCTTTCTAGGCTGATTGGAATCATAACAAACACTCCATAAATCTTTTTTATTTATAAAGTGTAACATTCTATATATTGTCTCTGTGCCTTTGCTCAGGCTGTCCCCTATACCTGGAATATACTCCATGCTTATGCATACCTCTTTTAATCCTTAGTTTCCTTCAATATTCAATTCAATCACTACTTTCTAGATGAGAATTTCCTTCCTGCTCAGCTACTGATGTCTCCTCCCTAAATAAAAATACTGTAATTATTTTGAATATATTATATATGTACATTATTTTATCCCAATAGGCCATAAGCTCTTCCAGAGAAGGAACTGCTTCTTTTTCTTCTTTGAATCTTCAGCACCTAGGACAGATTCTAACACACAGTAGGCAAATAATAATAAAGACTTTCTTGATCAATTGATTCTCACACTTGTAGACCTTACTTGGCCTAACTTTAAGAATTTTTGACTCCTTTTTATGCCTCAATGTAGATCCATCCATGAAATGCTGAGCTACATACATAGAATATAAAATTAAATATTTATCAAAATTTTCCCATTAGCATAAACATTATGTTGTCATTTTTTACATTTCAAAGCTATTAAATTGTATGGACTATGTTTACAAAACATGACTACAATGCTGCAAGTAAACATTTCTTACTGACAAAATTCTTCAATTTTATACTTTGTGTGTGTGTGTGTTGAATGATAATTTAGTTTCAGGAAATTAGTGAATCTATGTTAATGAAATATATACAATTTCATGTGATCAGTTTTCTCTAATAAAATGAATGATCAAATGTTGGACTTAGGAAAATGTCTTTAAATATTAAAATAAATAAATAAATAAAACAGAATCTCACCACAATTGGAAGCAAGCCCAAAGATGATTTAAATCAAGTCATATATGAGCAGGAAATCCCTCATATTTCCAAGTAGTCATCCAGTCTTGACCTGATAATATAGTTATCTATCCCTCTGCTTAAAGTTCCTTGAGGGCACAGACTACATCTTCATCTTTGTAGCCTCTATTTCCTCAGGTATATTCACTAGATCCTTTCAAATGAAAACAAGCTCACAAAAGACCCAGAAATAAAAAATAAAGATATTCCTTTTGCAGCTGAAAAATGACTTGAGGAGCCAGATGAAAAAGCAAAGACAGTGAAGATTTTTTCAGACTGGGCTGGATGTGAGTAATCAAAAAGGAGAGATTCCACTCCTTTCCCACTGGGCATAATGGCCACATTAGCATTCTTGATTGGTGAAAAAAAATGCTAGACCACTTGCTTCTTAAGCTTATTTTAAGGAATATTTACATTTCTAAGCTCCTTTATCCTTCCTAATTGCTTGAATTAATTATCTATTCTTTAATCCTATAAAATATAATATTAACAAGTTATTATTAATTAATACAATCAACTTACCTGTCAAAGTGTGGCATTACCCTAAAATTCTACAGACTTGGGTAGCAAATGTTTTAGGAGATTGCCTTGGTTTCTTTGAAACAGTTTGTTAAAACAGAGCAACAATAACAAATTCCATATTTTCATTCAAAAACAGATAGAGATGAAATTAGGTGAATAATAGGGAGTTTTCATTTTCCAATGAGCCAAGGGGTCTCCTTCTCTAATTTTGTACCAATATTTCTTGTAGAATTCCACATCAGCTCTTTCTATTAAAAAAATGAGTCTACTCTTTTGAATTTAAGGTCTCAACCCCTTTTATAATCTCATTTCTAAGTTTTTATTCTTTTTTTTTATTTTTTTTTATTATATTTATTTATTTATTTAACTTTTCAACTTTCATTTCCACAAAATTTTGGGTTCCAAATTGTCTTCCCATTACTCCCCTCCCCCACCCCAAAACTCCAAGTATTCTAATTTCCCCTTTCACCAATCTGCCCTCTCTTCAAACATCCCTCCCTTCCCTTATCCCCATCTTCTCTTTTGTCCTGTAGGGCTAGATAACTTTCTATTCTCCATTATGTGTATTTCTTATTTCCTAGTAGCAAGAACAATACCCAACAGTTATTCCTAAAACTTTGAGTTCCAACTTCTCCCCATCCCTCCCTCCCCACCCATTCCCATTGGGAAGGCAGGCAATTCAATATAGGCCATATCTGTGTAGTTTTGCACATGACTTCCCTAATAGTTGTGTTGTGTATGACTAGCTATGATTCCCTCTATCCTATCCTGCCCCCCATTGCTTCTATTCTTTCTTTTGATCCTATCTCTCCCCAAGAGAGTTGACTTCAAATTTCCCCCTCTTCCCACTGCCCTCCCTTCCATCATTCCCCCAACCCTACTTATCCCCTTCTCCCCCACTTTCTTGTATTGTAAGATAGGTTTTCATACCAAAATGAGCATGCATTTTATTCCTTCCTTTTAGTTGAATGTGATGAGAGCAAGCTTCATGTTATTTTCTCTAACCTCCCCTTTTTTTCCTTCCACTGAAAAGTTTTTTATTTGCCTCTTTTATGAGAGATAACCTGCCCCATTCTTTTTCTTCCTTTCTCCTCCTAATATATTTCTCTCTCACCACTTATTTTCATTTTTTGAAGATATGATCCCATCCTATTCAATTTGCTCTGTGCTGTGTGTGTGTGTGTGTGTGGGTGTGTGTGTGGGTGTGGGTGTGGGTGTGTGTGGGTGTAATCCCATCAACTATCCAGATACTGAATAGTTTCAAGAGTTACAAATATTGTCTTTCCATGTAGGAACATAAACAGTTCAACTTTCATAAGTCCCTTATGACTTCTCTTTGCTGTTTACTTTTTCATGCTTCTTCTCATTCTTATGTTTGAAAGTCAAATTTTCTTTTCATCTCTGGTCTTTTCATCCAGAATGCTTGAAAGTCCTCAATTTCATTGAAAGACCAGTTCTTCCCCTGAAGTATTATACTCAGTTTTGCTGGGTAGGTGATTCTTGGTTTTAGTCCTAGTTCTTTTGACTTCTGGAATATCCTATTCCACACCTTTCAATCCCTTAATGTAGAAGCTGCTAGATCTTGTGTTATCCTGATTGTATTTCCACAATACTGGAATTGTTTCTTTCTGGCTGCTTGCAATATATTCTTCTTGACTAGGGAACTCTGGAATTTTGCTAAAATGTTCCTAGAAGTTTCTCTTTTTGGATCTCTTTCCAGTGGTGATCAGTGGATTCTTTCAATATTTATTTTGCTCTCTGGTTCTAGAATATCAGGGCCGTTATTCTTGATAATTTCATCAAAAATGATGTCTAGGCCTTTTCATTGATCATGGCTTTCAGGTAGTCCCATAATTTGTAAATTGTCTCTCCTGGAGCTATTTTCCAGGTCAGTTGTTTTTTCCAATGAGATGTTTCACATTATCTTCCATTTTTACATTCTTTTGGTTTTGTTTTGTGATTTCTTGGTTTCTCAGAAAGTCATTAGCTTCCATCTGTTCCATTCTAATTTTGAGAGAACTGTTTTCTTCAGTGAGCTTTTGGAGCTCCGTTTCCATTTGGCTAATTCTGCTTTTCAGCATTCTTCTCCTCATTGGCTTTTTGAACCTCTTTTGCCAATTGAGTTAGCCTATTTTTCAAGGTGTTATTTCTTCAGCATTGTTTGGGGTCTCCTTTAGTAAGATGTTGACCTGCTTTTCATATTTTTCTTGCATCTCTCTCATTTCTCTTCCCAGTTTTTCCTCCACCTATCTAACTTGATTTTCAAAATCCTTTTGAGCTCTTCCATGGCCTGAGCCCGTTGAACATTTATTTTTGGTGTTTGGGATACAAAAGCCTTGACTGTTCTGTCTTTCCCTCATGGTAAGCATTGTTCTTCCTCATCCAAAAGAATGGGAAGAGATATCTGCTCCCCAAGAAAGTAATCTTCTATAGTCTTATTGGTTTTTCCCCTTTTTTGGGCATTTTTCCAACCAGATACTTGACTTTTGGGTCCTTTGTCAAGAGTAGGGTATACTCTAGGGACCTGTAAGATATCAGTTCCTCCAATGTGGCACAATCAAGTGTGTATTGGTCTGGGCATAGGGAAGGATTTTTTTGCCCAGAATCTTAGCAGTGTTTCCTCTCCACAGGCACCTGACCTCTATTTCTGCCAAGCTAGCACTGGGGGTATGGGGGGGATGGGATTCAGTCAAGCTGCAGGGACAGGGCCTCCATTCAGTCTAAGACAAAGACCAGCTACCTCAGGACTTCTACACAGGGCTTAGGTAAGACTCAGCTCTTCCATGCCCCCAGGGGTTTTAATGATCCACCTATGGTCTCAGGCTGCTCTAGGGGCTGCCCTGAGAACTTCTGCACCTGCCTGATGTGAAGGCCCTTCTCCCTTCCTGGCCAACTGAATAAATCCCATCACTGACCTTTGGCACTTGTATGTTGAGGGATCTGCGGACCTTCCACTGCTGGGACTGGGAACTCCGTGACTGGAGATTCTTCCCCAGAGGGCTGTTCATGAGCCATGCACACGTGGCCAAGGCTGGGCTGGGCTCCGTGCTCTAATCTCTGCTCCACATCGGGTGCAACTGACATTTCCTGTGTGTCTTTCAGGTCACCCTGGGCAGGAAATCTCCTCCACTATGTTGTTCTCTACTTCTGCTGCTCCAAAATTTGTTGAGAGTCCCTCTCTACTGATGTTTTATGTGCTCTGTGGGGGCAGCTACCATATTTGTGACTTTCTACTCCACCATCTTGGTTCCCCCCCTAAGGTTTACTCTTAAGGACTAATTCAAAACCATATCCAAGAAATTATTCATATATCAGCCCTAACCACATCATTCCCAAAGTTATATATCTAGTCCTTATTTCTCTCCTGATATCCAGTCTCACATAACCACCTGCCTCATGTGCATCTGGGCAATTAGGTGGTACACTGGATAGAGTGCCAGGCCTGAAGTTAGGAAGACTCATCTTCCTGAGTACAAGTTTGGCCTCAGATGCTTACTAGCTGTGTGAACCTGGACAGATCACTTAACCCTGTTTGCTTTGGTTCCTTATCTGTAAAATGAACTGAAGAAGGAAATGGCAGACTATTCCTATATCTTTGCCAAGAAAATCCCAAATGGAATCACAATGGGTTGTAGATGACTGAGATGAATGAATAATAGCTACCTATAGTAAAATCAGTTAGGGATACTCAATATATAGGGAGTTTTTTATTATAATATTTGAGATATTTTTGTTATGAAAAGGTTTTGAAATCTGTTAAAATGGACAGATTTTCCAAAGTTTCTGCCCAAATTCAAGATCAATGAATGTATTCATCAAAGTAAGCGTCCATGTTTAAGGACAGATATAGGTTTGTTATCTCTTATGTTTACTTGACCTTATTTGAGAATATTATTGCATTTCCCCACATTTTCTATTTTGTGACCAACATATAACACTCACAGTTTGAAAGAGACATAAAACATAGACCAAAGGCAAGATAATATGAAAAATTTTTACCTCTGATCCTGTTGCTAAGTAATCACAGAACACTTATTGTTGCTGCTACTTATTCAAGAAAATGTTAATTCTTCCTGTTTCCTTTTAATGAATTGTTCTGATTGCCCATTCCCTAGAATTCTGAAGTCCAGGTTTTAAACTACTATAAAGAGTGACTTCATTATATTATTTGGCATTTTTGCCTGTTTCCTCAGTAGACTAAATTCACAGGGAGGAAAAGTGACTGAAAACATTGCTATTAACTTTGGTGATCATATTTTCTGAGAAAAATGGCAAGTTCTTATTAAATAACTGACCTCCTAACATATAAAAAAATTATGTTGCACTGAAGACCAAGTGGTTCCACAAGTATATATGCATACTATACAGTTAGATGCTGATGGACAGATAGATATTTTCATTTTCAAAATTAGATTTTAGAATTTCTAAGTAAGCAATCTACTACTGAAATGCAATGTTCTATTTTCATTTGAGAGCAATGCTTTACCATTATGCCATTCAAAATTTGTTTGCATGCCATATTTTATTTCCATTTTCTTAAGGACTACATTGTCAAGTTAAAGTAAAGTTCAATTTTTTGCGTGGACACAAAATCCCCAAAGATCAGGAAGGGCAGGATATGTAAACCTTCACTTGTACTCTTATCCTTGGTTGAATTTGCCTTGACCTATGCAAAAAGCCTTGGCCATGTGATTTAAAAATAAATATTGCTAGAGTGACAACTCAGCAGCATTTTCATTCTTCTATTTCAATTTTTAATTCAATTCTTCTTGCTTGGATTTATCTCAATCAAAGACCATATACCTTTGATCACTCACAACAGTGTATGAGTTTCCAAAACCAGAATTGCCAAGATGAAAGCAAAACTTTAAAGCCAGATGCATTCCTGAGCCAGAGTGGCTCGAGTTTAGATCAAGGAAAACCTGAACATAATTAGGCTGAAAAATAAAACATACATCTTTTATAAGCCTTTGACATGACCTGATACTTTTCACATTAAAATCTCAAGGATAAAGTGTCTGAGATCAAATAACAGAAGTAGTAGTAAGAAAATGGAATATAGAAAAGGTTTCTAAAAAGGGGAGTTTGTTATTTTCAATAGTGTTGGTGAACAAGGAATTTTAAGTTAAATGTGATTTCCAATGTAAATCCAAAAATCATAAAAGATATCACCACGAAAAAAAACCCTTCAACTTTAAAACTTCTTTTCACCCATGCTTATCTTACTATTCTTCATCTCACCTGAGAGATTATTAGAACTTGTTATTTGTTATCAAATCTTGATGAAAGTGGTTCACTGTCTTCCATCTTCAAGATTTCAGTTTTCTCATTATCACACTGAAATACACCAGTGTCCAAAACTTTAGGTATGACAACAATTATTTTCCCAGTGTTTTTCTAATTTACTTCCAAAATTCCAGATGTTCTGTTGTAATATCTTTAAATAAATAGAGAGCATTCTTACAATAAAAATATGCAATTATTTTAATCAAGATGAAATCCATTGCATCTTCAAGCTTTCCATGTTATTCAGATGAAATATAATTTTCCTTTTGAAAATGGATTGAGGGTATGGAGCCAAGATGGCAGAGTAAGTACTCACACAAGCTCTATGACAAACTCCTTCAGACACTCTTAAAAGAGAATCTGAACAAATTTTAGAATAGCAGAATCTAAAGGAATGCCTTTAGATTCTAGGAGACACAGTGTGGCAGATTTCCAGCTCAGGACAGCCTGGAAGGTCAAAGGGAAGGACCTGTTACATGGGACTGAAGGAGCACAGAGGGCACAGTGCATAAGCTGTACCAGCATGGGCCCTGCTATAGCAAAGATGGACAGGAAGCCCTGGGTGATCTAAAGCAGAAGCAACAGAGCATATTCTCAAAAATATCAACCCAGGATGGGAGTCCAGTGGAACTGAGTGAGAGAGGTACACAAGACCTCCAGTAACAGCAGCACTTGTCACCTACTTGAATTTCTTGGAACCAAGATGGTGGAGTGATCTGTAAGTGATCTCACCCTCCCCATGTTGACCTTGAAAAGCCCAGATAATATTTTCCCAGGAAAAATCCTGGAATAGTGGAATTAGCTGAAGGAGTAAACAGTCTCTTAGCCTGTGAGGCCAGGAAAATCTCAAAGGAGACATTCCTTTTGCTGTGGCTATAGGGGATCAGTGCAGGACCAGAACTGTCCCTAACAGCCTTATCTCAGTAAATCAGGAGGAGATCTTGCGATAAGGTAAGCGGAGCCATAAGCACCAATACCAGGACACCAGGCATCCCTCAGTACAGTCAAATCAATAGGGAATACACTAGCATAGAAGGGGTTCACCAACCACTGAGCCTGCTTGTGTCCTCAGCGAAGGAGAGGAAACCTCCTGTGACCAGATTTCCTCCCTCCTTCACACCTCACCAAGCAAGCGCCAGGGTAACTCTTGTGAAACTCAGAAAGACTTCACCTGGTCTCTGCTTTGACACACCAGCCAACTCAGCATCAGGTAAGTTAGAGCATTCAAGTTTCCAGCTGAAAGAACCAGAGGCCACAATACACAAAGTCTCAAGCCACAAGGACAAGAACCATGGGAAAGAGCCCCTTGTGCCTCGGAAAGCAGAGATCCACTTGAACGGTCATCATGACCTACAAGCAAATCAGAAAAGAAAAGAAAAGAAAAGACCATAAAATCTTACTCTGGGGACAAAGACTACAACACAAATACCAAAGGGGTTAGCATTGAGACTCTACTCCCATCCAAAACTTCAGAAAAGAATATGAACTGCACACAAGCCCAAAGATCACTCTTGGAAGGATTTTAAAAGGGAAATTAGAGAAGTAGAAGAAAAACTAGTCAATGATATTTAAAACATGAAAAAAGCATTCATTGAAGAGAACAGCTCATTAAAAAGAAAAATTGGACAAATGGAAAAGGAAGTACAAAACCTAACTGGAAAAAAATAACTCCTTAAATGGAACAATTGGCCAAATTGCAAAGGAGGTGCAAAAGTTTACTGAAGAAAACAATCTATTGAAAATTAGAATTGGGCAAGTAGAAGCTATTGACTCTATGAGACTTCAAGAATCAAATAGAATATAAAGAAAGAGAAAAATAAAAAAAAATGTACAATATTTCACTAGAAAAACAACTGACCTTGGAGAATAGATCCAGGAAAGAAAATCTAAGAATTATTGGTGTACTAGAAAGCCATGATGAAGAAAAAGAGCCTGGACAATATCTTCCAGAAAATAATTAAGCAAAACTACCTGAGGTCCTAGACCTAGATGGCAAATTAATCATAGAAAGAATCCACTGATAACCTCTTGAAAGACATGCCAAATTACAAACAACAAGGAATATTATTGTCAAATTCCAGAAACTTCAAATTCAAGAGAAAATAATTAAAGGAGCCAGGAAGAAACAATTCAAATATCAAGGAACTACAGTCAGGATCACACAGGATTTTGCAGCTCCTACATTAAAATATTTGAAGGATTGGAATATGGTATTTCTTAAGCCAAAGGAGCTTGGACTTCAAGGATCAATTACTCAGCAAAACTGAGCATAATGTTTCAGGCAAAGACATGGACATTCTGTGAAATAAGGGATTTCCACACATTTCTGATGAAAAGGCCAGAGCTCAATGGAAAATTTGATCTTCAAATGACAGACTCAAAACAGGAATAAAAGATAAATGGTGGGGGCAAGGAGAAATATGGGCAAACTGTTTACATCCCTATGTGGGAGGATGGTACTTGTTAATCTTGAGAATTGTGTATTTTGTTATGATATTTACAAGGGATATGCATAGACAGAGGGAGTGGGTATAAAATAAATGATGCGATGATAAAAAAATTATGATTTAAGGGTGAAAAGGTATTGTAATGGGGGAGGTGAAAGGAGGGGCAGTAAAAGGTAAATTACATTACAAGAAGAGTCATAAAACATATTACAGTAGAGGGAAAGAGGGAAGGTGCAAGAATACTGTCTGAGACTTGCTCTCATCTGATTTGATGCAAGGAGGAATCTAACTAGCTGCACAGGTAGTAGGAGGGGAAATCTAACTAGAAATGTAACTAGCTATGTAGGAAAAGGCAGAAATAGATCTAATCGAAAGAGATAAGGAAGGAAACTATATCCTGCTAAAAGTCACCATATACAACAAAGCAATATCATCACTAAACATATATTCTCCAAGTAGTATAGCATCCAGATTATTAGAGGAGAAGTTAAAGGAGTTACAGGAAGATATAGACAGCAAAACTATACTAGTTTTGGACCTCAACCTCTCCCTCTCTGAACTTGATAAATCTAACCTTAAAATAAACATGAAAGAAGTTAAGGAGGTGAATAGAACTCTGAATAAGATAGACATGATAGCTATCTGGAGAAATTTGACTGGGCATAAAAAGGAATAGACTTTTTTTCCAGTGATACATGACACATATACAAAAATTGATCATGTACTAGGGCATAAAAGCCTTAAAATCTAGTTCAGAAAGGAAAAGTCAATGCATCCTTCTCAGATCATAATGAAATAAATATTATATGTAATGAAAGCCATGGAAAGGTAGACCTAAAATTAATTGAAAACTAAATAATCCTACAGAAGGAGTGGGTTAAGTAACAAATCATAGAAATAATCAATAACTTCATTCAAGAGAATGACAACTCTGAGACAACCTACTAAAAGTTCTGGGATGCTTCAAAAGCAGTTCTTAGGGGCAGTTTTATGTCACTGATTGCCTACATGAATAAAATAGAGAAAGGGGAGCTCAATAACTTGGGCATGCTGTTGAAAAGCTAGGATAAGAACCAACTGACAATCTCCAAGTAAATGCCAAATTAGAAATACTGAAAATCAAAAGAGAGATTAATAAAATAGAAATTAAGAACATAATTGACCTAATAAATAAAACTAAGGTTTGATTTTTATGAAAATACTAATAAAATTAATAAGCCTATGGTAAAATTGATAAAGAAAAATGAAAGAAGAAAACCAAATTGCCAATATAAGAAAAAGAAAAGAAAAGGGTGAACTCACCTCCAACAAGGAGGAAAGTCAAACAATAATTAGGAGTTATTTTCCCCAACTGTATACCCATAAATTTGACAATCTAAGTGAGATGGATGAAGAAAGCTGAATTTAAGTAATTCCATCTCAGGAAACTAAATTGAATAAGCCATCAATGAACTCCCTAGGAAAAAATCTCCAGGTTCAAATAGATTTACAAGTGAATTCTATCAAATATTTAAAGAACAATTAATTACAATACTATATAGATTATTTGAGGAAAATGGTGGAGTCCTACAAAAGTTTTTTTTTTTTAATGATACAAATATGTTTCTGATACTTAAATTGGGAAGATCCAAAACAAAGAAAGAAAATTATACAGCAATTTCTCTAATGAATATGGATGCAAAAATTTTAAATGTCACATTTAAAAAAGAATATAGCAATTTATCGTGAGAATAACATATTATTATAAGGTAGGATTTATACTAGGAATGAAAGGCTAGGCCAAGATGGTGGAGTAGAAAGATTCACATATGCTAGCTCTGAACCCACAGCCCATGGATCTCCTGTAAAAAGAACTCTCAACAAATTCTGGAACAGTGGAAGCTGCGCAGCAATGGAGTGAAGGAGATCTCCATTCCAGAGAGCCCTGAAAACTGACCCCAAAGATCCACTGCGCACCAGATGGGAGTGGAGCCCAGCACTTCCCTGGCCACATGGCAAAGAGAGGAGCAGATTGGGGCAGGCTTCAGGGACAGAATCTTCAGAGGCTGCGAAGGTCCCTCCACCCACAGATGCACAGGTTAGTGAGAGAGACTTCTGGGCTGGCTGAGAGGAGAGCAGGGTGTCTCCATAACTCAGGCCACCTCAGGAGGCAGCAGCAGAGGCAGGGGGCAGACAAGAGCTCCCAGAGCAGGCAGAAGCTCGGCAGGAGCTCCATTACTGAAGATCTCCCCATAAACCCCCTGAGGGAACTGAGCCTGGGAGGCGACCCTGCCCCCACCTGAGCACCGGAACTTAAGCTCACCTTGAACAGCAGCCAGGCCTGCTACTGAAAGCTGGGAAGCAGCATTTGAATCTCAAACCCCAAGCACTAGCTGGGCAAATCTGGGCAAGGGTCGAGAGGAATCTCAGAAGTCAAGTAACTGGCTAGGAAAATGCCCAGAAAAGGGAAAAAAAAATAAGGCCATAGAAGGTTAATTTCTCGGTGACCAGATGATTCGCCCTTTCCTTTCTGATGAGGAAGAACGATGCTTACCATCAGGGAAAGAAATAGGAGTCAAGGCCTCTGTATCCCAAACATCTGAAATAGATATCCAATGGGCTCAGGCCATAGAAGAGCTCAAAAAGATTTTGAAAATCAAGTTAGACAGGTGGAGGAAAAACTGGGAAGAGAAATGAGAGAGATGCAAGAAAAGCATGAAAAACGGGTCAATACCTTGATAAAGGAGACCCAAAAAAATACTGAAGAAAATAACACCTTGAAAAATAGG
>CM053771.1:220449057-220466811 GCA_028658325.1 Potorous gilbertii | reverse complement strand
ATTATTTACATTCCTACATGGAAAGACAATATTTGTAACTCTTGAAACTTTTCAGTATCTGGGTAGTTGGTAGGATTACACACAGACCTACACACACACATGCATGCACACACACACACATACATGGGTGCATACACACACACACATACACACATGCACACACACACAGAGACAGAGAGCACAGAGTGAATTGAATAGGATGGGATCATATCTTAAAAGAAATCAAGGTAAACGATGAGAGAGAAATGTAGTGGGAGGAGAGAGGGTGAAATGGAATGGGGTAAATTGTCTCTCATAGAAGAAGCAAGCAGGAGACGTTTTAGTGGAGAAAAAAAGAGGAGAGCTGAGCAAAAAAAAAACGCATGAAGTTTACTCTCATCACATTCGACTAATGGAAGGAATAAAATGCACACTCATTTTGGTATGAAAATCTATCTTACAATACAGGAATGTAGGGGAGAAGAAGATAAGCAGGGCAGGGAGGATGATGGAAGGGAGGGCAATGGGAGGAGGGAGCAATTTGAAGTCAGCACTCTTGGGGAGGGACAGAATCAAAAGGTAGAATAGAAATAATGGGGGGTGGGATAGGATGGAGGGAAATATAGTTAGTCTTACACAACGCGACTATCATGGATGTCATTTGCAAAATGGGTGGGGATGGAGGGATGGGGAGAAGTTGGAACTCAAAGTTTTAGAAACAACTGTTGAGTATTGTTCTTGCTACTAGGAAATAAGACATACAGGTAATGGGGAATAGAGAGTTATCTGGCCCTACAGGACAAAAGAGAAGATGGGGACAAGAAAAGGGGGGGATGACAGAAGAGAGGGCAGATTGGTGATAGGGACATTAGAATGCTCAGTGTATTGGGGTGAGGGGAGGGGAGAAAATATGGAAACTAAAATTTTGTGAAAATGGATGTAAAAAGGTAAATAAATTTATATTGAAATAAAAAAAAGAATGAAAGGCTAGTTCACAATTAGGAAAGCTATCAGCATTGTTAATAATATCAGCAACAAAACTAACAGAAACCATATGGTTATCTCAATCAATGCAGAACAAGTTTTTGTCAAAATACAACACCCATTCCCATTGAAAACAATGAAGAGCATAGGAATAAATGGAACCAGTCAATATAGCAATCTACTGTTCGATAAACCCAAGGACCCCAGCTCCTGGGATAAGTAATCTCTGTTTGACAAAAACTGTTGGGAAAACTGCATAACAATGTGACAGAATCTGGGCATAGAACAATGCCTGACACCATACTCAAGAATAAATTCCAAATCGTTTTATGATCTTGGTATAAAGATTGATACTATAAATAAATTAGAGGAGGAAGGAATGGTGAATTTGTAAGCTTTGTGGAGAATGGAGAAATTTATGACCAAATGAGAGCTAGAGAACATTGTAAAGTGAAAAATGGATAATTTTGATTATATTAAATTGAAAAGTTTTTGCCCAAACAAACCCAATGCCACCAAGACTAAGAGGGAAGCAGAAATCTGGGACAGGATTTTGGAAACTGGTATCTCTGATAAAGGCCTCATTTCTAAAATACATATAGAACTCTGTCAAACGTACAAGAATACAAGTCATTCTCCATTTGATAAATTGTCAAAGGATGTGAACAGGCAGTGTTCAGAGGTAGAAATTAAAGCTACCTATAAACATATGAAAAAAGTGCTCTAAATCACTATTGATTAGAGAAGTGCAAATCAAAACTACTCTGAGATACCAAATCATATCTATCAGATTGGTTAACATGACAAAACAGAAAAATTATAAATTTTGGAGGATACGTAGGAAAGTTGGAACACTAATTTATTGTTGGTGGAGGTGTGAGTTGATCCTATCACTCTGGGGAGCAATTTGGAACTATTCCCAAAGGGCTACAAAAATATGCATACCCTTTGTCCCAGCAATATCACTTTCATGACTGTATCTCAAAGAGATCAGAGAAATGGAAAAAGGTCCCACATGTATAAAAGTAGTTATAGCAGCTTGTTCAATTGGAGAATGACTGTATAAGTTGTGGCCTATGAATGTAATGGAACACTATAAGAAATGATGGAAAGGAAGACGTCAGAATGGCCTGGAAAGACTTATATGAACGGATGCTGAGTGAAAGGAGCAGAACCAGGAGAACATTGTACACAAGAACAGACACAGTGTGGGAGGAATTTTTTTGGTGGACTTAGCCCTTCACAGCAATGCAAGGACATAAAAAATTCCCATTGGACCCTTCAAGCATAATGTCTTTCACATCCATAGAAAGACAGATGGGATTAAACCACAGAATGAAGCATAACATTTTTCTCTAGTGTTATGTTTTGGTTTGGTTTGGTTTTTCTCATGGTTTCTCCCATTCATTTTAATTCTTCTGTGTAACATGACCAATATGAAAATGTGTTTAATAAGAATGTATGTGTGGAAGCTATATAATATTGCATGCCATTTAGAGGAGGGAGGGGAAAGCAAGGGAGGAGGGAGAGGGAGAAATTCGAAGACTTATAAAAATAATTCTGAAATCAAATGAATTAAATAAAAAAAGAGAAACAAAATGGATTGAGACAACTGACTGAAAATGGATTGAGACAGCTGCCTGAAAAAATCAACTAAGAAAATCTAATGAAGGGAGATGCTCAGGAAGTACTTCAATCACTATTGATTGTCAGGAATAGAGTGAACCACCTTCAGCACTTATCCTCTTCAAGTTCACTCTAATAAATTTAAGGACAGCTGGGGACAAGATGGCAGAGTGAGAGCAAGCACTCACCTAATCTCTTAAACAGACTCCTTCAGATACCCATAAGGAGACAATCTGACCAAACTTTGGAGGTACAAAATCCAATAGAAGACATACTATGGCAGATTCACAGCCCAGGACAGACTGGAAGGTGAATGGGAAGGATCTGTTCCACGGGAGTGAGCCCACAGGACACAGTGCAGCACATCCAGCACAGAGGAACGGGAGGGCCCAAGGGAGGCCTGAGGCAGCAGCAGGAAGACAGAAGAGTGGTAGGCCAGGGTGGGAGACCAGCAGAGCTGAGTGAGTGGTAGGCACTGAGCCCTGGGTATCAGACACAGCAGCTCCTGAGATATTCAGTCCACAGATTAAATGTCTGTAAGTCACCTACTTGAACTTTTGGGAGCCAGGATGATGGAGTGATCAGTAAATGCTCTTTCCTCCACACTTGCTGACCTCAAAAGAACCAGTAAAATATTTCCCCAGAAAAATCCTGGATCAGTGGGGGCAAATAATCTCATAATACCTGAGGCTAGGAAAATATCTAGGGGGGATTCCTCCAAATATGGTAGAGTCAAACCAGAAGGAGAGGGAACCCAGGGCAGTGAAAACTCCTACTAGGACCCAGGCATGCCTCAGTGCTCCAGGGGAAAAGGGAAGACAATAAGACCACTAGGATCACCAACCCCTGAGCTTACCTTTGCTTCAGCTCAGCTGAGGAAATCTCCTGTGACCAGACCACCCCTCCCCTACACTGAACAAGCTGGTCCCAAGGTTGATCAGGGAAACACAAAACAAAAAGATAAAAAGACACTTGCCTTTAACTTTTTCACATCAGTCAGCTCAAAACCAAGTTCTGCAGCTGCTATCTGAAAGAACCAGAAGCCACAACACACAATCACCATCATGAACAAGAAAAAGCAAAACAAGGGCAAAAAAACAAGAGAATCTTTCTACAGAGACAAAGACCAAAACATGAATACTAACGAGGTCAGTAGTGAGATTGTACTCTCATCTGAAACTTCAGAAGAGACTATGAACTGCTCACATGCACAAAAAGCTCTCCTGAAACAGCTGAAGGAGGAAATAGAAGAGAAACTGTCCAATGATTTTAAAAGTATGAAAAAAGAAATCCATGAAGAAAATATCTCTTTAAAAAGAAAAATTGAACAAATGGAAAAGGAAGCACAAAACCTAACTTGGAAAATTGGGCAAATGGAAAAGGAAGTTCAAAAATTAACTGGAGAAAATAATTCCTTAAGAAGAATAATTGGACAGGTGGAAAAGGAGATTCAAAAGTTAACTGAAGAAAACAATTTGATAAAAATTAGAATTGGACAAGTAGAAACTAATGACTCTATGAGACAACAAGAATCAGTCAAACAAAATCTAAAGAATGAAAAGATAGAAGAAAATGCAAAATATGTAATTGGCAAAACAACTGACCTGGAAAAGAAAAGCTACAGTCAAGATCACACAGAACCTTGCAGCTTCAGTGTAGGGGAGGGGTGGCCTGGTCACGGGAGATCTCCTCAGCTGAGCTGAGGCAAAGGTAAGCTTCTATATTAAAAGATCAAAGGAATTGGAGTATGATATTCCATAAGGTAAAGGAGCTGGGACTACAATCAAGGATCAATTGCCCATCAAAATTCAGCATAACATTTCAAGTAAGGAGATGGTCATTCAATGAAGTAAGGGATTTCCAGACTTTCCTGACAAAAAGGCCAGAACTTAATAGAAAATTCGATCTTCAAATGGAGGTCTCAAGAGAGGTATAAACAAGTAAACAGGAAAAAAAAACCTTGTTACTCAATTTTGGCAAACTGTTTACCTCCCTATAAATGAAGATGATACCTGTTAATCTTGAGAATTGTACATCTATTATGAAATTTAAAAAAGATATACATAGAGGGAACAGGTATAAAGTAAGTTATGCAGGGGTAAAAATATGATTTGAGCATGTGAGGGGATGGTAACAGGAGGTGTAAAAAGGAGGAAGCAGAAAATGGTAAATTACATCACAAGAAGCAGTAAAAAATTATAGTAGAGGGAAAGAGGGGAGAGAGAGGAGCACTTTCGAGAGGTACTCTCATCTGATTTGGTTCAAGGAGGGAAAAATAAACTTAATTAAGTATATAATTCCAACTAGCTCCAATAGGAGGGGAAGGGGGAAGAAAGGAGAGGGGAAACTAACAGTGAGGGAATAAGCAGTAAGGGTAAAGGGGAATAAAGTAGGAGGGCTAAAAGAAGGAAGGGAAGGCTGCAGAAAGTGGTGGTGAAAAGTGAAAACTATTGAGGAGGAGAAAGGAGATGGGAGAACTAAAAGGACAAATAGAGGGAAAGAGGATGGAGGGAAGTAAACAGATGAAAATCATAACTGTGAATATGAATGGAAGGAACTCTCCCATAAAATGGGGTTGGATGGCAGAATAGATTAAAAACCATAATCCAACAATATGTTATTTACAAGAAACACATTTGAAACAGGGGGATACATACAGAGTAAAGGTAAAAAGTTGGAGCAGAATACATTGTGCTTCAGATGATGTAAGAAAAGCAGGGGTAGCAATCCTAATCTCAGATAAAACAAAAGCAGAAATAGATCTAATCAAAAGAAATAAGGAAGGAAACTATATCCTGCTAAAAGGCACCATAGACAATGAAGTAATATTCTCACTAAACATGTATCCTCCAAGTGGTATAGTATCCAAATTCTTAGAGGAGACCTTGGGAGAGTGGAAGGAAAAAATATAGAGCAAAACTATACTAGTGGGGGACCTCAAACTCCCCCTTTCTGAACTTGATAAAACTAACCTCAAAATAAACAAGAAAGAGGTTAAGGAGGTAAATCAAACTCTGGGTAAGATAGATATGATGGACCTCTGGAGAAAACTGAATGGGAAAAGAAAGGAATAGACCTTTTTTCTCCGTGGTACATGGCACATATACAAAAATTGACCATGTACATAAAAACCTCACAATCCAGTGCAGAAAGGCAGAAGTAATAAATGCATCTCCTCAGGTCATAATACAATAAAAATTATATATAATAAAAGGCCACAGAAAGATAAACCAGTAGAATATGTTAGGTTCTCAAGACATAGTAGTCAATGAATACAGCAATCCGCTCTTTTATACACTCAGAGATCCCAGCTTCTGAGATAAGAAATCATTGTTCGACTAAATTCCTGGGAAAACTGGATAACAGTGTGGCAGAAACTAGGCATAAACCAATGCCTGTCACCATACACAAGAATAAAGTCCAGATGGGTACATGATCTAGATGTAATGATTGATACCATGGACAAAAGGAATAGCCTATTTATCTGATTTATGGAGAAGGGAAGAATTTTTGGCTAAAGAAGAGATAGAAAGCATTATGAACTACAAGATGGATAATTTTGATTACATTAAACTGAAAAGCTTTTGCACAACAAAACCCAGTACAACCAAAATTCGGAGGGATGTAGTATATTGGGAAAGAATTTTTACAGCTAATCTCAGGGATAAAGGCCTCATTTCTAGAACATATAGAGAACTGAGTCAAATGTACAACAATACAAGTCATTCCCCAATTGATAAATGGTCAAAGGATATGCACAGGTAATTTTCAGAGGAAGAAATGAAAGATATCTATAATCATATGAAAAAATGGTCTAAATCACTTTTGATTAGAGAGATGCAAATCAAAACAACTCTGAGGTACCACATCACACCTATCAGATTGGCTAACATGACAAAACAGGAAGATGATAAATGTTGGAGAGAATGTGGGAGAGTTGGAACACTAATTCATTGTTGGTGCAACTGTGAGCTCATCCAACCATTCTGGAGAGTAGTCTGGAACTATGCCAATGGGCTACAAAAATGTGCATACCCTTTGACCCAGAAATATCTCTTCTAGGTTTGTATCCTCAAGAGATCATAAACATGGGAAAGGGTCCCACATGTACAAAAATATTTATAACAGTACTCTTTGTATTGGCTAAAAACTGGAAATCAAAGGGGTGTCCATCAATTGGGGAATGTCTGAATGAATTATGGTACATGAATGTCATGGAATACTATTGTGCTTTAAGAAATGATGAACAAGAAGATTTCAGAGAGCCCAGGAAAGACTTACATGATCTGATGCTGAGTGAAAGCAGAAGAACCAGGAGAACTTTGTGCACAGCAACAACTACAGTGTGTGAGAGATTTTCTGGTAGACTTGGAACTTTGTAGCAATGCAAGGACTTAAAAATAAATTCCCAATGGTCTTCTAAGGCAAAATTCCTTCCACATCCAAGAAAAGAACTATGGAATTCAACTGCAGAATGCCACAGATTATTTTTTATATGTGCATTATATTTTGGTTTGTTATATGATTTCTCCCATTTGTTTTAGTTCTTCTACATAGCATGACTATAGTGAAAATGTATTAATAGGAATGTATATGTAGATCCTATATAGAATTGTATGCTGGGAGAAATGAGGCGGGGGGTAGGTAGCGGGTAAAAAAAAAATCTAAGTTAAGTGGTAGTGATTGTAGGACACGAAAAATAAATAAAATTAATAAATATAAAAAAGAAATTTAAACAACGATTAATTATCATAAGATTCAAAATCTTGTCAGCACAAGGCTTGCCCTTGCTAAACTTGTTTCTGTCTAAAACTGTTAAAGAAACATAGTTTTTTAAATACTTCAGTTTCCCTTTAATTCTGTTTTACCAGTTAAGCAGAATGCACCCTAATTTTATGGTTAATTTGCTTCTTCTATAAATTGCAGAGTTGAAAATGCAAGAGGCCATTCTCTTCTGATGTATGGGTGTTGTTCCTATTAATGATAATAAAAGACTTAATTAGCAGTTGGTGATTACATACACTGTGTTCCACTTTCATTAACCATTTCTACCAACCCTAGTGAAAAGTACTGAACAAGTTCAGTGGTCAGATACATTTTCAAATCATTCAAGTGTTTTACAGCATAATCTTCAAACTATAACTTAAAAGGTGAAATATTATATACGAAGGTCTGAAATGAAGCAGAATTTTGTTTTGCAAATCCTTACTTGGAGTATCATTGTATAAAACTTAATGCTCAGAAGGACAAGTGCATAGTAAGGACCTACCTCACTTGAAAATTCAGCTAAGAGATCACTTTTAATATGAGAATTTCCTTGACACACAGTTGTCAATCCATACTTTCAGAAAAAAAAACCGTTAAATTTTCATTTTTATTTATCTGTAAATATTGAACCTGTTTCCTACTCTTCACACAGTGTGTTCCTCGAGAAGAGGGTCTATTTTATTAGGGTCTTTGTATTTCAGGTAGCTAATACAGTGTCTGGTATGTAGTACATTGATAAGAAATGGGCATGAATTGAACTGAGTCACACGAAGTGACATAGGTAGAAAGGTCAAAAGTCGAAATTATTAGTTCTCCTTTCCCAACCCAGGATACAGTGGGATGTTATTGTGAACTACTATAATCTTCCTCATGCTAAATTTATGATGCTCTGTACTTATTTATAATAGATTTATTTTTAATAAGTTCATGAATACCCATAGCTTAGAGGAAAATCTAAGCAGTGTTCACATGAGTAATCATATGAAGTATTAGTCCCATCACATTTTTTTCGTGACGTTTGTATCTAAGGTTTCATTTTAGTGGTGAAAAATAAACACCCATCTTCCTTTCAAGAAAAAGGAGTCATTCTTTTTAAAGTAAAGTTTTTTTATATTTCAAAACTATACTGCAAATAAAATACAAATAGTATCTTTGTGATAGAAACAATCTAATGGCAGAACAATTAGCAAATTTTGTTCTATATTTTTTTAAATTTGAGTTTCTTTTTCCTGTTTCATACATTCAAAATATACTTTAAAGATCTCAAGAATCTCAATTACACATAATTCATTTCATATTACAATTAAGAAAATAAAGATTAGTTTTGCTAATAACAATCACAAATATTTTAATATTTGTAAATCTTCACTCCTTAATAGGAATCTAAATCTCATCAGATTTACATATGGAATCTATAAACGTAAGTATCTAATATTTCAGAGAGGACATTAGCAGTATGTGTTTGCATATCTGAACATTATTTTACCATTGTTGAGACTGGGTCAAGAGAATGCAATTTATCTCTTTTTAAAAATATGTTCTATATATTTGCATATAAATGTACAGGTACATGCACACATATTATTTGTATGTGTACAAATATCAATCGAATATATGTACATGGATATGTACATAGGGTTTACATACACCTATGCATACATTCACATATGTTTGTTCATGTGTATTGATTGTCAAATGTATATATGTCCCTAAATATGTAGATATATAGATATATAAATATCAATCTATATACCCACATATGTATAAATGATTTGACTTCTAAGTCATTCTTAAATCTAATGAGTAAATTTGAAAATTCCAACATATATATGTAATTATGAGAGAAAAATGTCATGAACTTTGAGTTAAATACCTACCTGGACACATTCACTGAATTATATCTTCTTTGATTTTCAGTTCCTATGGTATAGACGGGAGAAAAAGATATTTAAGAAAGATTTAAAATAAATAATTTACTATCGTTGGTGACTTTTCAAAGATTACTTGTAAACATTTACTGAGTGTCACCAATGTGCTATGAAGAAAAGACTCCCCTATGTACATAAACAACAGTATCATTATTTATGTTAGATTACACTACAACAGAAAAAGATAGTAAAGTGTTTCATAGAAAGATAGGTTTAGAGAGAAAAGGAAGCTTGACAAGCACTGAAGCATTTAGAAGTCAGTATCAAAATGCTATGCTGTGGTTCTTATGACTCCATTGCCTAAGACAGTGTCTTGAAATGAGGTGGTGATTGATAATCCCTTATTTTTGTTTGTTTGATTGAGAGATTATTGAAATAGCCTACTGACTCATCTCTCTGCTCCTGACCTGTCCTCCCTCCAATACAATCTCTACGTAACTCACAAAGTGTTATTCCTATGATTCCACTTTTCTGCTCAAAAATTTTGAGTAGCTTCCCATTGTCTTTAAGATTAGAAACAAATTATTCAGGTACATATTTATAAGTCTCCAGAATCTGACTCTTACATACTTTTCTAGTCTTACTTCAGATCACTCTCCTACGAAAGGGATGCTGGTAAATGTTTAGCAATTATCTCTCCAAGATGAACAAAATATGTACTCATACTACATTTTTAAAATTAACCTGTTTTGTCAATATTTTCCCACCACTTAATTAAGATTATACATCAACAAAGTACTAAATTTAACATTAATTTCCAGTGTTTGCTGATTTCAGAGATGTAAATGCTTACATTAAAATTTTAACCCTCAGCTCTAAGAAGCCAGTTTAAGCTGGTTCTGCCATCCACCATGCATATTGTTATCATATGTGTATTGTAAGTTTCTTGGAGAGACTTTGAAGCATATAGAAAAATATTTTGGTGGGTTCTAGTTTGCTAGACAGCAGTCTCTTTAATTGGTTGCTGCTGTGGAACCAGACCTGGCTCTTGATTTAACTCTCTACTAATAGCATCCAGTGAGAGAAAATGTTATGAGAGGATATGCCTTGGATTCTCTTTCTCTAAGGCCAACATGAGGCTCTATGAATTCCAGCATCGGTTCTTCATATGCCTTAATATAGATATATAAATATCAATCTACATACTCACATATGTACAGCTGTATTATTTTTAGGTAAAAGATATTAAATCTGGAAGCACAAACAAAACCAATGCAACCAAAATTAGAAGGAAAGCAGAAAACTGGGGGGAAATTATAAGTATCTCTGATAAAAGCATGTATCATACATACATTTTTTATCTCATACATTTTATCTCATACATATAAAGAACTAAGTCAAATATGTAAGAATACATGTCATCCTCCAATCGATAAATGGTCAAAGGATATGAGTAAGCAGTTTTCTGACATAGAAATCAAAGCTATCTATTGTAATAAAAATGTTCTAAATCAGTATTCATTAGAGAAGTGAAAATTAAAATAACTTTGAGGGACCACTTCACACCTAAAATATTAGTTAATATAACAAAAAAAAATGTTAACTGTTGGAGTGAATATGGGAAAACTGGAACACTAATGGACTGTCAGTGGAGTTATGAACTGATCCAACAATTCTGGAGAAAAATTTGTAATTAGGTCCAAAGATTTACAAAATGGGGCATAGCCTTTGATCCAACAGTACCACTACTATATGCTGTATGCTGAAGAGATTTTTAAAAGGAAGGGAAAGTACCTCTTTCTACAAAAAATATTTGTATCATCTTCTTGTGGTAGCTAAGAATTGACACTTGTGAAGATGTCTATCAGTTGAGAAATGGGCTAAACAGTTGTGATATATAATTGTGATAGAATATTAAATGGCAAGCAGGATTGTTTTGGGAAAACTGTAAAGACTACTTGAACTTAAGCAAAGTAATGAGAGCAGAACCAGGAGAACATGTTAAACAGTAATAGTAATATAAGATGAAGAATATTGAAGGCCTTAACTATTCTCAGCAGTACAGTGATTTAAGACAGACCTGCATAACTTGGCATTTGGTAAGGGCAAAAATTAAGATAGGTTAACCTTCTACAGGATGAAGATAGGTTAGATTAGAGACAGACTGATGATGGTTGGTTGTCACTGGTCACATGACAAACAGATGAGAGTGCACAGTGGTAACCCCGTATTTTTTGTGGCCACCCAAAATCCTTTTGTCAGTTTCAAGTGGTCTACTGGCCATCTGTTTTGCAGACCTGCTCTAAGACAATTCCAAGATTCATGATGAAACACGCTATCTACCCCTTGAGAAAAAATTGATATTGTCTGAAAATAGACTGAAGCATACTATTGTTTTCCTTTTCTTTCATTTTCCCTTTCATTTTTTATTCAAGTCTTCTTATACAAAATGAGTGGTGGGAACATTCTTTTAAAAAGTAAAATATTGGTGTAAAAGTAAAATAAACCTTGCAGCTTTAAAAAACATAACTGAGTCAATGGTTACTATTTTATATTTCCTTGAATGGTCTTAAGTCAACCATGCCTTTGGTGATTAGTGATGGTATTAGATTGTTCATCCTTGGTTAGTCACTCAAGGCAAGAGTAATAGACTAGAAATCCCAATCTTCATTGTACAGGACTTTTCAACAAATTCAAGCATTCTATTTCACATAATGGTATTTATATTACACAGTCTTTTGTAAAATACATGTACTATGGTTGCAACAGAAGTGTTATCTATATGGAACTTATGCTTACGTTGACTGGGATTTTTTACCCCATTAAGTAGGCTATTTCATTTGAATCTATGTACTTAATGTTATTTAGATACAGTCATAAAATATTTTTATATCATAAATTTGTAGAGCAGTTGCACAAAAGTTTTGCAAAACTTCACAAAAAAGTGCAAAATTCATATAGTAGACAACAATATAGTTATGATGACATTGTTCTCATTTTAAGCATTTTAAAAATTACACATTATGGGGATTAAAACAAGTTTTGTTTACTTTAGGAAGATCTATATGTATTTAAAATTTCAGTGATAGCTAATATTTTATATCTAAATACAATTAATACAGTAATGTTTGAACAGCTTTGATCTACTGGTTTGTAATTCCCTGCTGTACCATCCATTCTCTATAAACTGTCAAATTTCATGTCTGATCATGCTTCTCTTCTATTTAAAATATTTTCAGTAGCTCACCATCAGTTATAAAACCTAGTATTTAAAGATCTTTGAAGATCTGTTTCACATTATGTCTTGATGCACCCCTATATTCTAACTAAATTAACCTACTAAATGCAACTTGATTTCAGCATTCCATCTCCAGTGTTGTAAATACCTGGAATGCCTGTCCTCCTCCCGTGTTTATCAACTTCCTTGAAGTATCGATTCAAGTGTCCCTTACTACCATAAACCTTTTCTCAATCCTGTAGTTTCTAGTGTGTGCCCTATGACTTCTTATATCACTTTGTATTTATGTTTTTGTGAAGATGCAAATACTCAATAAAGAATGTGAGATCCTTAAGGGCAGAAAATGTTTCATTTTTTTGTATTTGTACTTCTTGTGACTAGCATGGCACCTTTTACTTAGTGAACAAAATGTTGTAATTGACTTGCATGTATATAACTAATGTGTACATATAATTTAATATTTTTTTCTAAATTTGTATTGTTCTGTAGAGAATATATTTTGGCTCCTATTTTCATTTTTAACATGCTGCTTATACTTAATATTTGTCTAAAGGAACCTTTATTTTGAAGAAGGCCTTTGGAAGAACTGTAGTTTATGATGACAAGATTGCCAGTTTAGACTACTGGCAATGTTGATATCCAGTATAGATTTCAATTCCATCTCTGCTACGTTTGACGTTTTCCCCTAAGAATATAGTAGACTTTATTCTAAATTACAACTGCAGAAAACAAAATGACATGCTATATTCAGAAGAAAATTACAGAAACAATCTTAATTGAAGATTAGCTTTGTCATCTTCAACAAAAGGACTATTCCACTTGCATAGCAGTAAAATATGTTTTTATACATAACATGGTCTATATGGTAATTAATGTGCCAGATGGTGTCCTAGCAGAACTGGTCAATATGGTTCACTAAAGGGCCTGTTAACTGATAATGACAAAGTTACTTCAGCTGTGACACATTTAGAACAATCAACTGCCCTGGCTGCAATGAAACATATTGACTGGTCCCTTCTTGTGTGTAGGCTGCAGCCACTTAGTTTGAGTGTACAGATAGGTTGCATCTAAGGACTCCAAGAGAATTAATTAACTTCACATGAGTGAGCACTTAACTTAGAGAAGCCAGGTCTTTAAAGAAGCAATCACCTAGACAATCCAGGATCCCATAGCTATTTTTGCCTGAATTAACCTAGTAATTGAGAAAAATGTAGCTGCTTAACTAAATTACACATATTTGTTATCTACACAGATTCAGTTCACCAACCTTTCCGTGTTCCCAGGGTGGTATAATTGACTAGTTTGACATTATTTATGGAGTTGTTCAATGGGTTTGCTTACTTTGCATAAAGAATATTTTTGACTGCTTTTCCATGAAAGCATATAAAGAATAAAATATGTGCACACATTGTACGTGTATGTGTATATACTGTGGGGGACTGTATTGGAGAGGTTCCTGAGTTCACAGTAATACAACTTTCTGTCAAGCTAGAATGGGTTATTTTATGTTGTCTTCTTCCTAAACTTGAAGAGGCACATTAATAGGTTGACTCCAGTTTGACGATGTCTTTTCCAGCCATAGAAATTCCCAAAGATTTCCTTTATAAATTGTATAGATTGTTATTTGAATTGCTGCTGTACACTATATCACTTAGTTCAAGGTCTATAAAGTATAAATGCATATATTCAAGGAGCATTATTTTATATTTTGTACTCTATACCCCAAAAAAACATACCTATCAACAAATGGACCAATAATCCCTATTTAAATAAACATTAAAAACAGTTCAGTTTAAATTGACTGAAGAATCATCACACTTTTAAACAACTGTCAGGAATTCCCTTTGTTTTCTGACCAAAAATTCTCTCTAATGAGAGAAAGAATATTTTTGCTTCTATCTATGGGCCTTAAAAAGGCCAAGTCCTAGAATAGTTTTGTGCTCTCAGAAGAAGTTGAGAGGTGAATGTAATCCCTGTCATTGACGGTATTCTAGCAGATGCTTACCACAGACCACATTTTAGTGATATTATCAGGGAAGGGAAGATTCCTACTTCTGCTTGGACTACATTTTTATTTAATAGCACTTCTTAAACTGTGGGTCACAATACATAGGTTTAAAAAGTGCTGAAAGGATTGTGAGGGGGAAAAGTTTAAGAAGTTCTAGACTCGAAGATATTTAGGCTCCTTTCCAAATTCTGATGAGATAGGCATCTCCTTAGAATCAGTTGTGTCTAGTGACTAATTAGTCACATTTTTTTTTTCTGTTTGCTTATTGATTAAGCACTTGGCTTTTTAACCATCTGTTATGGCTTACCTAGATCTTCTCTATTGATGCTTTCATTTATCCTGACTGCTTGACTTCCTTTAACCCACTACCTTGCTCTGATCCAGAGTATATCGAATATCGATACCCACTCTGTTCAACTTTCTTTTAATTCCTTACTTTACTCCCTAGTTCAAACGCTTCCTTGAAGGGCATCCATTTTTCCACTCCCAAACTGCCTCAGAACTTTTTAAGTTTGGTTTGCTGTTCAGCGTTTATGATCCATTGCTGATGCCAGCAGTTCAAGGTGACTTTTAAGGTGGTAGAAAAACCCACGATGCTGAATTCTAGTGCCAACATTGTCATAAACATTTCAACCTCAGGTAACTTCTTTGTGCCTGTTTATTCATCTGTAAAATGAGGATAAATCACTTGCATTATCAAACTCATACAGAGCTAATGCAAATGGGAGTGCTTTGAAAAGTCCAAGCTTCTGTAACCAAAAAAAAAAAAAATCAGGGCAGTTGTAGAAGTTACTTGTTGCAAAGTACATCAAATTTAAATAATTAACTTAAAGAAGGGTACTCTTATTCCACTTACTTTAACTCAGAGATCAAATCTAAATGGTTTTTGAAAGAACCTGTATCATTCTCTGAATTTGGGCAATGCCTACTACCTGATAGGTAGTTAAAGTTATTTGTTTGTTTGTTTGTTATGTGTGTGTGTGTTATTTTTAAAGGATGTTGATTTAACTAATGACAGAAAAATCTAAGTGAACCTCTCCTTACTTGTTTCCTTTCTCTCTCAGTTCAGCCTAGCTCCAGCTCCTCTGAACATCCTTGTTTCTCCAAAAATCTGTGGACATTAGGATGGTGTCAGCTATCTTTCTTTGGCTCCCTACTTTAGCTTGAAGCAGAGTATGATGATAATGCATACTGTCAGATGTGCTTTTGCTGACAATTTCACATGTATACATCAATTTTAAACTTCATTATCTGAAAAGTACCTCCAAGGAAAGAACCAATTTGTATATATAATCCACGATAATGGAAATCTATAAGAATGGAGATGAATTATGCCCAGACACATAAAGATGAATGTGACAACATAATTGTATGTATGTGTAAGTGTTCCTGTTTGTTACATATACACACCTATAAACATATTTCAGCAGTTCCTTAGACTATTTCATGATCTTATACCATAGCAATCATAGTCTTCCTATAATATAGTCCTGTCAGCTATCTTTAATATGCTCTCTGCCAATGTCTTAGAAATATATTTCTTGAGTAAAAAGTGGATGATTTAAAAACTTTAGTCAAGGATGACATTACAATGCTACATCACAATAATCATTGATTTTTCTTGTTTGTTTACTGTTTTTGCTCAAAAAGTCTGTCAAAGAGCATTGACTATAGATTGACAGATTCCATCTTGGTGCCATATTTCAAGCAGATCTATAGCATAAATCAAAGAAGTAATGTTGGCCTTCACATCAATAACCTACATGAGTTGGGGATATAAAGATAAGGTTTCTGTAAAACCAAATATGCATCTTCTCCTAGACTACAGGGAAATGGAATATTTTAAACATTGCCCATTTGTAAAAGCTTTGAACTCACAAACCATACTCACATAAAATCACCCCAAACCACCATGAAACTTATTAACTAGTTCACTTTACCTCATAAAAAAACTTTGTAAACAAGTATGCAATAGATATATATACACATAATGCTTGTACAAATCATATATGTATGTACAAGTTATGAATATTTACATATGCATATATATGTATGCATTTTATATTATTGGCAGCTGCATGATCCAGAGAGTAGAGCACTGGGCTGGAGTCAGGAAGACCTAACTTCCAATCTGACTTCAGACACTTAGTACCTGTGTGACCCTGGTTAAGACACTATTTGCCTCAGTTTCCTCATATATTAATTGAACTGTACCAGGAAATAGTGAACCATTTTAGTAACTTTGCAAAGAAAGCACCAAAGGGGGAGAGAGGTGGCCACAAAAAGTCGGACATGATTGAAAAACAATAAATTGTGTGTTATATGCATGAATATGCACAATTATATACACACATGTAGTTTCCTAACTCTTGGTTAGGAAACTTTCTGAATATATTTACTGAGAGTAGAGTTTATACTGTTCTTTGCATGGGAATGACATATAGCAAATACTTAATAAATGCTTTTAATTAATTGATCTACAACTCTTCTGCATTCTGTTTTCTTAGAAAACCACATATTAGGGGGCGGAGCCAAGATGGCGGAGTAGAAAGACTCACATTTGCTAACTCCGAACCCACAGCCCGTGGATTTCCTGTAAAAAGAACTCCTGACAAATTCTGGAACAGTGGAAGCTGCACAGAAACACAGTGAAGGAGATTTCCGTTGCAGAGAGCCCTGAAAAACTAACCCCAGGGGTCCATCGCGCCCCGGACAGGAGCGGAACCCTCCCCTCCCCCTGCCCCGGTGCGCAGCACTGAGAGGAGCAGGCTTCAGGGATCGTAATTTCCAGCGGCCTGGAAGGTCCCTCCAACCACGGCCTCCCAGGTCAGTGAGAGAGACGGGCTGAGAGGGGAGCGGGGGATCTCTGGGACTCGGACCCCCTCAGGAAGCAGCCACTGCAGCAGAGGCCAGAGGCTCCCAGAGCAGGCAGGAGCTCAGCAGCAGCTCCATTACAAAAGGTCTCTGCATAAACCCCCTGAGGGAACTGAGCCTGGGAGGCAGCCCTGCCCTCACCTGAGCACCAGCGGATAAGCTCCCATTGAAGAGCAGTCAGGCCTGCCCCCAAAAGCCCTGAGGCTGAGGAGCAGCATTTGAATCTCAGACCCCAAGCATTAGCTGGGCAGATCTAGGCCAGGGGATGGAGAGGACTCTCAGAAGTCAAGTAACTGGCTGGGAAAATGCCCAGAAAAGGGAAAAAAACTAAGACCATAGAAGGTTATTTTCTTGAGAAGATGATTCCACCATTCCTCTCTGACGATGAGGAAGAGATATGCTTACCATCA
>CM053771.1:220420936-220448557 GCA_028658325.1 Potorous gilbertii | reverse complement strand
TTTAGTTTTCATTTAATGGGGCAATGTGACTTCAAGATTCAATCTCAAACCTTCATTCTCCATATTTCCTTGACATTTATAATGACTTTCACACTTATTGATGACAATTTAATTCCCTTTAAGTAGATGGTGTGGTTAATCAGATATTGAGTTTAAGTGCTTTAATTTGGAGGGTATACTAAGTTCTAGGAGGCATCACAAAGGGTTTAAACTGTCCTCTTAAAAATATCACATTTATATGAATTATTCTTGCCATTGTTGTATGGTGACATCTTAAATAGGGAAGTTGTCTGTGTGACATTTGAGTATTCTACAATTCTTACTATGTTTGGAATAGTTTCATTTGCTTATAGTATATAAATAAGCTACAAGGGTAGATTTGAGTCAAAGTCTTTGCATTAATCAACAGACAGTATAAATATTTTGGAACTTTGGGAAAGCTTGTTGCATAAATATCAAATAAATAGTAGGTTTCTCTTTGCAACCCTGAGACTTTTTGGCATACACTTTGGCTTCTCAGCCAATGAAATATTGTTTTCCTGTAAATGCTTATAAATTTTCTTTTTATAAAAGCTGTGAATTCTTTATTTGAAATACATAAGCATGTAATTATATGCTATTTGGAAGAGTGGCTGATGTTCTCATTCTTTGGTAACAGCTATGTAATGTCTTCTATTAAGAAAGATGAGATCAGGTTTACCTCTGGTGAAAATCTCTTGCTTGTAATCCTTGCACTACCATGCAAGCCTTTGACAATAATTATAAATTGTATCCAGCCAGGCTTTAATCCATTTGTGTAGAGAGGATATAGCTTTAGTCACCTCCATTTATTGCAATTGTTTTCATCTTTTGCATTAATAATGCACAAACTTTCTTTCATTTGACCCAACCCAAATTTTCTTTGGTTGCACTTCTTCCTAACTTATAGATAATTTTTAGGGTTTTTGTAAAGCTTCCAAAGTTACCATGTCCTAATGACTCCATTTCCATAAGCTCTAAAGTCTTGGGACACACAAAAACATTACTTTGCATCACTATGGCTGGCATTTCTTTTTGGATGTGTGTAATGCAGACGTGAATGGGAAAATGGTTTCTGTCCTTAAGATACTTTAATATTTATTAGAAGAGAGGAAGCAGAAATGGTAATTCACTAAAATGCAATTATATCTATCTATCTATCTATATATATATATATGTATATATATATATATATATATAATTAGGTATTGTTAGAAAGGCACAAATAAAGTGACATGAGAGATCATAGAGGGAGAAATCACTTTTGGGTTGGAGGATTGCAAAGACCCCTTGATAGAAATTTCTCTTAGGTAGAATTTTGATTAATAATAAAAATTCAGTAGATATCTTCTTTGCTATAGAATGCTGGAAAGATAGGTAGAGGCCTGGTTGTATAAGGCCTTGGGTGTTAAATGAATAGTTTTGAACTTTATTTGGTTGATAACAAGAAACTTAGAAGTTTTTTTGAGCAAGGGACTGATAGGATCAGACTTACACTTCAAGAACCTGAACTTGGTTGCAGTGTGTAGAAACATTTGAAAGAAGGAAGACTAGTTAGAAGAATAGTGAGAAAGGGTAAAAAGAAAATGGGAGCCTAGTTTGGATTGGTTACATTGGGAACATGAAAGAGGAAACAGATTTTAGTGTTTATTGAAAAAGACTCATGATGTGGTAGAATGTAAGTTTCTCTTAAGGTAGATATGGAAGGTATATATCTCATTTCATTATTCTAGAGAACAGTCAGATGATGCAACCCTCAGTAACAGTGTGCATCCATACCTATTCTGCAAATTTCTTGTTATAGTAAGTGGACTAGAGTATTGAAAGTTTAAATGATTTTAATAGGGTAAAACATCCTATGTGTATCAAGAGTATGGCCTGTAAACAGGACTTCTTACTCTCCAGCTGGTTCACTGATCACTATTTGGTACTATCATCCATATCTGACATCACGGTTAAAGCATAAAAGCATAATGAATACTCTTTGAATTCAATAAATCAAGATGTATTTCTTAAGTGCCAACTATGTGTCAGACTCTGGATTAGGTACTAGAGAATTCAAAGTTAAAAAAGAAATAAAAGATCCCTTTTCGCAAGGAGCTTATATTTTATCAAATTCAATTGAACTCAGTTGTGATGAATTAGATTTGAAGTATAAGCAAAAAGAGAGATTTCAAAGGTAGCTAAGACTTTTAACTTTGTTTAATGGGAAAAAAAACTAGTTTGTTTTGGACTCATTGAATTCAGTGTGCCAGTGGGACACCAATGCAAAGTTCATTGGCAAACAACCAGAAGTTCAAGACAATTTTTTATCAGATATGGAGATCAGTTGTTCACATATAGGTGATAGTTGAAGTTTTCGTGAGTAATAATTAAATGACTATTTATAAAAAAAGAGAATGAAAGACAACTTTAAGAAGCATCCTATATTTCAGGGAACCAATAGAACAAGGGACAGCTAGGTGACACCATGGATAGACTGCCATGCCTGGAGTCAGGAAGACCTGGGTACAAACCCAATTTATGACACTTACTAGCTATGTGACCCTGAACAAGTCATTTAACACTGTTTGCTTCAGTTTCCTCATCTGTAAAGGAAACTGGAGAAAGAAATGGGAAAGAACTCCAGTATCTATACTGAAAAAGCCCCAATAGGGTATAAAAAGTGTGATTAACTGAAAAATGACTAAACAAATCAAGCCAGAGAAGAAAAGAATAGAGGGGAAAATAAAGATGGTGCTGTGTCATAAAGGGTAAGAAAATAATAGCTAGCTAGAATTTAGGTAGTGCTTTAGACTTTGTAAAGCACTTTACATTTTAATTTCACCTTCGTGAAGATCTATTATAATCCTTATTTTACAGAGAAGGAAACGGAGGTTGAGAGAGGTTAAGGGACTTACCAAATAGCAAGTAAATGTGTGAGTCAGGATTTAGGCTCATTTTACCCCCATAATCCTTTTATCCCTATTTTACAGATGAGGAAATTGAGGCAGAAAGTGGTTAAGTGATTTGCCATGGTCACCAACTAGAAAGTACACATACTTAGATTTTTAATTTGCTTCTTCACCTGTCCAGATCCAGTTTTACGTAGCTGCCTTGAAAGGAAAGACTTTTTCAAGAGGGAATAATCAATAGTATCAGTACTATGTAATAATATTATAACTTTTGAAAAAATCATGAATATTTTATTTTTTCCCCTATGTGTTGTAGGCTTGACTCTAAAGTCAGAACCCTCAGATTCATGTTAGGATGAAATAGTGCACTCCCGAGTCATTGAACATTTAACAAAGGAGAAGGTTTACTTTACGCAAGCAAAAGCAAGAATATTCAACAGATTTCAATTTGGTATTCTGAATGAACCCTCCTCCCTGCTTCACTCCCAACTCATCTCCATTTTGAGATGAGACTTCAGTCATCAGGATACAGCAACCAGAGTGGTCTCAGTCTGATAGACACTAACTCCATGGGTCTGAGACCTTTGATACCCACAGATAAGAAAACTGTTTTAGGGGAGCTGGCACCAATGAGATTGAATGGGGAGCATGAAGCTGTGTAAGGGTCAGGGAAACCCTATCAGGAAATTGCTGGTTCTTTCATAAAATAATTTATATCATCTGGATCAATGTACACCTATGAAGGTAAGGCTGAATGCTCCCAATTTATTCCTAAATAATGTTTGCTAAATAATATATAACCCATCTGAATACAGTTTACACCAACAGCAAACTAGGCTGTTTATGGAGCTTATCAAATGAACGGGAATGTAGGCTTTCGTTACTTTAAGTTTAAATATCTTTTTTCAAGAGTAATGTGTTGATTTTTTTTGTATTTTGAATTAGATTATTTTTTAAATAAAGAGAAATAAAACAAAGCTTGATAAAAGTGACAGTTTAAAAAAAAGAGAAAAAAGGAAAATAAAACCAAGGGGAGAAAAACATTAACTTGATCTTTCAGTCAAATGCTTTATTATTCTGACAAAGGTGGCTGGGGAAAATCTTAGAAATTTCAGGTGCATTAAGGAAACAAATGGAAGTGCCAACTTCCTGCATGCACCATTACCTGCTCACCTGGGAAGGACAGTGCATACACTGATCCTAATAACCTTTCTTTGTCTTGTAAGGTGCAGTGCAAAGTTCCAAGTGTGTTTATGTCTCTGCTATAACTGCTGTTTAGTGGAAGTAGTGCTTCCTTCCTTCCCAAATGCTATACTAACAATTACTACGCTGTAACAGAATAAAGCAACAGAATAAAATTACTGACATCAGAAAGCTTAACAGATGTTTCAGGGTACAGAGACAAACATTACTGTCAGGGAATTCAGGAATGAAGTGTAACACCAGCTTATAATTTTTTTCATTGATTTTTTTTTTCTCTCCTTGATCTGTTTTGAGTAATTAAAGGGAAAATGGGCTGGACTGTCAGTAATCTTCTCCAATACCTCTGCTTTGCAAATTACTTGGATTTTTTTGAGATATTTAGAAGAGATGGCTCACTATAATTTAATAAGCATCATAGAAATATCTTTGAGGTCCCTTTCGCAGTACTTTCTGATTTTCAGGAAGGTTAATGTTGGACTCTTATTAAGGACAGAGAAAACCCTAGTGAAGAAAGGTGGCAATGACTAAGATGTTCTTGACCTCAGAATCTTTAGCAGGCTTGTTTGGTAACATTCTACCTTCTAACACTATTAATAGGTTCTTCCAGAATGGTGAGAAAGGTAGGTTGTAGTTTCACAGGGTTAAAGAGTAAACTGCATAGATGCCAGATAGGATGAAATGCCCATAACAGCAAACTTAGGTACTGGAAAGTTTCCATCTAGGGATACAAAACAAAACAGAAAAAAACAAACTTTGAACTTCACTTTGGTCAGCAATGATGTCGGGAGAAAAACAAGTGTGTGTTCTCTGTTGTTGAAATGCTTATAGGTATGTCTCAAGATTTGCCTGGAAAGTATAAGGCTCCATGCAAAAACATTTACATACATTTAATGAATATTTATTGCTAGCAGCACAGGAAAATGCCAGACACAGTTAAGGCCTTTAGCATGCCCTAATTATGCCACTAAAGTACTTAACTAGGTGAGGCACTAAATTAGTTCTGAAACTCAGTCTCAGAAGCACTAAAGATTGAGTGCATAGGGTATTGAGACTAGGAAGATTTTAAAGTGACAAGACAGAATTTATCTTGGAAAGAGAAAGGGAGTGGTATCATGCATTTCTAAGCAATAGGATATTTTGAGAATTGGATTATGAAATCAAACAATACAGCACTTACACCAGTGTGAGACAAGATGGAGACCTTTGGGGAATCTAGTAACACTTAAGAGAGAACAGCCCTTCGTGAAATTGACTATGATATAAAGGCTTCATAAATGTATGGTTTTGGTGGACCTTCAATTTGAACATAGATTGACACTTCCATTAATCATGAAAGCTAGTGGCATTTATTTAAGGTCTTAAAGTTTACATATCCCATTGGATCCTCACAAAATCCCCCTTTTATCAATGAGGTATCAATATATATTCTTTTCAGATGGAAAATTCTGTGATATTATTCTTTGACATTGACAACATATTATCTATATATCAAGTATCTAAATATGGAAAAATGTGCTGATCTGTTGCATTTAATATATAACTTCTTTTGTGATTAATGTCTAAATCTGAGTATTTAGAAGACAATGAAAGGAGTTAGGGAGTTTTGGGGAAAGGTAGGCATCTTGAGAATCTTTGTTTTTTCTAATATAATTTCAACATCATATTGGTCTAAATGCCGCATACAACTAATTTTGGGGAGAGTGGAGAGGTCTGGACGTGTAATTTTATGGCATGGGGGAACTTGTGGTCTCCAGAACGCATGTGGCCTTCTATATCCTCAAGTGTTGTCCTTTGACTGAATCCAAACTTCACAGAACAAATCCCCTTAAAAAAGGATTTGTTCTGTAAAACTGAGACTCTGTCAAAAGACCACACCCAAGGACCTGCTTCTTTCCATGCTTCTTATTAAACAAATAGCAAGTATATTCCCCAGGACACATGGAGGGAAAATTTGGACTCACCTAATTAACTTACACTTATTTGCAATTTATATTATGCTCACTTTGTGCATATGCTAGTTATTTTTTAATGTTTATTTTGACTCCCAGATAAATCATAAACTTCTCTGAACATAAATATGTTCTTTCTACTGTCTTTGATATCCTCTATACCTAGAATAGTAGAACCTAATAACTTTGAACATAACACAAGTACCATAAACTTCAACTTCAGTTTTATGGGCAGGAGTGACAAAGACTCTGGGACACTGAGAAGTTGTTTCTAGATGGACTCTTATGGTGTATTGGTTTGATGGCAGATCAGCATGGCTTATATCTCCTATAAGTTCCTACTCAAACTAACTGTGCTTGTTAAGTAGGTGTTAGCAAGCCAGTTGTGTCTGACATTGAAGAAATATGCATGATCAACACCCTTTAAATCTAGGAGTCCGAAACAGCTCTCTAGGTTTATGTCTCTACCAGTAATGCTTAGTGTAGTATAGAAGCTAGGGTGTCTAGTAAATACTCACTTTTTTTTGTTTGTTTCAGGAGTGAGGATAGCAGTAATTTCCCCCAAATTTTCTTTGTAAATAGCTGGCTTTTATCCACAAATTTTAAAAAATCATAATAAACTGAACATAAATCTAGCTAGATATTTTCCTTATGAATCTTCCATTCAAATTTGATTTTACCATCTATTAAATTCTAGGGATAAGAAGCCACATAATATCTTGTCACAGAAATTCTGGCTCCTACCACCATTTCCATAGAAAATAGATTTGTTGCAAATATCACTGCATGATAAATCGGTAAAAATTCTAAGAAAAGTGAGTTTAGGAAAAAGAGAAATTAAACTGAGCAGCTAAATGGTACAATGGATAGAACACTGGGACTGAAGTCAGGAAGGCATCTTTTTTATTTCAAATTTGACCTCAAACACTTACTAGTCATGAGACCTTAGGCAAGTCACTTAACCCTGTTTGCCTCAGTCTCATCATCTGTGAAATAAATTGGAGAAGGAAATGGCAAACCACTCCAGTATTCTTGCTAATAAAACTCCATATGGCGTCACAGACAGTTAGACATGACTAAAAAATGACTGAACAGCAATGACAACAAAGAAAGTGATGCTATTCTGTTAAATATATTATTCTTTCATGGTTCTTTCATTATATATAGTTCCTCTTCAAAGAGGCTATATATATATATATATACATACATATGTACACAGGTATGTATTTATATGCCATGTGTATGCATATATACACATATATATGTATACACACATATGTATACATATCTTATTTTTTGTAAAATTAAAATTAAAAACCTTCATATCATTGATACTCTAGGCTAAGTTTGGATACAGTCCCCAATATTGACCCGACCAATTTTGCTCTTCTACCACTTGTATATTTCTGAAATTTAGCATTATAGAACCATATATTGAACTAAAATTCATCATATACTCAATGTGTTTTAAATAATTCTGACATAATCCACAAAATCAGTTAACTAATAAATATTGATTTAACACACACTATATATCACATTTTGTACTGTGTTGGGATACAGACAGAAAAAATGAAAACATGTGCCCTCAAAAGCCTGGAGAGATAAAAGTAAAGGAAAAAACCCCCCTTTTTTCATAATTAAATGATACTTAAATAAACCCATCTTGAGATATCTTGTATTTTCTTACTTATGAGTTCAGAACCAAAAGTGTGGGAAAAGGATCACTTGAGTCAGTGGGGAGTTTTAAATGGGGATTTCAATTTGTGACTTAGGAATAATAGAAGTAACCTCTAGGAATGCTCTATAGTGGGAGTATTGGTTTAGTATTAATGAAAACAGACCTCATAGTCAGTCCCCTTTCACACATGGGATAGAGGACAAATTGAATATTCACAAAAACTTTTTTGTGAGATACTGACTTAGGATCATTTAGTCAGATGCTTCTTAGGGCTTAAGTTGCTGCCAAGAATTTGGTCTCAAATTCTATTCCTAGGTCTTAAAACTGATTCATTCCTTGGCCTGGGGCTTCTGCATGTGGGGATTACTCATCTGGAAGTTGGTAGGACACCTGTCTAGCAGAGCTCTCAGGGGCATTATGAGGTTTAATGAATGTTAATGAAGTAGCAGAACTTGGATGTAAGGTGTTTAATAGTCATCAACTATTATTAATATTAGCACATTGCCATATACCCAGTGGTTGCTTCACAAATGTTAATTGATTATGGGACTATAACTCTAGTTGTAATTATTTTTATACTGGAAGCATATTATGATTATAAATTACTTTAGATTTGTTTTCTCCCCCTAATTAAATTGAGCCCATATACAAGATCTAAAAGTTTTAAGACATTGGAAATAAAATAATTAAATACTGAAGAAAAAGAAAATCCTTCCTGAGACAATTGATTGTAAAAAAGGGGAAACATTATAATAAAATTATGAAGCAGTGAGCTATGTTTTCATTAACTTTGAAAATGGATATTTGTATAGCTCCTTTTTAAATAGGAAAAATGTATGGTTTACATGAATCAATCATGGTTTTAATTAGCAAATTACATGGTTGTAATGAAAAATGTTACTATTGTTTATGAAATTGGTATTGTAAAACAAAAATGCAACTGAAATAAAATCAAGCTAATGATATATTTTTCTTCACAAAGCAATTAATTAGATTTTGTCGTCTTATTTTAATTCTTCAAGGTCTGTCACCTCTTTGGTATTCATTTACTTCATAGAGCTAAGCAGGATCTGTTAGAATTTGTACTTTCCTGGAGTACCTTTTGTGTCACTTTCAAATCACTGTGGAAAAACTCTTTAGTAGAGCATCACCACCACCACCACCACCACCATCATCATTTTGGACTCCTTACGTACCAACTTAAAATTCTATCTTGTGTAGGATGTTTTCTCCAACCCTTAAACCTAGTGCCTTCTTTCTTGTAATTATTTCCTAATTGTCCAGAATATAGCTTATTGGACATATTTGTTTACTTTTCTCCCCCGTTAAATTCTGTGCTTTTTGAGGGCAGGAACCTTCTTTTAGCCTCTTTTTGTATCTAATGACATCTGAAACATAAGAGGTGCTTAATAAACAGTTATCAACTGACGAATCTAACTTACATACATAAATGTAAAATAGTGATAGAAAGGCAATCATGATATTGGCAACAATTTGATCTGGATTAGTTTCTTTGGGTTTCAATTCATTTTAGTGGGTAGCATACTACAAAGAAAAAAAAACTGACCCTGGAGTCAGTGGATCTGTGTTAAAAGCATATATCTGACATTTACCAACTGTGTGACTTTGAACAAGATAATAACTTTAACCCTCATTTTCTTCATCAATAAAATTGGGACATTGGGCAGCCTCTGAGATAACAACAAGGTTTAGATGTATAATCTCTATGGTTTGGGACCCTTTGATATTTGATTTCAATTATGAACTTGCTGCATTCAGTGGGAGTCAACTTAGCCACACAGTAACAAAGTTACAGGAAAAGACAAAAAAAGAAAATTCCTCCTAACGAAATAATTTCCAAGTCATCTTTCAAATGTTTAGTGAGGGCTAAGAGATGAGTAGTCAATAAAATAAAAATATTTATTTTGAAAATCATACCATCTAATTACATAGAATTTTCCTTTAGTAATGTAGAAGAAATTGCTATGCTTATCCTTTTTTTTTTCAAATTTGTTAATTTATTTGTTTGCATTTTTCAACAATCACTTCCAGAGGTTCCAAATTTTCTCCCTCTCCCTCCCTCCTATCTCCCCATGATGGCATGCAATCTTGTATGGGTCCTGGAATAAACTTCTATTAAATGAACTTTCACATTAATCATGTTGTATAGAAGAAATAAAATGAATGGGAGAAATCATGAGAAAAACAAAATATAGAAAAGGAGAAAATAGACTGCTGCATTCTGCATTCCAACTCCATAATTCTTTCTCTGGATGTGGATGACATTTTGCATTTTGAGTTGTTTGGAAATGTTTTAGGTTCTTGCATTACAGTGAAGAGCTAAATCTATCAGAAACAGTCCTTGCACACTGTAACTGTTGCTGTGTATAATATTTTCCTGGCTCTGCTCACTTCACTCAGGATCAGTTCATCTAAATCATTCCAGGTTTTTCTGAAGTCCTCTTGTTCATCTTTTCTTATTGCACAATAGTATTCAATCACATTCATATTCCACAACTTGTTCAACAGTTCCCCAATTAATGGGCATTTTCTCAATTTCCAGTTCTTGGTCACCCCAAAAAGAGTTGCTATAAATATTTTTGTACATGTGGGTCCTTTTTCCTTTCTTATATTCTCTTTGGGATACAGCCCTAGAAGTGGTATTGCTGGGCCAAAGGATATGCACATTTTTATTGCCCTTTGGGCATAGTTCAAATTGCTCTCCAAAATGGTTAAATCACTCATTTCTCTCCTGAGGATCTTTGATACACTAGCTGAATTTTAATAAAAGGTCTTATTCCAACCTGGGTTTCTGTAATGACCTCTTAGTTAATATCATGACTCCATTTTATTCTAACAGCAATTGTCAGAATAATCTTCCTCAAGAACAGTTATTGTCACTATTGACCTATCAACGTTTATAAAAGTGTGTGTGTGGGATCTCAGAATTATGTCGTTATTTTAATTTATAGTTTGAGATAGTTAAAGATTTTCTTCTATCATTCAAGGGAGTTACATCTAAATGTTTTGCATAAGTAGAATATTTAGAGTATCAAGAAAGATTGAGTGTCAATTGTCTTATTTGCAGTATTAGCTGATTTTAGGAAAAACAGTTTTTTATGTCTGAGGGCTTTAGGGATTTGTTAATTTATAATTGTCTCATTGTTTTAGGGAGAAGAAAGTTCCTCTATTCCTTCTCTCTGAATTTGTCTTGTAAAAGAGCTAGAATAGAGGGGAAATATTGGTCTTGTGTTTGCAAGAGAGAAGGGTATGCCTACCCATTGATTTATGTTTGTTTATTCCTTCATCCACTCATTTATTCCTTAATTCATCTATCAATGTATTTGTTTGTTAATTTATTATGGGAGTCTATATGAAAAATAGGGTCACTCATTTTAAGAGGGAAGTTCAGAATTTCCTTTCTCTTTGTCTCCAAATAAGTAAAACAAATCATGAAACACACACACACACACACACACACACACACACACACACACACACACTTTTCTGTTTGATAGCATTCAGGAATTATATATTGTCTTCACTTAAACTCTTCATTTAATGTTCTCCAACATCTTTGCTTATTATTTCTTCCAAAGTTCACCTCTGTATTTCAGGAAATAAAAACAATGTTTACCTCACATTTAACAGAATTAATTGCTGATTCTGTCAGTTTACCTCAGCCAGTAGTGGGAAGTTAATGGTAGGTCCACCTAAATATATTGGTAATGCCTATTTACCCTGTATATATCTTGAATGTACATTGTTCTTTGCTTGTTGCCTCTTCAGTTAGAATATGAGCTATTCAAGGATATGGTCTATTTTCATCATTCTTGATATTTTTAGATTTTCACACAAAGCCTAGCATATAATAAGCACTGAATTAATGCTTGTTGAGTGACTGACTACATATTCATATGTTTTGCTTTATCTTTACTGCATTTCCCTCCTTTCTTTAATCCATATGCATCATTTTTTTCCAAACATCTTAATGCTTACTTTTATTTGTATAGAGCTGGAAAGTACAAGTTCCTAAATATAACGAATACAACACCCTCTCCCCTCTCAGTTTTTTCCTATACTGTACTTGTTTACCATCCAAGACATCCTCCTCAGATTTCTCATTATGGTATAGAGGAAAGTCTGGATTCCTGAAACCTATGCCAGCGGAATGCAAATTCTAACAATTATCACCGCACTGGAAAAACTCTTATTGTTATTCTGGAAATAAATGGTCTACTCTCTCAGGAGCAGCTATATATGGAGAAGATCATCAAAAATTTGACCTTTTGGCAGTTAAGTCACTGGTCATAGCAACCCATAAAATGAGGTAAATCGTAAAAAGACTCTACCCCGCCGCACCCTGCTGCCTTTCTTTTTGTGGCTCACTCCTACTTTTTCAGTGAAGGTGTTAAATTATCATTGTTCAATCGTTTCAGTCATATCCAACATTTTATGACTCCAGTTGGGGTTTCCTTGAAAAATATGCTATAGCAATTTGTTATTTCCTTCTCCAGGGCATTTTACATATGAGGAAATTGAGGCAAACAATTATGTGACTTGCCCAAGGTCACACAACTAATGCATTTCTGAGACAAGATTCAAATTCAGGAAGCTGAGTCTACATGATTCTAGCCCCCACATTCTATCAACTGTGCTACCTGGCTGTCCTTAAATGTGGTATAATGGTATAAAAAAGACAGAAGCTGCTGGAATCCCAATGTTTAGAATAATTAAGTATATAAACTTGGTTATCAGTACTTTAAATGTCAGATATCATTGTCATGTCTAACAAATGGACTGAATTGTATCAATCTTGATGATCTCACCATGGTTATTATCTTTCATAATCAAAGAGGAGCAAAATGATATCATTATGTTTGGTTCAGTATAAAGTGTGTCTGACTGTGGCTGGTCAGACCAATATAAAGTTGGAAGTCTCTATTACAGGTCAGGGAACAGTATTCCAAATGAACATTTGCACTGGAGTTGCCTCTAAATTTGTACATCTCATGTTTCTTTTGAGCTATTGCAATTCTGCTTTATATGTGCACTAGTTAGTCCTGTGCCAGTGCCTCCCATGTCTCATAATCAGTTCCAAAATATTTCAACAGACATTGAGAGTATCTTTAGATTGCTTCTTCTGACCCCTCCCTGCCATAAGCTAGTCTTTTGGGTTAAAGTATGTTTGGCATTCAAGCAGTGTGACCAGCTGATCTTTTTTTTCAATAGAGCTCAGATGGTTGGCAGATCAGCATGAGAAAGGACCTCAGTGGCTGGTATCTTAGCAAGTGATCTTCAGAATATTTCTAAGACAATTCAAATGGAACCGATTCAATTGCCTGGCAAGGCACTGGTAGAGAGTTCAACTTTCAATGACATATAACAAGGAGATCAGAACCATGACTTTGAAGAACTTCAGCAACCTAATACCTCTTCTCTCTCACATTTTCCTTCAAAGCCTCCCAGACAGTGATATAGCTCTGGCAATGCATGCATCACCTTCATCATTTATATATTCATCCCTGAAAAGTTTACTGCCAGGGTAAATGAACTTATTGACAACATTAAAAATTTCTTCATTATTTGTAACCAATGGTTTCACAGATGGATGGTGTAGTGCTGGTTGGTGGAGAATGTGTATTTTCTTGGTGTTAATTGTGAGGTCAAAAATAACACAAACAGCAGAAAATCAGCTTATACTTTGCTGTATCTCAGACTTCAAGGTTGCATTAAGTACATGATCATCTGTGGACAAAAAGTCATGCACCAACTCTTTTTCCACTTTAGTCTTGACTTGTAGTCTTTTCAAGTTAAATAATTTACTGTCAGTGTAGTAGTTGTCATTGATGCTATTTTGGCCTTTGTTGAAGGTGTCTGACAATGCTGTTGAAAACATCATGTTAAAAAGCATGGGAGCAAGCACACAGCTTCACTCCATTGGAGAATGGGAAAGCACAATAGCATTGTCCATTATCCAGAGATCATGAAAACATGTCATCATGTAATACTGATGAACTTCTACCAGTAGCAAAATTTTCCCGTAATTTTCTGCAAGCTCTCACTACCGACAGTATCAAAGGTCTTGGTCAGTTTGACAAACCTTGTATACAGACCTCTGTTCTGGTCCTGGCATTTGTGCTAGAGTTGTTGGGTAGCAAACACCATAATAACTGTTTCTTGCCCTTTTGTTAAAGTCACACTGATACTTAGGTATATAATTATGTTCCAAATGAAGGATCAGTCTTCTCTGTGAAGGATCTTGCTGGCAATAACTAAGAGACAGACCTCACTGTGATTGCCACAGGACAACATATTTCCTTTTTCTGTATTAAGATATTGACAATGGAGGCATCCTTAAACTCTTGGGATATAACCTCCTTTTGCCATATGACTTAGAATGCTTTGACATTTCCTTCTTCAGCTCCTTCCTCCAGATGAGGAAACTAAGTCACACAATTAAATGACTTTCCCAAGGTCACATTTCTAGTATGTGTCTGAGGGCAGAGTTGAACTCAGAAAGAGCAGTCTTCTTGACTCTAGGCCCATCCCCCTATTTACTACATCACCTACCTGCCCCTCAAAGACAGTGTAATGTCATCCATTTTAAAATTATTATTGTTAACAAATTTGCATGTGAATGAATGAAAGAATATTTAATAAAGATGTTTCATTAATATAAATCCATTGTCATCATCAACAACAACATCAACAAAGCCAATGCCATAAAGAAGAGATTGAAAGAACCAAAACATCACCTTAGTCATTAGGCATTTGATTTGTTTACCTTGTAGAGAGAAAAGGTAGCCAAGGACATAACTGATTTAAAATAAATATTAATTTTTGCAAAATCTTAAGGAGGGTAATGAATGATAAACAGATTAGCACTGGAGGATAAAACCAGTTCAAGGAAATGATTTTAGAGAAAATAAAGTAAATTAAGAATAAAGCTAGAAGAACAAGAAATAGAAGAAATAGGAATGACAAGGAAAGTTTTGTAATAAACATTCTACCAACAAGGACAGTGGAAGTCACCAGACTTGGACTCTAGAATAAAGTACTACTTGTGCTTGTATAAGAAATAGAAATGGCCCTAAAGACCAGCTGTCCTACATTGTGTATTCAAAAATAGATCTGTGAATGAAACATATAACTGTAAAACCATTTCTAATTTCATTCTATAATGACTATAAGGAAATCCTCTCAGCATTTTTAACAGTAAAATATGGCCTCTTACTAATTCTAAGTATTTCTTATTCCAAGTCCCAAGAGAACGTTACCTATATGATAATTTCACCTGGTGCTCTTGTAAAACACTAAGCTTCCATGACCCAAGTGATACAAAATTGGGGTTGATCTGTGCTATTTTATTCCAACACCATCCTTGCTTTCTTTCTGTCCTTTCTTCTGAAGGTATAAAAAGAGCATAAGCTTCACCTAAATCAATCTGCCACTTTCCAGGGAATAGACTTTCTAGAAAACAGAAGAGAAATACCGGTGATATTTTGAAAACATGGGAAATATAGAATTAGATTCCCATGAGTACCAAAACTGAAGTCTTTTGTTAGATATTACTTAAAATACACTTTTCTGCATGTAATTCATTATAATGAAACATTAATTCTGATAATATTCACTTTCCCTAACACAGTGATCATGAAATAACCCATAAAATGCAATACAAAAAATAAAATTGGTAATATGGAAAACATTTTTCTCACTAGTAATCCTGTAGAATTATGATCTTTTATACTAATATCTTAATTTAAAATATTTCCAACAATTTGTACTTTTAATATGATACTTTTCATCATGTAATAAATACTATACAAGAAATAAAAATTAAATTGAAATAAACAAAATTCTTGAAACTAAAACTTTTTTTCACCTGAATCTTACTTTCCACGGTGTCAAATGGCAGTGTTAGGGCTTTCTGCTTTACTGCTGTAAATCTCTACTTTCAGCAATCTCTCCCTTGGTTTTCAGAAGATTGTCAGACTGTTGAAGACACTTGGCAATGTCTCAAGATCACCTTTGACACACTGTCCTTCACACTAGTGAATGACCTTGAAGATCATGAAGGATGCACCAGATTGAAATAATCCATTAATGAAATCTGCTTCCTGCACTGTTTTAGATCCTGAAAGGTCTCAGATTATGAGAGCATAGCAGAGGCAAGTTGATGTTTAACCTCAAAGCTGCCATTGATGATGAGATTAGCAGTCTTGATGTCTCTAACCAGGTGGTCAATTATACTGACAGCAGCTGTGGACATTTTCACACATATCTAACAACTTTATTTTCTCACCAAGCAATATCTCTCAGTTTGCACTTTTGGGATTGGAGCCCAAAGGACTTGTACTATGCTTTAGGGGCACAATTGTAATACAAAATGAGTTTCAAAGACAACCAATGAACATATTCAAGAAATACACTGGGAGCTCTTTAGCAACAAGATCAGTAAAATGGCTAGGTGGATACCAGCTGCTCTTGTGGGCAGCCTCTCATTTTTATCTCTGCTGACATAGTCACAAATGCATAAAAGTAAAAATAAAGTTACTAATAAAATCACTCAAATGCTTGAAGTCATAAAACACAAAAGCATAAAGATTGAGGATTAAGTGTCTGTCAATAATGGAGACCAAGAACTTTTCCCCATATTCCCCCACATAGGAATGTCCACTCCTACATTTGTCACCAATTACCTGTTCTCAACGAAGCCCATTCTTAGACAAATAATCTTACCACCTTAATCTCAACTTTGAGTGTGTCCACTCCCCAACGTGTCTCCTTCAGTTCATGTTGGGGTGAATTTCCTGCCTTTTGGGGACAACCTTCTGTCTGTTTATATTGCTGTATATATGTTTGGTTTGCCTACTTGCTATATTATAAAACAATAAAGTTGCCAATAGAACTATTTCACTAAGTACAAATTTTCCAGAAATTCTCAAGCCTGGGTATTTGCTTCAACCTGACCTTTCAGAGGCCAAATAAAGCACTACCTATTATCTTGTCTAAGCTATTACTTGACACCAATACTTTGTCATAATAGTTACAACAGAAAATAGTTTCACAAACCTAGGACATTATTAATTGTAGTAAAATGTATCTTTGATAAACCATCCAAAACCAAAACATTTGATATTTTCAGATACAAACGCTTGCTTCAGTGTGTTTCCATAAGATGGGTCTATGAGCCATCCTTGGTCAGGTATAAAGACCACATATGTGCTATTTTTCCATGGAATCATGTTCTTTATAATTCATAGTAAGAAATTTCTAGCTCTTTAAAGTAAAATGATACTTCCTCTGTAGATTGACTAAATGGTTATTTTGCATTTATTTACAATTTTTATTTCATTTATAGGGAATACAGGGAAAAAAACAAATATAATGTTTGTGTGTATATTCACTAATTCAGACACTTTATTTTTTTTCTGGGTTAGAATAGTAATTTAAGGATTACAAATGGATTTAGAGTGCTCAATTTTTCAATAACTTCCAAATATATAAATTTCAGGAGGAAATTTTTGTTATAAAATAGATTTGTTTCACTTATGTTATCATTAATATATTAAGAAAACTGATGGTTTCTTTATTTAGCTCAACAATCCTCTGAAGTACTTAGGCATTAAAAACCCGTATGATTTGTAATAATATTAAAGTTCCATGCTTTGTCCTGATAACAGTAACATAATTTTTTGAAGAACTTTCCTATCAGTGGTTTATTTTAAATAAAAATATCACTCTTGAAAAATTGCCTGTAGTTCCTCATTCACGTTTTAATGTACAAATGACTTAGAAGTAGGTGATGTGACCAAATTACATGAAGGGCCATTTTTTGGACCAATATATTGACCTGAATTTAATCTTGACATACATCAAGTTCTGTCAATCAGTTCAAACTCCAAAACAAATATTTCACATTATCTAAATTTTATTAAAAGTACAAGAGATTCAGATTTCTCTTCAATGATATTGTCATCAACTGGTTTGGAAAATAATATAACTTTCCTAAGTCCAACTTTAGCAACATTTTCACATATACATATTCAAATGGGCATTTTAAATTAGATCTTTTTTTTTATTCTTCTTGCAATTTAAAATATCTTCTCAATTAATTGATCACAAAGGTCTTCGAGACATATGAACTATTGTACTTCTGATTATATGACCTGCATGTCAAACAATTCAAAGTTAGTTTTCATATTGTTCCAATCATCAAACATCATTTCAACCAGTTTTTCCTATGAAATGAGGACTTTTATGATAATCCATTCTGAAAAGAACCTTTAAGTGAGGCAACAATCCAATATCTTTTTAAAATATGTTTCTGCTCATTGAAAAGATCTAGTTTTCTCCATAAACCTTAGCTTAATTATCATTATATTCTGTATACACCTTTTAAGCTATTGTTTAAATTTATTAGGTTCCATTTTATCAATAGTAAAAGCATTTGCACAAGAAAATAGTGATCCTTCCTCTCTACAATATTAACACTCTTTTTTTTTTTGGCCCCTAAGGACCGATAAAGTGGATTTCATTTTCTGGATTTGGATTTTTTATTGTTTCTATATTTGAAGTACTGCAACTATCTCTATTTTCTTTGAACTAGTTGCACCTGTACTTATGAATTTTCTATTAAAATCTGTTATGCATTTGTCCAACATAAGGCAATGTTAATTCAGTTAAATGAAAAGATAGCCAATAAAAATGTAAGACAATTAAATTTAGATTTAATTGTTGAATATTTCAAAATATTGTCCATGACCATTTCCAAATTATTTCAGTTTTTAAAAGCTATAATGTAGGGGGCAGGCAGTGGGGGAAAGATATAGTAAAACGTAAGATAGTAACAATCTCTTAAAGGACATATGAATAATCTACTGTTCAGCAATTAGTATATGTTAATTCCTGGTCTTTCACAGCTACCAGTCATCTCCCATTGTCCTTAGCTTTCCTCATTCATCATATTATTTTCAATCTCAACCTTGTTCTAGATCTAATTTCATAGGTATGACGTTAACTGACAAAAGTTACTCTTTGAGGCCTTTTAGAATTTGGTTCCCTAGTCTTGCTCTTCTTTCTGTTTCTCCTCAACTTGGTAGTTTTGAATGACTTCATTTTTATCCCACTGTCCAAGATTTAGTCAACAAGTTACTTCATAAACAAAAAAAGAATATAATTTCAGAAGAGCAAGTAGATATATCTTATACCATCTATCTATTATGATATAGTAGAATCTTCCTTCACTTTTGCTTTTTGCAAGCACTCTTGATCATTTTATTACTTGTCATAACCTTCAAAATGTTTTTCTGACTCCGAACTTTGCTTCCAAGACTCAGTTACCTTTTTTACCCTGAAATATTTTTAAGTTCCTAGGGTCTTGTCACTTTGGAACATTACTCTGTAATTCTCCATTGCTACCTTTTTTTTTCTTCTGGGGTCTCCATTTTGAGAACAGATCAAGACCAGTCATCTTTATTTATACCCTGGCTATCCTTGTGACTGTACTTGAACACTACCATGCTTGAGGATAACTTCTGGTTCCAACTCCTGTGCTTTACAATTCTCTTTTGTAGTTTTTCTTTCCTCATTAGAATAAAAGCTCATTGAGGTTGAAAACTGTCTTTAATGTTCTTTGCTTGTATGTCTATTTCTTAAAGTCTTAGCATAGTGTCTGGTACCTTTAAATATTTCATAAATACTTATTACTGTGTAGAGAAATTTCATAGATGGTGAAGCTATAAAAGGTCAATTTTATTATATATTTCCATCTTGATAAGTGATTTGGTGGGAGAAAGAATTAAAATCAATGACCTAAATGTAATTTGAAGATTAATTGTAAATTTTAACTAAACTATCCTTTACCATATACTGTTCATGATCAATGATGCTTGTTCATATGTTTTTTCCAGTAATTTATTTTTACTAATCAAGCATCAAGAATTTGTTAAACACTTGCTACTTTTCAGGCACTCAATCAGGAGTTGGGGATATAAAGAGAACAATTAAAATAACTCCTGCTCTTTATCTTTGGCAAAAGATGGTGATGCTGTGATTTTGTCCTTTAGGTTCTTAAACATGTGTGAGCGTGTGTGTGTGTGTGTGTGTGTGTGTGTGTGTGTGTGTCTGTGTGTTTGTCATCAAAGTTCTTGGAATAATATTTTAATATGGATAAAAATACATAAAATTAAAAGTGGAAATAATTACATTGAAATCCAGTTGTCAACATATTAAAAAAAAAAGATAAAAGACATTCATGAGCCCAAGGTTAAGAACTACTGCTTTACCAGCTTGATAAAGAAATAAATAAAAGAAGCAAACAAACAAAAAGCATCAAAACTGAGATTTGGTAAGGCAAATTTAATTTTGAAACATTTTTTTCCCAATTGACTTATATGCTCCTAAATCTATAATGGAAGCACTAACAGGCCCTCAACCATATTGGTGTGAATAGTGTCATTGTAATACCTAATGACAGCTTCTCACAGTGTGAACATATGGTTAATGTTGTGTTTGGATGAGAAAATGCAGAGAGCATTCTGTTGTGGTCCACTGCATTTGTCTGAGTAAACACTACAGCATTTCAGTGTCAGCCTGTGGTAAGGAATCACGATTTATTCATAGTCCCCAGTAAAAGGCATTGCAATAAAATCTTAACTATGGTTACTTAACTACTCCCCTAAGAAGAACCATATCAAGATTTTCTTACTAATGAAAAATGAAGAATACAGCATTCAGAACAAACAACAATACAAGACAAGGGGTGAGAAAAATTTAATGATATTATATTTCTGTGTTTTAAATGTAACACTTAATGGTACAATTTTCAGCAAACAAATGGATGGCTTTAAAATACAAATTCTTACATTTATGTCATCATGTTTTACTAAGCCTGAGAAACCCATAAGAGACAGCTGAAAGAAAGTTATAATGAAAAATCTTTCATTAAAGCAAAAGCAGAAAGTATTGTAAACATGATGGTTATCTAAATGTTTTTATAGGAAAACTGAAAAAAATGTAAATGAAGGAAAATTAAGCCTTTACTCTTTATATCATCTTTGACTAGGTTTTGTTGCCATATACCTTGAATTACTTTTACATTTGCCATGACCATTGGGATGGCTACTATGTTAGCTCAAAATTTTTAAAGACATTTCATTTGTGAGTCACTAATACACATATTTACAAATTTATGCATCATTATCAATAGCAGCAATGAATTTCTAGCTGGGTAGCCATGAGCAAGACCCATAACCTCTATAAACATCAGGTAATCATATTAAAATTTAGAAGAACTACAATTTATCTGGTGCAAGGATTTTCTTACATTAAGCAGAAAACACAAATACACACATATATCATTACAAAAATGAGTGTAATTTTTTTAAAAGCAGAAAATATGTGCACATAAAATATATAGACTATGTATAATATGGATAACTGTAGTTGTATAGACATATGTACATATTACACATATACATGTATGTCCACTTAAATATACATATGTATTATAAGGCTGCCTACATAAATACTTTTGTTTGTGGGTGTGCAATTGTGTATGTAGATGTAGGGCTGACTGTGTGCCAGATACTACATTGGTTATAGAGGATATAAAGAAAGAAAAAAAAAACAGTCCCTGGGTCTCCTGGGAGCCAAAGTGGTGGAGTAAGCAGCAACAGAGCCAGGAGAAAGACAGGATAGAGCAGTCTTTTATCCTGGGAAATTTTGGAGGATTGTCAAAAAAGTCATGCTTACTTGGGTAAAAAGGACAGAAATTGTCCCAGCAAGTCAGCAGCAAGCCCTACTTCAGCAAACCAGGCAGATATCATGAACCCTAGGATTTTGGACTGGGAAAATGCCAACACTAGGGTCACCTACATGCCTTATCATAGGCAAGGGAAGTGGCAGACTCCAGCTCAGAGAACCACAAGACAGCCTTGGGTAGGTAGGTGTTCTATAGCAACTGGATGTCCATGAAATTTAGTGCGTCCCAGGGCATCTTCTGTGGCCAGACTTCCAGGTTATTCAGCACAATCTAGGCCAAATAAGCATCTTTCAAGGACCAGACCTCCATGTGCTTCAGTATAGCCCCCAGAGAAACATAGGAAAAACCCCATGAAGCCTCAGAACTTGCCAGACACCCCCACTAGGACTGCAGCTCAGCACCAGGTAAGGTGCCAGATACCTACAACCTCCAGCTACCAGCAACTGAGGTCAGTGATCAGGCTTCTGGACCCCAGAACAATAAACTTGAGGTAGTGTTCCCTGTGTTCCAGCAAGAAAGCTTAAATTTCAAAGCCAAAAATAGGCAATCAAGATGAGCAAAAAACAAAAAAAAACATTGACCATAAGAGAGTTACTTTGTTCACAGAGAAGATCAAAATATAAATTCTGAAAAGGATAACACCATCAATATACCTACATCCAAAACCTCAAAGGGGAATATGAATTGGTCTGAAGTCCAAAAAGCCTTTTTGGAAGAGCTCAAGAAGGATTTTAACAGTCAAATAAGATAAATAGAAGACAAATGAAGAACAAATAAGAGGTATGCAAGGGAGACTCAACAACTTGTAAAAGGAAGGACAAAATTGACTAAAAATTTCCTTAAAAAATAGAATTGGCCAAAAGGGGAAAAAAAATCTACTGAAGAAAACAACTCCTCAAAAGTATAATGGACTAACTGGAAAAAGAGTTACAAAAATTCCCTGAATAGAAGAACTTGGTGGAAAAAAAGTAGAATTGCCAAAATGGAAAAAGGAAATACAAAAGCTAAATGAAGAAAATAATTCTTTAAAAATTAGAATTGGGCAAATGTAAGCTAATGACTCCATGAGACATCAAAAATCAAACAAAAGCAAAAGAAAAAATAGAAGACAACATAAAATACCTCTTTGGAAAAAAATGACTTAAGTCATCATTTCTAAAACATATAGAGAACTGTGTCAAATTTACAAGAATACAAATCATTCCCCAATTGATAAATGGCTGAAGATATGAACAATTTTCAAAGGAAATTAAAGCTATCTATAGTCATATGAAAAAATTCCCTAAAACACTATTGATTAGAGAGATGCAAATCAAAAGAACTCTAAGATACCATATCACACTATCAGATTGGTTAACACGACAAAAAAAGGAAATTGATAAATGTTGGAGATATGGGAAAGTTAAAATACTAATACATTGTTGGTATAGTTGTGAGTTCATCCAACCATTCTGGAGAGCAATTTGGAACTATGCCAAAAGGGCAATAAAAATGTGCATACTCTTTGACCCAGCAAGACCATTCCTAAGGCTATAACCCACAGAGATCATAAAAATGGAAAAAGTACCCACATGTGCAAAAAACAATTTATAGCAGCTCTTTTTGCAGTGGCCAAGAACTAGAAATTGAGGGGATGCCCATCAATTGGAGAATGACTGAAGAAGTTGTGGTATATGAATGTAATGGAATACTATTGTACTATAAGAAAAGATGAACAGGAAGATTTCAGAAAAACTTGGAAAGACTTAAATGAACTGATGCTGAGTGAAGAGAGCAGAACAAGGAGAATGTTGTACACATTAACAAACTCAGGGGTGATGACTGAGTTTTATAGACTTAGCCCTTCTCAGCAATGCAAGATTCTAAAATAATTCCAAAAGAACTCATGATGGAAAATGCCACTGATATCCAGAGGAAAAAAACAAAACTGTGTAATCTGGATGCAAAGAGAAGTAAACTATTTTCCTTTTTGTTTGTTTTTTCTTTCCCATGGTTCCTCCTATTTGTTCTAATTCTTCTATACAACAGGACTAATATGAAAATATGTTTAATAACAATACATATGTGGAGCCTATATCTGATTGATGCTATCTTGTGAAGGGGAGAGGGGAAGGATGGGGATAAAATTTAAAACTTATAGACGTGAATGTTGAAAACTGAAAATTAAAAAAAAGACAAAACAACTCACCTGAAAAAAGATCCAGAAGAGATAATTTAAAAATTATTGAACTACTTGAAAGCTATGATTAAAACAAATAAAGTCTTGACAGTATCTTTCAAGAAATTATCAAGGAAAACATCCCTGATATCCTGTAACCAGAGGGTAAAATAGTCATTAAAAATCTACTGATCACCTCTTAAAAGAGATCCCAAAATGAAAAACTCCAGGAATATTATAGTCAAATTTCAGAATTATCAAGTCAAGAAAAAAACACTGTAAACAACCCAAAAGCAACAATTAAAATATATTGGAAGCATAATCAAGATTACGTTGAATTTAGCAGTTTCTACATTAAAGGATTGGAGGGGTTGGGATATAATGGTCCTCAAGGCAAAAGAGCTTGAATTATAAACAAGAATGAACTACTCAGAAAAAGTGAGCATATTGTTTCAGGGAAAATATGAAAATTCAATGAACTAGAGGACTTTCAATTATTCCTGTTGTAAAAACCAGAGCTGAATAGAAAATCCAATTTTCAAATACAAGACTCAAGCTCTAAAAGGGCACAGGAAAGGAAAAAGAGATATTGTTCAATAAGGTCAAAGTACTCACACCCATACAAGGAAGATGATACTTATAACTCTTGACAACTTTATTTTTGTAATAAGATTAAGAAGGGTTATACATAGACAGAGAGTGAGGGTATAAGTTGATTTTGATATGATGATAAAAAATAATTAATTTGTGAAGGTGCAAAAAAAGGATTTTATTTGGAGAAGAAGAAAAAAGGAGGCAGAATAAGGTAAATTACATCCCATGAAGAGTTGCAAATATCTATTCCAGTAGAGGGAAAGAAGAGAGCATTGTTTCAACCTTACTCTCATTGAATTTTACTCAAAAAAGAAATAAAAAATCAGTTGTTTATAAAGATCTATCTTAGTCTGTAGGGAAGTAGGAGGATAAAGGGGAAAGAAATGGGAAGGGATAAATAGAAGGAAGGGCAAAATAGAGAGAAGAAATAGTAGAGAAATAATGAAAGAAAAGAGAGGGGAGTAAATAGAAAGAAGGTCATATTGAGGGAGGAGGTCCTCAGAAGCAAAACAGTGGTGAGGAGGGAAAGGGTGAAAGATGAAAAAAGTATAAACATGGAGAAACAGAATGGAGAGAAAGACAGTATCTTAACTGTGAATGTGAAGGGAATGAATTCTCCCATAAAAAGGAAGTGGATAGAACAATGAATTAAAAATCACAGTTCTACAATATGTTGTTTAGAAGAAACGCATTTGAAGAAGAGAGATAAAACACAGATTAAAGGTAAAAGACTGGAGCAGAGTATATCACAGTTCAGTTGAGGTTAAAAACAACAACAACAACAACAACAAGGGTAGTAATCCTGATCTCAGATAAACTAAATGTAAAAATAGATCTATTTAAGGAGCTAAGTAAGGAAACTATGTCCTGTTCAAAGGTAATAATGAAATAATATCAATGCTAAACATCCATGCACCAAGTGGTATAGCATCCAAAATATTAGAGGAAAAGTTAAGTGAGCTATAGAAAGAAATATATAGCAAATCTATACATATGGGAGACCTCAAACTACCCTTCTCAAACCTAGATAAATCTATTCACAAAATAAAGAAGAAAGAAGTTAAGGAGGTGAATAAACTCTTTCAAAAATGAGATATGATAGACTTCAGGAGAAAATGGAATTGGGACAGAAAGGAATATACCTTTTGTTTTCTTCGCAGTACATGGCACATACCCCCCAAATTGACGATGTACCAGAGCAAGAAAACCTCACAATACAGTGAAAAAAGGCAGAAATAGTAAATGTATTCTTTTCAGATCATAATGCTATCATAGTTACATGTAATTAAGAGTAAAAAAGATAGACTAAAATTAATTAGAAACTAAATAATCTAATCCTAAAAAATGAGTGGGTCAAGAAACAAATCATAGAGACAATCCATAAATTCATCCAAGAGAATGACAATAATGAGACAACCTTATGAAACTTAAGGGATGCAGTGAAAGCAGTATTTAGGAGAAATTTTATATCTCTAAATTTTTACATGGATAAAATAGACAAAGAGGAGATAAATGAAATGGACATTTGACTAAAAAAGCTAGATAAAGAACAAAATAAAATTCCCTAATTAAATAACAAATTAAAAATTCTGAAAATTACAGGAGAGATTAATAAAATTGAAATTAGGAAAACAATTGAACTAAGAAATAAAACTAAGAGCTGGTTTTATGAAAAAAGCAATAAAATGGATTAACCTTTAGCTAATTTGATTAAAAAAGAAAAAAAAAATTCCCAACATCAAAAATGAAAAGAGTGAATTCACCATCAATGAAGAGGAAATTAAACCAATAATTAGGAGATAGTTTGCCCCACTGTATGTTAATAAATTTGACAATCTAAGTGAAATGAATGAATATTTACAAAAATGTAAAATGCTCAGATTAAAAGGAGAGAAAATAAAATACTTTAGTAACTTCATTCCAGAAAAACTAAATTGAACAAACCATCAATGAAATCCATAAAAACCATCTGCAGGGCCAGATGGATTTACCAGTGAATTCTACCAAACATTTCAAGAAGCATAAATTTCAATACCATATACAACTGTTTGAAAAAATAAGCAAAGAAGGAGTCCTCCCAAATTCCTTCAAAGACGCAAACATGGTGTTGATATCCAAACTGGGAAGAGTCAAAAAAGAGTAAAAAAAGTGCCAGTTTCATTAATATGTTTTGATGCAAAAAACTTTAAATTAGTTTATTTATTTAAGTTTTCAACATTCATTTCCACAACATTTTGAGATCCAAATTTTCTCCGAATTTCTCCCCTCCCCCCACCCCAAAACACCTAGTATTCTAATTACCCCTATCACCAATCTGCCCTCCCTTCTTACATCTCTCCCTTTCCTTATCCCCATCTTCTCTTTTGTCTTGTGGGGCAAGATAAATTTCTATACCGCATTACCTGTATCTCTTATTTCCTAGTTATATGCAAGAACAATACTCAACAGTTATTCCTAAAGCTTTGAGTTCCAACTTCTTTTCCTTCATCCCTCGCCACCCATCCCCATTGGAAAGGCAAGCAATTGAATATAGGCCATATCTGTGTAGTTTTGAAAATGACTTCCATAATAGTCATGTTGTGTAATACAACCTATATTTCCCTCCATCCTATCCTGTACCCACATTTCTTCTATTCTCTCATTTTACCATGTCCCTCCCCAAGCATATTGACTTATAATTGCTCCCTCCTCCCATTGCCCTCCTTTCCATCATCCCCGCCTACCTGCTTATCTCCTCCCCCCACTTTCCTGTATTGTAAGATAGGTTTTCATACTAGAATGAATGTGCGTTTTATTCCTTCCTTGAGTCTATTGTAATGAGAGTAAGCTTCATGTTTTCTCTCTCACCTCCCCTCTTTTTTCCTCTACTGAAAAGGCTTTTACTTGCCTCTTTTATGAGGGATAATTTGCCCCATTCCATTTCTCCCTTTCTCATCCCAATATACTTTTCTCTCATTGCTTAATTTTACTATTTTAGATATGATCCCATCCTATTCAAGTCACCTGTGCTCTCTGTCTCTCTCTCTCTGTATGTGTGTATGTGTGTGTGTGTGTGTATGTGTGTGTAATCCCACCTACTACCCAGATACTGAAAAAAATTTCAAGAGTTACAAATGTTGTCTTTCCATGTAGAAACGTAAACAGTTCAACTTTAGTAAGTCCCTTATGATTTCTCTTTCCTGTTTACATTTTCATACTTCTCTTGATTCTTGTATTTCAAAGTCAAATTTTCTTTTCAGCTCTGGTCTTTTCATCAAGAATTCTTGAAAGTCCTCTATTTCATTGAAAGACCATTTTTTCCCTTGAAGTATCATACTCAGTTTTGCTCGATAGGTGATTCTTGGTTTTAGTAC
>CM053771.1:220404677-220420436 GCA_028658325.1 Potorous gilbertii | reverse complement strand
TAATGAAGATCTAATACTTGGAAAAGGTTAACCTGAATTAAACTTTTATGTTAATATCAGCAAGAAACATCAGCACTTTTGGATGCGATCAATTAATAACCTAAAAGGAAAATTCCTAATCAAGAGAAGAAATGGAATTCACCTATAGAGTCACTAGAAACTTACATCACTGTTCATGTGAACACCTATCAAGGTTAGCTAGAAGTTTTAAGCAAGGATCAATAGTGAAATGCAGTCTACATCTAGTAAGTGAATCAATTAAAAGCTTACTAGATAATGATTTTAGTGGTAGTTATTCATTATCTTGTTGTTTTAGAAGTTCTTTTTGAAATAATATAAGCATCATTTCATTAAGTGGAATGCATTTTTCATTATTTATATGTAGTTTACTTACAGGAGTTAAGAATTTGGAATGCTCAAGTTAATGGTGCTTCGCAAAATTTCAAGAGGCCAAAGAACTGTTCACATAGACTTAAGTTTTCATTATATGCTCCTTGGAGCAGCTATAGAAGCCACGAAATAAAGAGAATACTGACTTTATTTTTCCCCTCTTAACAAATAGTATAATTTTTAAATTAATTGCTTTAAAAATCTTAAAGAGTTTGCATTTTCTTTCAAGGAAAATAACAAATAAACCAGGATGAAACTTTTATGAGATGAAATTCATATCTCCAGGGAATAATAATCCTTTTTTTAGGAAGCACTTATTAAGTACTTACTTTACAATAGGTACTCTGCTAGGCATCAGAGACACAGATTTTAAAAATGAAACAGTTCTTGCTCTGAAAGACATTATATTCCATCAGGATAGACAATGTGTACATATGGGAGCATATGCAGAATCAATTTTTAAAATGATGCCAAGTATTTCATCTCCAAATTCCCTTTAGGGTCTAAATTTTATGGTTCTCTCTAAGACTTCATTTCATCACCTGGGAAATTGGGGTATAAGTACTTGGAGGCATCATGAGATAGTGACAAAATGCTGCGACTGTACTCAAGAACACCTAGGTTCCAATATTGTCTTAAACACTGACTATGTGACCCTGGACAAGTTATTTAACTCTGGATTACATCACTTATCTGTAAAAATTAATGAGTTAGAGTTAACAACTTCTAAGGACAATTTTAGTTCTAAATGTGGTCATACGAATTATAAAAAGCATTTCGTTAACCATGAAGAACAATAAAGAACCATAAAGAGCAATATAAATAAGTAGATGTGTTGTTGTTGTTGCTCTACTCTGTTAGATAACCAATGATCTCACATTTTCACCGCCAAGTTTTTTTTTTTTATGAAAAACCTACTCTCAGGAAAAAAATTTGCTAAATCTGTCCATATTAAGGTGAAAATAACTGATATTACAGGGTGAGTAGTGTGTTCTAGAAAGATTCAAAATTTTCTTGAGGGCAAATATTTATAGAATTACAAATAGATTAATTGGGGAATTATTTTTGATCAGGATCAGGCTGTAACATAATATTCTAGAGTCATCTGGTGGCAAGCACACTCACACAGACAAATGAAGTAAGCAGTAAAATTAATACTTTTATTTTAGAAGTTAGAAATAGAGGCTTAGCAAATGGATAAATTTCTTACAGCTAACAGGTTAAAATTTTATTATTGAACTAAGCAAGGACAATTTTGGAAATCAAAATTATGAATGATTCAGACAGCATGACAGTATGTGAATAAATATAATATGTAAAAAGTTAACAATAGGTCAAAATGATTGGAAAAAAAGGTTAACACAATGCTTCCAAGAATAACAATCTACGAAAGAGATGCCAGTGAGGTCAGATGGTGTCATGAATTTTGATACAAAGCTGGAAGTTAACATGCTACACCTAAATTCAGATCCCTGAAAATCTGAGCAGAAAGAATGATTGAAAAAAATCTAAGATAAAATTTAATGAGGGGAATTATTTCCCCATTATGTTAACGTAAAGTCTGGTACTAGAGTTAGAAACATTAATTGAATAAATATAAAATCAGTCATGTCTGGCAAAACAGTTGGGAAAATGGGAAAAGCACCTCAGAACTTTAGAGTACTGCAGGCTCAATGGAAGTCCACATTGTCAAATAACAATCAGAAAGTCAATACAATTTTAGGTTATATAAATATAAATGTAGGAGTGAGAATGAAGGAGGTGGTAGTTATGTTGTCTTTCATTTATTGAGACCACATCTGAGGAGACTTGGTTGAGTGCTTAGTGTCACAACTTATAAAGGACATTAAAATGCTGAAGCACATTCAGAATATGAAAAATAAGGTATGCTTTCTCCAAGAAGCATCTCCCTTTTTTAGTCTTACCCATGTTCCTGAATCTCTCTCCTTGTTCTACAACGTAACATGGTCAGATGTCACCTTAAAAATGCCTTCTTTTGAAGCATCTAGAATACTTAGCATTTTCTTCTCTTCAACTACTAAACATCATTTGGAATGTTACAGAACATAACGTCAACTTCCTCCCACAATTTCAGAATTTAATAATCATTGACATGGTCCTCAGAAATCAGTAATCTCTGAGTTATTAGACAGGACCCAGTCAGGTTTCAATCCCTTTTTCTTTGAAACTACAAAAACTGAACTTTTTACCTACTTTCTCCCTTTTACTCTCCTCCTCTCCTTTTGACTGAACTAAGGCATCATTTGCTTCATTTTGTCAGTTGGAGAGAATATGGAGAAGGTATTTTAGGTCCTTACCTAGAATCACACTGCTAAGAAATATAAATGCTTGCTGTTTCTTTTCAGGGCATAGGGCAGTGGTCAGAAAGTAGCACATAACTGGCAAGATATTTGTAGCAGGAAAGGATCTTAACATAGATATCAGACATACATATTTGGGTCATATTATAAAGGCTATTTGAGGAGAGATGCAGAGTGAGCACATGAAGGATCTATATTATTTGGTGTTAATTTATGAAGGTTTTGTCTGGTTGAGGTCTCCCATTTTATCTTATGAATTCAACTGTAACTATTCAACACAGAGTTATTTGTGTACATATATGAATATGTGTACACATATCCATGCATGCACACATGTATATATCTATCTATGAGATAGTTTTTGAAAGTTAATGGAGTCTGACCAAAATGTTTCATCTGCCATCTTGTTGTTTCAATTACGACAAACTATTAAAGGATCCTTTTAAAAATGATAACAAATAGCTTTCCAAAAGTCAGCCTTGGCTTCAATTGAGAAAACACAGAATCCTTTCCTATTACATGAAAGAGTAAAGCAAGTCTGTCACCTTTCCCCAAAAGTATTTGAAATATTTCTAGGAAAGCTATTAACATAAAAAAGAAAGGTTAAAAGTATAAAAATAAGCAAAAAGGAGACAAAAGTATTCCTGTTTGCATATGACATTAAGGTTTACTTAGAATATCTTATGGAACCAATAAAGAAACTGATTGAGATGATTAGCTGTTTCAGTAAAGTGTCGAAAACAAACCAAAAAATCAATGCACTTTTTAATAGCAATAACAAAATTCAGGAGGATAAAAGAGAAATTGAACTCATTTTCAAAATAACAATGAAATTTATAATTTATCTAGAAATTATAGAAATTAGCTTCAAGTTATCTAAGATTATCATATTCCATGAAACTGAAAGGAAAACTGCCTCAATGTCATAGAATCAGAAGGTAAAATAGAAATTAATAGAAGCTACTGATCACCTCCTAAAAGAGATCCATCCCAAACAGATGTCAGGAATATTACAGGGAATTTACATAGCTTCCAAGTCAAGGAGAAAATATTGCAAGTAGCAAGCAAAAAACAAAAAAGAAATCATACAGGTACCATGGAGCCATAGTCAGGATCACACAAGATTTATCAGATTTAACATCAAAGAAGCACAGAACTTGGAGTATGATATTCTTGAAAGCAAAGGAGTTTGAATTACAAAGAAGAATAACATACTCAGCAAAACTGAGTATAATCCTTCAGTGGAAAAACTGGATATTTAATGAAATAAGGGACTTTTCAAGCATTATAAGACATTGAAAACTCAGACTTAAGAAAAGTATTGAGGTAAACATGAAAGAGAAACTGTAAGAGGCTTAATAAAATTAAAGTTTACATTCCTGTGTGGGAAGATGATACAAGTAACTTCTAAGAATGCTATAATTATTAGGACAGTTAGAGTGAATCTACATAGATAGAGAACATGGATGTAAGTTGATAATGTAGGAATGATCACAAAAAATACGTAGTGGGAAATAGTGAGGCACTGGGGCAAGAGAGGAGGGAGAAGAAGAATAAGGAGGATGATATAATAAAAAAGAGGTGCACAAAGAAAGTTCTTTTGCATTTCAAAGGAAAATGGAAGGGGTGGAAGACAATGTTTGAACCTCACTCTTATTGGAGTTGGTTCAAAGAGAAAAGAATGTGTACACACACACACACACACACACACACACACACACACGCACACAATTAGTGGGGTATCTTACCAATAGGGAAGTAAGAGGGGAAGGGGATAGAGAAGGGGAAAATGATAAAAGTCCCAGTAGATTGCGAAGCAAAACAGACTTTTGAGGAGGGGCAGTGTAAAAAGTGAGAGAAAAGGCTAAAGAAAAAAAAATAGAACGGACAGAATAGGAATAAGGATAGGCAATGAGAAAATAAAACACTTTTTACAGATGATATGATAGCATACTTAGAGAATCCTAGGGAATCACCTAAAAACAAGTTGAAACAGCTTTGGGAAATTTGTAGGATATGAAATAAATACACATAAATCATCTTCATTAGTGTATATTAACAAAGCCCAGCAGGAAAAAATAGACATAGAAATTGCATTTAAAGTAACTGCAGGAGCTAATTTCAGAAAAACTTAGAAAATCTTGTGTGAATGGATGCAAAGTAAAATGAGCAGAACCAGAAAAATATTGTATACAGTGATAGAAATATTTTATGGTACTCAACTGTAATGACTTAGTTATTCTCAGAAACACAATGATCCAAGAAAATTCCAAAGGCATCATGATTGAAAATATTGTCCTCTACTAGAGAAAGAACTGATTGAGTCTGAATACAAATAAAAGTGTACTATTTTTCATTTTCAGTGTTTTTTTTCCCCTAAGATGGCAATGTTTCACATGACTGAATGTTATGTAACGAATTGCTTACTGTCTTAGGGAGGGGAAAGTAAAGGAGGGAGAGAAGAAACTTGGAAGTCACTTAAGAATTAAGGCTAAAAATTGTCTTTACATATAACTTGGGAAAATAAATTTATTTTTTAAAAGAAAAAAAATGAAAGAATAAATAAAATAACTATGGAAAATTTGAAATACTTGGGAGTCTACCTATCAATAAAACCTGAGGGCTATATGATCACAATTGCAAAATAATTTTCACCCAAATAAAGACAGATCAAAATGACTTAAGAAATATTCATTGCTCATGAGTAGCCTGAGTCAATATAATGAAAGTGGCAATTCTATCTAAATTAATTTACTTATTCAGTGCCATACCTATCAAACTACCCAAGAAATGTTTTATAGAACTAGAAAAATATAACAAAATTTATACAGAAGAAGCAAAGGTCAAGAATATCAAAGGAAACCGAAACTTTATGATGAAAGTCAGACCAGCAATGTCAATTTCAAACTATGTTACAGTGATAATAATCAAAACAGTGAATCATTTGACTAGTTGATGTACACAACACACAGAAGTGAATGACCGTAGTAGACTAATGTTTGACAGAACTAAACATCCAAGCTTTTGTGATAAGAATCCAGCAACTGAAAAAAGAAACTGCTGGGAGAACTGGAAAGCAGTTTGGCAGAAATTTAGTAAGGTCAATATCTCTAATTGAATACCAAGATAAGGGGGGCCACTTAGATATACAGAGTGTCATAATAAACAATTTAAGGGATAATGGAAATTTCATCTGTCAGTTTCATGGATAAGGGAAGAATTTATGACCACAGAAGATACAGAGCAGATCAAAGGGGGAAAAATAGGTAATTTTGATTGCATAAAACTGAAAAGGTCTTGTTTTTTTAAAAAAGCAGTCAAAATTACTAGGAAAGCAGAAACTGAAAAAAAATTCACAGCAGATTTCTCTCCGCAAGGCAGCATTTTATATAAATATGTATGTATAAATGTACGCATATATGTATATATACACATGCACACATACACACATGCATATGTATATATGTATATATGTGTGTGTATATGGATATGCATATACATGTATATATGTGTATACACACATATATGCAAGTAAATAGATATGAGTGTACTATGTATAATACATATAATGTTTATAAAATTTATTTTTAAAATGAGCCATTCCATAAATGATAAATGGGCAAATGATATGAAGAGCAGTTTTCATATGAAGGATTCTAAGATATCTATAATAATATAAAACCATGCTCTAAACTACTATCAACTAAGGGCATACAAATTTAAAAAATCCAAGATGGTAGCTCACACCTATCAGATTGGCTTAACATGATAGAAAAGAAAAATGACAAATACTGGAGATGACGTGAAGTATTAGGGCACTAATGCATTTTTGCTGGAGTTGTGAACTGACCCAAATTTTCTGGAGAACAATTTGTAACTCTTTTCAAAGGGCTTTAAAACTGTACATAGTCTTTGCCACAGCAATGCCACTAAGTGGGTGCATATCCCATAGAGATCAAAGAAAACATCAAAGGACTTTTATGTACAAAAAGACTTTTATTTATGTATAAAAGTATAGCATCTCTTTTTTGTGATAACAAAAAATTAGAAATTGAAGGGATACCCATCAATTGGGAAATAGAAAAATGGTGTAGTATATGATTGTAATGGAATACTATTGTGCTACAATAAATGATAACTGAACCTTTCAGAAAAAACTTGGGAAGTCTTATATGAACTGATGCATACTGAAGTAAGCATAGCCAGGATATTATACATAGTAACAGCAATATTGTAACAATTAATTGTGAAAACTTAGGTACTCTGATCAAGACAATGATACAAGCTGATTTCATAGGGCTCATGATGAAAAATACTATCCACTTACCAAAAGAAAACTGATAACTTCTGAATGAAGATTGAAGTATAATTTTTCACTTTCTTAATTTTTCTTGCTTTAAAAAAAATAGGGCTAATATTGAAATGTGTTTTTCTTGATTTTACATATATTTTAATGTCATATTTCTTGTCTTTTCAATGGGTGGGGGAGGTATTAGAGCAAATGAAAGAATTCAGAACTCAAAATTTAAAAAAATATCAAAAACAATAATGAATTTATTTCAAAAAATTTTTAAAGGAGTACAAGCTCCTTGAGGGCAGGAACTCTCTTGCTATTTGTACTTGTATCTCCATAAAATAGTATGGTGTCTAGTATACATTAATCACTTAATAATTGCTTTTTCATTTTTAAAAAGATCACCCTGGCCAGTACCTTCCCCTATAGCCAGAGCACCTGTCCCCAGTAGAGGATCCCTTTGCTGCTGACTGGACCTGTACCTCTGTGCTCCACCCAAGTAGCATTTCCCTTTCATGAGTTTTACTCTATGTTAGTACATAAACCTGAGTTGTAAGTTGGGTCACCTTTTCTTCTTTCCCTTCTCCCTCTATGAGTTGCAGAAAGCAAAGGTTAATAGGGCAACCTCATATCCTCTCAGGAGGGACTCCTTTAGGCAAGAGAACTGTTTCAAAGCAAAAGCCTACTCAGTACTATTAAAAATGAAATAATAAAAAAAACCACTTAAATAAAAAAATCAACTTAAGTAACTGGAGAGATAGTCATGCTTATGTCAATGTAATAAAATTATAATGCCACCAAAATTAATTTTATATTAGCATTATACCAATATAGCTCTCAATGTCATGCCACAGAGTTAGGCAAAATCATAAGAAAATTATTTTAGAGGAATAAATTATCTTAATTATCAAGAGAAATTATGAAAAAAACCAAGAATTAGGCAGAATAGCATTTTCTTTCTTCAAGCTATAATATAAGGCTCCAATTATCAAAAACATTTTCTACTGATTAAAATGTAAGAAAGTAAAAGAATGGAAGAGTAAAAGGGAACAATCACAAATAATAAAATAGATAAACACTGTTCAATAAACATGAAAACATATTACCTAGGGGAAAATGTTATCAATTTAACAAGAACTGCTAGGAAAACTCAAAAATAGTCTTGGGAGGAATTAGATTCAGAACAATGTCATACCTCATTCCATGATAAATATGAAACTGATATCATTTTCAATTAAATTTGGTTGAATATTAAAGATTATACCATAAAAATCTAGAGAACAATCAGACTATACATATATACTGATGTGGATATAGGTAGACAGGTTGGGAATAATATTTAACCAAGCTATAGAATCAATTACAAAAGACAAAACAGAAAATTTTTACATAAAATTGAAAAGTTTTTGCATGAAAAAATTCTTCCAACTCTGATAGGAAGGAAAATAGTGATATGAAAATAATATTTTTTATATCAACTATAAAAGGGTTTCATATATTTGGAGTGTGTTTGTACGCATGTGTGTGTGTGCGTTTGTATATGTGTGTAAAGCTAAAAACCATTTTTCAATGATAACTGGGCAAAGGATATGACCTAGCTGTTCTCAAAATAATAATTGTAAAGTATTGGCAACCATATGAAAGTATGTTCTAGATCACAAATAATAAGAGAAATGTAAATCAGAAGAGCCTTGAGGTTTCATTTTATACCTAGAAAATTGATAAAGATGAACAAAGATGATGGGTCAGTGATGGAGACCTAGAAAGATGGAAATGTTAATGTATTTTTGGTGGAGCCGTGGATTATTACAACCATTTGGCAAAGCAATTTGTGATCATTAAAAGCAAATGCCTAAAATACCCATTCTCTTTGACCTAGAGATCTCCACAGAAATCAGTTATTCCATGTGAACAACAAAAAAAGAAATAAATGACATATCCCCCTCTGCTTTTCATTTCAGGAAGTCAATAACACTGAAAAAATATTGCCCCATATACAATGTGTGTGTATGTGTTTGAGTGTGTAGTTGTATTTTTATTTTTTATTTTTATTTTATTTATTTTTTTATTTTTAATTTTTATTTTATTAATTTATAAATGTTCTACAATCACTTCCTTAAAATTAAGATTTTATACCCCCACACCTTCCCCCCCTACCCCCCTCCCTCCCCATGACAGCATACAATTCTGTATAGGTTCGACATATACTTTCCTATTGAGCATATTTTCACTATAGTGATGTTATGATTTCTTCCACTAATATAATAGAACTTTACCATTCTATAAACAATTATGAACATAATGAATGTAGGGAAGCATGTTTATACTTGTATGAACAATTTATATTATACTACAAGATGAACAGAAATAAAAAACTAGCAATAACAGGACAATAAAAAAATGAATGATGAAGTTTACCTCCAAGGAAGAGATATGAGAAGGTTCAATACTTTCTCTTTCTTTATGGAAGTGGAGAATGCATACAGAACACTGAATATAGCATTAGTCCTGGTACTTAGGAAGCCCTTAAAATACTTAATGACAGATTGACCTTTTAAATATGTTGGTTAATTTTTCTGAATTTGTTTTTCTAATTCCTTTTAACGTGTTTTTATTTTTTATTTATTTTTTATTAACAGCCTCATCTCACTAGGAAAGAATAGGCAGAATAGCACTTTAGGAATACATTAGGGAAGAAGGATACATTAGAAATTGTAGGTGATATCAGAACAAAAGTTGTATAAAGTTCTTTATAACCTCTACCTCTACTTCCCTCAATCCCTTATACCAAGACTTCCTTTCTAAATACTAAATACTAAAAACAGTGGCCCAATAGTCACCAGTGACTTTCAGCTTGTCAAATTGTCATATCTAATAGCCAAAATGTACCACGAACCCTCTGATCATACACTGCACAATCCTGCTTTGGTGCCTTTAGAGGTGCCCTTGCAGTTTTCCTACCTCCTTCTCACATTTGCCCTTCCTCCTTCTTTCTTATTACCTGTTGAGTTCCTACCCTTTATTTGAAGCAACTCTGCCTCAAAGCTTTCAGGAAAAAGCATGATGCAGTGGAAAAAGTGTTGGGTTTGGAGTCAAGTACTTAGGTCGACTGTCTACTTAAACACGCACACACACAAACACCCAACATGTATATGATATGTCAAAGAATCATTTAGCCCTTCTAAGACTCAGCTTCCTTATCTATAAAATGAAAGGTTTGAATACGATGATAGCTCAAGTTCCTATGAGCTCCATGCTATGAGCTTTCCTTCATGTGTCGACTTAATAAGAAGCTCTTCCAAAAAACCTAAAACAATATATTTAGTAACTCTACAATATAGTTAACTTATAATCCTGTCTTTAATTCTTGTGTTAACGTTTTGCTACTACATTGTATGTGTCTTTGAAGAAAATATTAAGTCTTATTAAAACATTCTATCTCCCTGCTCATAGCCAGTATAATTTAGTGCAGCTTCTTATACTGACTGCTTATTTTTTCCTAGGCTTCTCTCCTCATTTTCTAGATTTTCTTCTCACCCTAGAGATTCTTCCACCCTCACAAACTTCCTTTTTGATTGGTGAGTCTCTGACTTGGGCCACTTTTTAAAAATCTTATTGTTAATTTATGGAATAAAATAAGCATTTCCATAATATAGTATAACAATAAAGATGACTGAACATGAAAGTGCAAATCTGCTATGTGCAACTTGCAATTTTTAAAAATATAAAACAAATTATTATGTAAATTTCTTTTCCTCTTTCCCCCTCCCTCTGCTCTAGAGATGGCTGCCATTGGACACAAATAGGTCTATATAATACATACATACACACACACACACACAATTGTTCTATGAATACATTTGTCAGTCTCACTGGATGCAGAGTCTTTCTTCATATGTCCTTTTTAATTAATTTGCACATTTATTATAGTCAAAACTGCTTATTTGTTCTGTCATTCTTAAAACAATATTGTTATTTCTATGCACAATGGGCTCTTGGTTTTGCTCAGTTTGCTTTTGATTATTTAATATGTCTTTCCATGTTTTTCCACTTTGTAATGCAGTGCTCAAACTATATTAATTTCATTCCTAGCTGCAAGCCTCACCCTATTGACTTTTCTTCCTTCTCTGCTACTGGAACCTTTGTCCCCTTGCACCCAGTCCCTATCTAGTTCCTTCTTAAGTATTGTCTGCTCCCTTTAGCATATACATTCCTTGACAATAAAGATTATTTTTTTTGGATGGGATTTGCATCCCTAGCATTTATTAGGCATATAGTAGGGATTTAATAAATGCTTTATCTCTATATTTCACTTAGTTTTCAACTTCAATTTAGCAAATGGTATCTATTACTCCTAGATCTATGTTTACTGTTTCTTACAATCCCCTTCTCTTTCAGTCCATACTGTAGACACCCTATCTGCCATTCTGTATTGTTTACTGCTTTCAGCAGTTGAGATTTCTTCCAGAAATTGACACTCTTTTCAACAGAATACCAAATCACTAATCTGGCTCATATGGAACCAGTCTTGAAGGATAAACAAAAACACCCTTCTTATATTCTTGATCTGTTTTTGCATTTTCTTTTTTTCTCCCAAACCTTACATTTCTGGGAGAGGATAAGATCATTTGCTTCATTTTATACTTTAGTGTGTGTCCTTGCCCCATAGGTTTATAGTGATATTTACCACCTGAGGGCCATTCTTTAACTACTTCTTAAAGAGGTCTGTTTATTGAATGGGTATTACCTTACTTGAAGTGAGTACCTCAAAAAGTCATAGACTAAAGAGGTCAAGGTCTCCCATTGCATTTTGGGCTTTCTCTAGTCATCCTGATGAATACCTGGTCACTGGATCCAGATGGCTCAGAAGGAGAAAGCAAGACTGGTGACTTTGTACAGCCCTCCCTCACTCAAAACAAAGTCAAATGCAAGTCAGACCATAATTTCTGTGAGGTCATGGTCTTCTTCAAAAACAAAGGATGAATGCAACAACCATTCCTCATAGCATCTATACAGAAACTCCTCCTTAGTCAAGGAATTTGGAGAAACATCCCTGTACTTTCAACTTATAATTTAATCCTTTTCAATGGGAGAGTCAGGCTGAGTTATTCAATTATTTGTTAGATGCTCTGCAAATACTTTCCAAAGCAGAAAATGGAAGGCTAAAGACATTTGTTCCTAGCCTGCATATCTGTGATGAGAAAGAGCTAGATTATGTAGCTCCCACTATCCTTCAAACAAAGAAATCACAACAACTTATAATTTCAACAAAGTGGACACTTTTCCCACCATGATTCATGATTTGCTCTGGACCTTCCAAAATTCATCACCTAGTTCTTGCATTTCTGATCATTAGCATCTCTGAAGTTAACTAAACAATGATAGATGATAAATACATGGCACATAGGTAGTCTTTCCAGATTGGTAGCCCCTGGTTTTTTGCTGGAGTTTCATGTGAGAACTCAGGGTCACATTCATGCCAGGATCTATTATCTTGGGTGTTTCTTTGATTGGCTGTCCCTATTACTGGCTCTTCCTACTCATGTCCTCTTGACTTTTCTGGCTTCCTTGAAGTCCTATCTAAAAATCTCATCTTCTAAAGGAAACCCTTCTTTAATTTCCTTAATTTTAGTATATTTCCTCCCTTTGCTGATTATTCCCAATTTACTCTCTATAAAGCTTGTGTGCACATATAAAACTTGTTTGCATGCTATCTCTCCCTTAGACAGTGACCTCCTTTAGAGCAGGGATCATTTTTGACCTTTATATCTTGACCTCTTTGCACACAGGTTTATTGAATGATTGATTCGAGTTAATCCAAAGGCTAGTTAGATCCTAGCCAAGAACCCCTTTTAAGAGAGACAGAGAGAGAGATGGGGGGTAGAGGGAGAATGAGAGAGAGGGAGAGAGAGAGAGACAGAGAGAAAGAGAGAAAGAGAGAGAGAGAGAGAGAGAGAGAGAGAGAGAGAGAGAGAGAGAGAGAGAGAGAGAGAGAGAGAGAGACTTTCAAAATTCTTTATTCTTGAGTTCCTTTTGCTCTGGTTGGTCACCAACCTTGCTTACTCTTCAATTTACATAACAGTGGGAATTTGTTTGATTCCTATGGGAAAACAAAAGCAAGAACAAACCTCTGAGTTTAAGCCATTTCTAAATAAGGTAGATTGCAGCAGCTTTGACATGACAAAAGAGCTAAAGGAACTGCAAAGTAAATTGAAAAACAATTTGCTACAATTAGTAGATTTGAAGCTTTATGTATGTCCTTATTTTTAGGCAAAATCCAAAATAATATCCTATTTTACCATTCAAATAGAATAATTATTATTTCTCTGGTGTGATGGATAGATTTAATTGTCAATATGTCATTATTGAAATCAATTATCCAGTGAGAATATGATGGCACTGATGTCAGGAGAAGTGTTGACATATTTAATATCAGTTTTATATACAGTCATGGGAATTCTCAAAATAGGAACCAATTTGTGACTAATTAGACTCCAGTCACTTTCTACTCTTCTTCGTGAACAATTTCATTCTTTTCTTAAAGTGATAAGCTGACAGAAATTCAACAAGGTTTGCAAGACTTCATTCTTTTATCTATTCATTTATACCTCCATTCAACAAACACTAATAGTGTACACCAGTATGATCAAACTCAAACAGAAACAGATCCCTGTGGTTGCATATTCAATTTTTAAAAAGTTAGCATTATTATTTTTATTTATTTTGTTCAACATTTCCCAATGGCATATTCATCTGCTTTGGACTTAACTCAGAGGTTTGAGCTGGATGGTAAGTTTGATACTTCTACTGTAGAGTATTTTATCCTTGCCCACAACCACTATGATAAGGCAGGGCAAAAAGAAGTGTTCAAGTCAAATGGGAGAGGCAGGATGTCAGACAGGACGTAAAATGCAGGATGTGACCAGACATAGACTATGCATTGATGCCCTCACTACAGACTTATCTGTGTGCTTTCACAAAGGACCCCTCAACTATATGACATTCTGGAGCAGTGCTCCTGTTCCTGCTTTCCTGTTCCCCTTCCTTATCTGTATGACAAAGACAACTCTGGACTACCTGAAATTCCAGGCATTCCAGAGCTATGCTTGTCCCTCCTCCCATTCAGCTGCTCTTCCTTCACCCAGTCTTGTCAAACTGTATTTAGACCAGATACCTGATCTGGTTAAATGCTCTGACCTCCTACAAAGATCGGACCCTGATCACCCCAATAAACACTTTTGTCTTCACAACAATCTTAGTGATTCTTTTCAGGACAGAAAACTGCAACCTATGCATCTACTCCTTGTCATTGTGCTGCATCCCAAAATTTTAGGGTGCCTGCGAACCCCAACAATTATATTCTTTACAGAGGATAAATATACTTAAATGAGAGAGACAGAGAGAGACAGAGAGAGAGGGTAAGGGAGGGAGAGAGAGAGAGAGAGAGAGACAGAGAGAGAGAGAGAGAGAGAGAGAGAGAGAGGAGAGAAAGAAACTTGAAAAATTGCAATTGTGTTGTAATGGAGGTGTTAACCTGAGTAGTGACAATGGAAATGGGAAGCAGGTAACAGGTTTTAGAGAAACCATGTAGACAAAATGAATTAAATTAAGCCATTGAATTAAAAAAAAAAACTTCCATGCAGCTGCAAAGATATGAATTGTACCCCTCCCCTGAGATAATTTATGATTTTCACATTTTATAATAGGTTGGGTGAACCAAAAGCATTATATCACTTTACTTTAATAGTTGTTACCAAGTTCAAATTACTTTTGAGCTACAACAAAATCTTAATAGAACCCAGAAACCATTGTCCATCCAATAGCTTAAAAATAACTCACTATTGTATAGCTGCCTTTATTACAGACTTCTAGGAAACCTTGACACAAATGACACTTTTGAGATCCAGCATATTACTCTATCAGGTTATAATACAGAGAAAATGAATTGTCAATGATTAGATATTTTGACTTGACTATAAATGGGAATCCAATCTACTCTTTATCACACAACAAAGTATTGAGAAACTGGCAACTTTGTTTTCCTGCCAAAATTTGTTTTCTCTATTGATGTTGCTATCTCAGTTCTTGGAGCAAAGTGCTCATCACCCTGGGAGTACATAAAGTGATACACAATAATAGTGAAGTATTGAAAAAAGCCAAATATTATTCTGTATAACACAACATCTGTGAGTTAATAAGGTATGAAAAAAATCCTCACTAAATCCTAAGGAATACCATGAAAAGAAAATTATTAGGATGAAAATTTAGAACTATCTGTAATGTGGGAATTAGCATTGCATAAAGTGTAAAAGTAGAAAATAAGACTAGGTGACATATGCTACTATATGTAAAACAAATTCCTTCTTACTCAATGACACTTCATGGTTGTTGCAAGTACCCTTCCATTTTAGCAACGTGTTTTGAAATTTAAACTATCCTTATATTAATTGATGATGATTGAAGTGAGCAGAACCAGAAGAACATTGTACAGAGAAAAAGCCACATTGTATGATGACTGACTTTGATATATTAACCTCTCCCAGTAATGCATGGACCTAAGACAACTCCAAAACTCTGAAATTTTTATTACAATGCCATCCACACACAGAGAAAGAAATATGGAGTCTGAATGCGGAATGAATGATACTATTTGTTCTGTTTATTTGGTTTTATTTTGTTTTCTTTCTCATGGTTCCTCCCAGTCATTCTAATTTTCCTGTACAACACAACTAATGTGAAAATAGGTTTAATAAG
>CM053771.1:220387184-220404177 GCA_028658325.1 Potorous gilbertii | reverse complement strand
GGTGTTATTTTCTTCAGCATTTTTTTGGGTCTCCTTTATTAAGGTATTGACCTGTTTTTCATGCTTTTCTTGCATCTCTCTCATTTCTTTTCCCAGTTTTTCCTCCACCTGTCTAACTTGATTTTCAAAGTCCTTTTTGAGCTCTTCCATGTCCTGAGCCCATGGGGTATCTATTTCAGATGTTTGGGATACAGAGGTCTTGACTCCTATGTCTTTACCTGATGGTAAGCATTGGTCTTCTTCATCACAGAGGAATGGCAGAATCATCTTATCAAGAAGATAACCTTCTATGGTCTTAGTTTTTTTCTCTTTTCTGGGAATTTTCCCAGCCAGTTACTTGACTTCTGAGAGTCCTCTCCATCCCCTGGCCTAGATCTGCCCAGCTAGTGCTTGGGTTCTGAGATTCAAATGTTGCTCCCCAGCCTCAGAGCTTTTGGCAGCATGCCGGGCTTCTATTCAGGGTAAGATTAAATCAGGTTCTCAGGTCGGGGCAGAGCCACCTCACAGGCTCAGTTCCCTCAAGGGGGTTTATGCAGAGACCTTTTGTAATGGAGCTGCTGCCGAGCTCCTGCTTGCTCTGGGAGCCTCTGGCTGCCTGCTCCGGGACCCTCTGGCCACCGCTGCCATTGCCTCCTGAGGGGGTCTGAGTCCTGGAGACACCCCACTCCCCTCTCAGCCCATCTCTCTCACTGACCTGTGAGTCTGTGGGTGGAAGGACCTTCGTGGCCACTGGAGATTCTGTCCCTGAAGCCTGTTCGGATCTGCTCACTCCTCTCAGTGCCATGCAGCTGAGGCAGGGCAGGGGAGGGCTCCACTCCCGGCAGGTGAGCGATCGACCCTTGTGGTCGATTTTTCAAGGCTCTCTGGAACAGAAATCTCCTTCATTGTGTTGCTGCGTGGCTTCCACTCTTCCAGAATTTATCGGGAGTTCTTTTTAGAGGAAATCCATGGGCTGTGGGTTTGGAGCCAGCAAATGTGAGTCTTTCTACTCCGCCATCTTGGCTCTGCCCTCCTTCTTCCTTTTTGACAAAGAAAGCAATTTTATTTATTTAGACAAATGTGCCATCATATTTAACTCACTCCCGTTACCTCTGCTATTTTCTACTCCTTCCACTGCCCTAAATAATGAGAATGGTTTTAGGAGTTACAAATATCATTTTCCCATGTAAGTGTATGAACAGTTTAACATTATTGAATCTGTTATGATTTCTCTTTCATGTTTATCTTCTTATACTTCTCTTGAGTCTTATATTTGAAGATGAAGTTTCTATCCAGTTCTGTTCTTTTCATCAGGAATTTTTGAAAGCCCTTTATTTCACTGAATGTACATTTTTATCTTAAAGGATTTTTCTTAGTTTGGAGGAGGGGGGGGGTAGGCAATTCTTGGTTGTAATCCTAGCTCTTTTGCCCTTTAAAATATTGTGGTCTAAATTTTTTTATCCTTGAATGTAGAAACTGATCCTAACTGTGGCTCCGAAATATTGTTTCTTTTGGGCTGTTATAATATTTTTCTTTGACCTAGGAGCTTTGAATTTTAACTATAATGTTTCTGGGAGTTTTCATGTTGGAATTTCTTTCAGAAAGGTACAAATTGTTTTCCTGAAACTCTTGACTAATTTGCCAATCCACCAACATTGCATTATTGTGATTCTCCTCTCACATCCCTTCCAATAATTGACATTTTCTTTTTTGTCATCTTTCTCAATTTGATAGGTAGAGATGGAATTTCATGGTTCCCTCTTTTTTGTTGTTCTGTTATCTTCTATCAGTGATTTTTATAGTGCTGTTGCTAAATTTGATGTAATCATTTGATAATTATCTCTTCATATCCTTTGTTTATCTTTTGTTTTGAAATATTTCTTATTCTTATATATTTGACTCAATTTCTTATGTATCTTGCTTAGCAGATATTTGTCAAAGTAATGTGTTCTTCAGACTATAGAAGGGGCAGGCAACTGTATTGTGAGAACTTAAAGGAGGGAAGATTTCTCCCTTCCTCAGGTATGGTTTTATAAAAGTCAGCATAATACCATCCATTTTGTTGTAAGGGGGAATTATGTAATGTCTTGTTAATATGTTACATGTTAAGGTATTTTTCAAATGGTGAACTGATATCCTAATATGCTACAGGGAATCATGTGTCACCCAGCATCTTGAGAACGCCAAGAGCAACGTTCGGTTCTTTAGAACCAGGATGCCTCATATCAATTCTATCAGAAAGGGGGAAGCCAGGAGGGGTGCACCTAGGAATAAAAGAATAGAACAAAAGCAAAGGCTCATTTTATGAAGTGACTTTGTGTTAAGAATATCCTGAGAAAGTTATAATGATAGACATCTGGTTCTCATGATATTTGGCCACATAACCTTCAGAAAGGAGGTTGATCCAGATCCACTCTAAGGGAATAGGTAAAAGAGGAAAATTCATCACAAAGGATAGAGTAAAGTATTATAATCCAACAAAGGTTGTAGCTTAGGTACACAAGGCAGGACAGAAATGAATATTTCAGAATTGCCAGGCTAAAGGGTAGGGAGCAGTGTCTAGCAAATGAACTGACTCATAACCAAATGATACAAAGTTTAAAGGGTATTTTGAGGAAAGATGAAAAGATCACATGTATTTGGGGACATAACACATTTATAAGCTTAAACCAGTAATAATTCTGTGTTGAGGAGGAAACGAAGGAAAATATGTCTAGTGGTCATGACTGTTCATAAAGTCAATTAGGAAAAAAATTGAACCTTTTTTAGAATGATGTTTTAAAACTGAATAAAATCTCATCACTCTGGAATACAATTCTAATAGGAGAAAGATGAACAAATGAGAGCAATGTCCATGGCCTCTTCTAGCTATAGTAGTCTAACAAAAAGGAAGACTATGCTTTGGAAAAGTCATATCCAGGTGCCATGATATTCACCACTGTCACAATGAGAAAACCATTTGCTACAAGCTTTAAATGCTTTCCAAAAATTAAAGTGGAAGTAATTATAATGCCCCTCAGATTTTGACCTACACATACATTCCCTTCCTTGATTCAAATGACTAGAAAATTTGAAAAAAAGTGTTTCTATCTCATGTTATGGAATAAATGTGATTGAAGTTTAATGATTAAAGTCTTATTGTATACCCTGTGGAATTACATTTTGAAAGCAATTGTGTTATAAACTGATCACAAAGGAACAGTATGAAAGGTCTTATAAGACAATGGCCTACTTAGTTCTTCTAAAGGCATCACAGTCTGTGTTTTTCATTGCTGTTGAGTCTGTCGTTTGTTTGTTTATTTTCCCCAGATGTTGCCAGGGATGAGAGAAGGATTTTTTTGTTCATAAACCAGCCACCTTGGTAATATGATGAGACATCAAATTCTTTTACTCCCTGTTCTAGTTGGAATTACAAGAAAAAAAAACTTCCATCACATTCTCAAAGAAGACAGTCAATTTATAGATTTTTTTATTTTAAAAAAATCATGACAGGGTTGATATTTACAACCTAAATGATGGTCATCAGATTTATCACCTTTGTGTTAGGTATGTCAAAAGATTCAGCACCAGGTAATTTGCCGCATGAAAGGAGCCTTCAAACCTTCTTCTTCAGTTGGAACTTGAACTAGGGAGAGATTGACTTCAACCTGAGGTAAACAGTCAATGGCCTCAGCATTGACAAATGATAGTCTATTGAGAACACCATTCAAGTCTTCTGCCCATCTCTCTAGGATCATATATTTATCACTAATTAATCTGGCTTTGTCAGCACTGAGTAGTTGAGATGCACTATACGCCTAACCCATAATTACCTTTTAGCACATTATGATAGCATTTTGGATTGTTCCTATCAGCATAAAACTGAATTTCATCTACCTTCTGCATCTGTCTAAGCTTTGCTTATACTTTAGTTTAATGGAATTAAATGCTGCCTTCTTAGAGACAGATGAACTATCCTGTTGGTAAACCCTGTGGAATTCTCGTTTTTCATTTAGCAGATTCCGAATTTCCACATCATTTTCATCAAACCAGTCATGGCATTTGCAAGTTGACCCAGAGCAGCAACTGCAGTGCTATACATCAAATCTCTGAAAGCTGCTCACTCCTTTTCTGCTCCACTGTCACCAACTGTGAGTTGGCTCAACTTTCCCTCCAAGTTAGCAGCAAGCTGTTCTGGCTCAGAGAGGAGTTCTAATCTGTGGACATTAATTCTTTTGATAGTCATTTTACCTTGGGACACTGCTTTTGGTAATGTGAGTATTTAGCTTGGAAAGGGTAAGTCTATGATCAGTTCAGCACTCTGTGCAATACATTCAATTCCTTCATCACTCATATCCTGTCTATCTCTTCTCCTTACAATCATACTAAATGCCAATATTTGCTACAAGGGTGCATCCACGAAATTTTATTGTATTTAGGTAAATGGAAGAGGGTGTTGGTGAGGAGAAGGTCATAAGATGTACAAGTCTTCAGCAGTAAGTGACCATTGCTCTTGCTGTTTCCAAATCCATTCCTCCCTACGACTCCCTGCCAAGTCTGATAGTCTGAGAACATTTTAGCATTAAAGTCTCCAAGAATTATAAATTTGTCTTCCTTTGGCCCATTGATGATAAAGGTTTCTAGGTCTTCATAAATTTTTTCTTTGACTTTACCAGGTTAGTCATAGTGGGAGCATAGGCACTAATGATGGTGCCACGATATTTTCCTGCACATGGCAATTGCATCATCATAAGCCTATCATTCACTCCTTTTGGCAGGCATACAAGTTTGTTGATTAGATTAGTTTTAATTGCTAAACCCACATCAGCTGCACAGTGTTTCTCTTCACTGTAGCCACTACAGAAAGACATGTATCCTGCTCCAAATTCAGTAAGCTGGCCTTCATTTTCAGCCTTGTTTCACTCAGTGTTGCTATTTGGATGTGATATCTGCTGAGTTCTCCTGTAACAAGCACTGTTTGTCTTTCAGGTCTACTGGAATTTGTGTCGTGTATAAGTGTGTTCACTTTACATGTGCCAATGGTGAATGGAAGAAACTTTGCAGATGTTTTAGTACACTGTGTGGGTGTGAAGGGGGGGTGTTTTGGCAGCAGAGTGGAATTCCTTGCCTGAGATTTATAAGGTAGGGGGTCCATTGCTCATACAAAAGATGACTGAAATTTTCCAGGTTATATGGCAAAATAAGTCATCCCCCAGGAGTTCAAAGATGCCTCCATTGTCCATCTCAATAAAGGTAAATGAAATAAATTGCCTTGTGACAATCATAGAGGGATCTGGTCTCTCTCTTAGTCATTGCTGGCAAGATTCCTCCTTAATAGGTTGATCCTTCACCCCAAAGATGGTTATCTGCCTGAGAGCCAGTGTGGCTTCAGAAGGGGCTAAGAAACAGTCGATAGGGTGTTTACTGCCCAACAACTCCAGGAGAAATGCCAAAAGTGGAACAGAGGTCTCTACACAATGTTTATAAATCTAACCAAGGGTTTTGATATTGTTACTCATGAGGGATTATGAAAAATTATATCAAAATTTGGTTGCCTAGAGAAGTTTATCAGCATTTTATGTCAATTTTATGATGACATGCTTGCCCCAGTTCTAGATAATGGACAATGCTCCCATGCCTTCTCAGTCATGAATGGAGTGAAAGGAGGCTGTGTCCTTGTTCCCATGCTTTTTAGCATAATGTTTTAGCAATGTTGTCAAATGTTTTCAGTGAGGATGAACACAGCTACAGAGCCATTGTGCTGACCTCATTGTTCAATACCTGTAAAACCTGGAGAGTATAACCAGTTCTATGCAAGGAAATGGAATTGCTTCCATTTGAATTGTCTTAGGAAGATTCTGAAAATCTCCTGGAAGGATAAGATACAAAACAGTGAGGTCCTTACTCAAACTAAACTGTCAAGCTTTCAAACTCTGCTTCAGAGAGTGAACAGGGGCTAGCCATGTTTTCCAAATCAAAACATAACATTGCCAAAAAGTCTGTTTTATAAAGAACTCACACAAGGCAAGTGGTCACATGGTGGTCTGAAGAAGCAATACAAGGACACGCTCAAGCTCTCTCTTAAGATATTTGGAACTGATTGTGTGATATGAGATACACTGGTGCAGGACTGCTGAGCATGACATGCTCACATCAGAAAAAATGCTGTGCTCTATGAGCAAAGCAGAATTGAAAAACTCAAAGTAAACACAAGATGTGCAAATTTAAAGAATCTACCAAAATTTTCACACAGACTATTTGTGCCTGACCTGTGGTAGAGCATTCTGAACTGGTACTGGCCTGATCAGTCACATTCAGACACACTGAATATTGACTCTAGTGTAGTGATGTCATTTTGGTCTTCTTTGAGAACAAAGAATTTGTCAAACATAAATAATAAATAGTAAGAATCTGAAATTAATGAAAAATATATTGATGGACTCACATTCAGTATGACCTAAAACCTCCAATCTTATACTTACAATTAAAGAATGGGTCTGATCGAATGGGCTATATTCAGCATGATGTTTGCATCCTGGGAAAATGAAATTGGTGACCTGAAATGATAGGGGAGAAAAAAAAACACCAGAAAGGAACCAAATTATTATTATTTTAATATTATCTTATGGTTTTAAACAAATTACCTATTCCTTCTGAACCTCCGTCATCTTTCAGATGGTCATATTATTATTTGCAGATCAAAGTTCTTTGTAGAGTATAACCTGTTATATAAAAAAATAAAAGTCATTATCTTCTCACTCTCATAATTTCCAATGTGATTTCGATAGAAATGGGTCCTAGAACAAATGCCTATCCATTTTTGTTCTTTTAAAATTATTATTTGCTCTATTGTACAAGTGGAAAAATAAATCCTATCTTTTGTACTTGAATAAAGGTATTTGAATATAAAGTATTACCCTGTAGATTGACTAAAAGCACACTCATTACAAGTAGTTGGCAGGGATGGTATAAAGTCCTTCCCACATGATTTCTCTCTTTTATCTAGGACTTTTTTAAAATTTTGAACACAATCCATTCCAGGGAACTTAGAAACTATGAATTTGAGGTATAGAGACATCTATTAAAATACTCTGAAATTTTGTGGGCCAATATTATACCCGGATGATTTTAAGCAACAGTTAAATCTCAATGATAATAGTTCAGTTTTGAATACAATATATTGACTGAATTCTCAAAGCTATCTTGAAGTCTGTTGTATAAAGATTTGTCATCAATATGACCAGAAAAGATTGTACATCAGTTTCACATAGACAGTTCTAGCCATCAGGTCATGCTTTGCTATACATTTTGTGTGTATAAGAGGAAAAAAAGTCAACTATTACAGGTGTTAAAAACTGGAAAGGAATACCCCTTTCACAGAAGGTATTAAAGTAGAGCCTACTTAACCACTTATAGACATATTTCCTGGTCAAATTAAAGGTAACGAGATCATAAGTTCATAATTAGAAATCCATCCTGTATAACCATGCCATTTTTAAATATGAGAAAGCTAGGATGCAGAAGAGGTAAGTGCCTTACCAGTGTTACAGGTAGCTAAGAATTGAATCGAGGTATGCTGTTATTTCCCCTTTAGGGCCCTGCCTTTAAATTGGCCTAAATTATTGTTCAAGTCTTTTCCAACTCTGAGGTTTTGTGGATCTGTGAAGCCACAACTTCTCAAAGATACATTTTTCTCACCTTGAAAGTGATGGGATTGAATTAAAGTCCTTTACATATGAAACATTCTGTGATTTTGCATTTTTGTTGTTTCCTGAAGTTTAAGTTGATGGAGATTTAGTCATATTATCAAGAAATTGCTTCATTTTCATTTCTGTTTCATAGATATTTTCAATCTGTGCCCAGCATTGGGATGAAGGCAATCCCCCCATGTCCCACCCACACCACATTAAACCAAACAACTACCTGTTAAATTATCAAACGATCAAACAAGTTATAGACTTAATGTCCACCCAAGGGCTTTGACTTTTCTATATTTCCTGCAAATGTACACACTTTAAAAATTAAGTTGCTTTCTGAAGTTTGGTTATAGTGTTTGAAAGCTGTGTTTTAGTTGAAAGCACTTGTTCCTCTTTTTATTTAAGGCATTTCTTCTTTCCTATATTTTCATCTGCCAAGATACTATTTGTATTTTCAACAACCATTTAAACATTTCAGTAAAAAAGAAAAGAAAAGAAACAGAGTAACCTTTGAAAAGGACTTTAGGTTTCACATAAAGCCAAAATGAAAACTACTTGTGATCTCTATCAAAAGCAATGAGGCCATTAGTAGGAGGGAAAATTGTGAACATGAGAGGTAAAGAGGTTTCTTTCTTTCTTTCTTTTTTGTAAAAGGGGAGCACAGTTATAGGGGAGAGATGCTAGCGAGGTGGTTGCCATGTTAGTCATGTTTGAGTTTCAGTTTTAACTACAGGAAGCTTAGTACAAAGTGTGCTTCCCTGGTTTCACTCAAGAGGAAGAACTAGTAGCTTAAATTAGAGTGAGAACAGTATGAGAATCAGGACCAGATAAGGTCTTAGAGTAATTACAGCTGGCAAATTACTAGAGATTTCAACATCTAAAGTTACCAGCTTCAATCAAGCTCTGATGTCCCACAGTTTCATATAAAGACAGGAGAAACAGGCAAGTGACTTTTAGTGGCTTTATAAAGCCTGACAATTGGAGCTGCTTTTTAGGAAGTTTCCATGTGAGTTTTAATTAGAGTAGGAAGATATGAGTCAAAACACTTTCAAATACTGTTGCAAAATCATTTTGGTTCAAGTTGATATATATTTGCAAGATGATGAAAAGTTGTACTGCACTTTACATATTATAGTGTACATTTCAACGAAGATGCCTTTCATAAGATTCTTCTAGTTTAATATGTAAAGACATCTGTGAACTACAGTGGGCCTTTTTGACCTAGCTGGTGAGAAGAATGTCCAACTGGCAGAACCTAATCACAAAATGGTCAATATATATGGAAGATAATATCCCTTGGCAAGACGAACTAATTTTAATTTTCAGTTAGTTCCTCCTCCGAACTTTGTAAATAGGGAATTAGTGCAAAGGAGAAATTTTACTATCACTTAGAAGACATAATATTCAGCAACACTCATATATACTTATATTAAAGGGTAAATAAACAATACAGATTTTCAGTGATCAAGTAGGCTTATTTCTGAGGCAGCATATATAAAAATTAATTAACTGAAGAAATAAATTATATCTTTTAATTCACTTAAGTCAACATGGGTTTAATTTAATAAAGAATCAGAAAGTTAGAATGGACTGTGGATACCATATATTCCAAGCACAGGGTTCTATAGATGAGGAAAATGGGCCCCAGAGAAGTCAATGACTTGTCAGTGAACCCACACATACTGTCAGAGATAGGACTAGAACATAGTTTATCAATCTGCTAAATTTTTATAAATTTTGAACTTTATAGTATGGGGATTTAATTATTGGCAATATAATTTATAATTCAGGGGTTAGCACTATCTTGAGATATAAGTTGGAAGTAATTGTTCCACAATCTCTAATATATCATTTGCACCTCTTCATTCTTAGCCATTCTAAGGGAAGAAATAAATCTTTTAGTTGTGATGTACAAAACCTACTTAAGAAGCCTCTTCACTGGAACTTTCAAGCATACATCAAGCTTATGTTTTTAATAGTGATCTTCAACATACGAGCGAAAAGGATAATTTAGGAACCTACCTGTTCAGATATCTTAAAGATTTTCTACTGATGACTTCTGCTTGTTTAGACTGGAGGGTAGACTGGAGCAGACAGGATAAATCTTACTCAGCTTTAGCTAGGGCAATATGGTTCTGGAAGCAGTGGACCTCAACAAGTCATGGATTTAAGGGGTGAATATTTTGAATAAATATATAATTTATTTATTTTAAGTTCTCAACACTCACTTCCACAAGAATTTGAATTCAAGGGGACAGAGCCAGCTTGGTAGAGTAGAAAGATGCACCTACTCTAGCTTTCCCCCCATGGCACATAAAATACCTGTAGACCAGCATAATTCTAGACCAGTACAGGCCACAAAATGACAGAGTGAAGGAGATTTCCAGCCCAACACAGCCTGGAAGGTCAACAGGAAAGGTCCATTGCACAGACCTTGGAGGAGAGTGCAGCCCAGCCTTGGCTGCATGGCAAGGCAGGAACAGGATTGGAGCAGGCCTCAGTACACAGTATCCTGGGTAGCAGCTGCAGTTCCCAGATTACTCAACAAACAAATGTGAAAGGCAGCTTCAAAGGTCAATGAGAAGCCCTTTTACCTAGGTTTGAAAGGAACAAGGTCTGGCTCTGGCAGCCCCAGGTCACCAGTGGTTCCTACAGAACAGCCCCATTTTAGGAGCCCTCAGTCTAAAGACCTTGTGGGAATTGTGTAGCTGTCTCAGCTCTGAGTGATGGCCATGTGATGAGGAGGAGCACTGGAGTGGTGGAGCTGGTGGAGTCTCAGGGAGGTGGGGGTGGGGAGAGGGCACAAATTCTACTCACAGATCCTGGGCAGAAAAGCTTCCCATTGCTCCAAGAGCAGAGTGCAGGCCAGGAGAGGTATAAACCCCTCACCCTTGATTGTGTCACCTTGGAGGAATTGAGAACCTCCAGGCCCCTAGAGTATACCCTCCACCTGATAAAGGACTCTCAAGTCAAGTAACTGCCTGGGAAAGTGCCCAAAACAGGGGGAAAAAATAAGACTAGTGAGGACTACTTTCTTAGTGAAAAGGTATATTCTTCCATTCTTTTGGATAAGGAAGAATAATGCATACCATTAGAGGAAGATATAAAAGTCAAGCCTTCTACATTCAAAACCTCCAAAATAAATATACAATTGTCTCAGGTCATGGAAGAGCACAAAAAAGATTTTGAAAATCAAGTAAGAGAGGTGGAGGAAAAATTAGAAAGAGAAATGAGAGTGATGCAAGAAAATCATGAATAGAAAGTCAACAACTTGCTAAAGGAGATCCCAAAAAAGGCTGAAGAAAATAACACTTTTAAAAACAGACTAACCAAATTGGCAAAAGAGGTCAAAAAAAGTCAATGAGGGAAAGAATGCTTTAGAAAGCCTGATTAGCCAAAAGGAAGAGGAGGTTCAAAATCTTACTGAAGAAAATAGTTCTTTAAAAATTAGAATGGTGCAGATGGAAGCTAATGACTTTATGAGAAACCAAGAAATTACAAAACAAAACCAAAAGAATGAAAAAATTGAAGACAGTGTGAAATATCTCATTGGAAAAAAAAAATGACATGGAAAACAGATCCAGGTGATACAGTTTAAAAATTATGGGGCTACCTGAAAGTCATGAGCAAAAAAAAGAGCCTAGACATCATCTTTTCATGAAATTATCAAGGGAAACTGCCCTGATATTCTAGAACCAGAGGGTAAAATAAATATTGAAAGAATCAACCAATGACTTCCTGAAAGAGATATTGAAGTCAAATTCCTGAGTTCCCAGGTGAAGCAGAAAATATTGCAAGAAGTCAGAAAGAAAAAATTTGAGTATTGTGGAAATACAGTCAGAATAACACAAGATCTAGCAACTTCTAAAATAAGAGATTGAAAGGTTTGGAATATGATATTCCAGACATCAAAGTAAATAGAATGAAAACCAAGAATCACCTACCCAGCAAAATTGAGTATAATAATTCAAGGGAAACATGGTCATTCAATGAAATGGAGGACTTTCAATTATTTTTAATGAAAAGACCAGAGCTGAATAGAAAATTTGACTTTCAAACACAAGAATTAAGAGAAGCATAAAAAGATAAACAGGAAAGAGAAATCATAAGAGACATACTAAAGTTGAACTGTTTACATTCCTACATAGAAAGATAATATCTGTAACTCTTGAGACTTTTCTCAGTATTTGGGTAGTTGGAGGGATTACATACATATAGACAGAGGGCACAGAGTGAGTTGAATATGAAGGGATAATATAAAAAAAATTAATGGGTGAGAGAGGAATATCCTGGGAGGAGTAAAGGAGAAATGTAATGGGGCAAATTATCTTTCATAAAAGAGGCAAGAAAAACATTTCAATGAAGGAGGAAAAGGGGGGATGAGAGGGAAAAAGTGAAGTTTACTCCCTCACATTTGTTTGTTGTTTTTTTAAAAATTAATTTCATTTAGTTTCAGTGTTTTAAAATCACTACTATATAACTTAGATTTTTTTTCCCTCTCTCCCCCTACTTTCTCCCTCCTTCCCTGTAATGGCATACAGTTTTATGCAGGTTCCACACACATTCCTATTGAATACATTTTCACCATAGTTGCGTTGTATAGAAGAATTGAAATGAATGGGAGTAATCATATAACAAGCCAAAACATAATACAAAAGAAAATGATCTGCTATATTGTGCGATTGAATGCCATAGTTCTTCCTCTGGATATAGAAGGCATTTTGCCTTAAAAGACCATTGGGAAATTTTTTTTAAGTCCTTTCACTGCAATGAAGTTCCAAGTCTATAGGAAAAAGCTTTCGCACACTCTGGTCAATACTGTGCACAAAATTTTCCTGGTTCTGCTCCTTTCACTCAGCATCAGTTCATGCAAGTCTTTCCAGGCCTCTATGAAATCTTCCTGTTCATCATTTCTTGTAGCACAATAGTATTCCATTACATTCATACACCATAATTTATTCAACCATTCCCCAGCTGATGGGCATTCCCTTGGTTTCCAGTTTTTGACCACCACAGAGTGCTGCTATAATTATTCTTGTACAGTGGGTCCCTTTCCCATTTTTATGATGTCTTGGGGACACAGTCCTAGAAGTGATATTGCTTGGTCAAAGGGTATGCATATTTCATAACCCCTTGGGCACAGTTTCAAACTATGATCCACCAAAATGGTTGGATCAGCTCACAACTCCACCAACAATGAATGTGTTCCAACTCTCCCACGTTCTCCAACATTTATCATCCTCCTATTCTGTCATGTTTGCTGATGTGATAGGTGTGATGTGGTACCTCAGAGTGGTTTTGATTTGCATCTCTCTAATCAATAGTGCTTTAGAGCATTTCTTCATATGACAATCGATTTCTTTAATTTCTTCCTCTGAAAACTGAAAACAATATTCTTTGAACATTTATGAATTGGGGAATGACTTATATTTTTGTACATTTGACTCATTTCTCTATATATTCTAGAAAAGAGACCTTTATCACAGACACTAGTTGCAAAAATTCTTTCCCAGTTTTCTGTATCCCTCCAAATCTTACCTGCTTTGGGTTTGGTTGTACAAAAATTTTTCAGTTTAATGTAATCAAAACTATCCATCTTGCAATTCATAATGCTTTCTATCTCTTCTTTAGTCAAAAATTCTTCCCTTCTCCTTAAATCTGATAAATACACTATTCCTTGTTCCACAAATTTGTCCACAGTATCAGTCTTTATGCCTAGATGATGTACCTATTTGGACTTTATTCTTGTATGTGGTGTCAGGCATTGGTCTATGCCTAGTTTCTGCTACACTGTTACCCAGTTTTCCCAGTAATTTTTGTGGAAAAGTGAGTTCTTATCCCAGAAACTGGGGTCCTTGGGTTAATTAAACAGTAAATTGCTATATTCATTGCCTACTGTGTCTTGAGTGCTTAGCATATTCCCCTTGTCTACCCTTCTGTTTCTTAGTGAATTCCAAATGGTTTTGATAATAACTGCTTTACAATACAATTTGAGATCTGGTAGTGCTAGATCACTTTCCCAAGCATTTCTTTTCATTAGTCTCCCTGATATTCTGGACCCCTTGTTCTTCCAGAAGAACTTTGATACTATTTTTTTCCAGCTCTAGAAAATAATTATCTGATAGTTTAATTAGTATGGCACTAAATAAGTAAATTAATTTAGGTAGAATTGTCATTTTTATCATATTGGTTCGACCTACCCACAAGCAACTGATGTTTTCCATTTACTTAGGTCTGACTTTATTTGTGAGAAAAGTGTCTTGTAATTGTGTTCATGTAGTTCCTGGGTTTGTTTTGGCAGGTAAACTCCCAAATATTTTATAGTGTCTACCCTAGCTTTAAAAGGGATTTTGCTTTATATTTCTTGTTCAGCTTTGTTACTAACATATAGAAATGAAAATTTGTGCGGGTTTATTTTGTAACCTGCAACTTTGCCAAAGTTGTTTATTATTTCAAGTAGACTTTTTACTTGAATCTCTGGGATTTTCTTAGTATATCATCATACCATCTGTAAAGAGTGATAATTTAGTTTTTTCTTTGCCTATTCCAATTCCTTCAATTACTTCATCTTCTCTAATTGCTACAGCTAAAATTTCTAGCACCATATTGAATAACAGTGGTGATAATGCACATCCTTATTTCACCCCTGATCTTATCGGAAATTCACCTGGCTTATCTCCATTGCATATAATGATTGCTGAAGGTTTCAGGTAGATACTGCTTATTATTTTACAAAAAGTTCCCTTTATTCCTATGCTCTCAAGTGTTTTTTAATAGAAATGGGGGTTGTATTTTGTCAAAAGCTTTCTCTGCATCGATTGAGATAATCATTTGGTTTCTGTTAGTTTTCCTGTTGATATGATCAATAATGTTGGTAGTTTTCCTAATATTTTACCAGCCCTGCCTTCCTGGTATAAATCCTACCTGTTCATAATGTATTATTCTTGTGACAAGTTGCTGTATTCTTTTGGCGAAAATCTTATTTAAAATTTTTGCATCTATTCATTACAGAAATTGCTCTATAATTTCCTTTCTCTGCTTTGTCTCTCCCTGGTTCAGGTATCAAAACCATATTTGTATTATAAAAATCAATTTAGGAGTGCTCCTTCTTCTTCAATTTTCCCTAATAGTCTATATAACATGGGAATTAACTGTTCTTTAAATATTGGATATAATTCCCCCATAAATCCACCTGGCCCTGTAGATTTTTTCCTAGGGAGTACATTGATGACTTGTTCAATTTCTTTTTCTGAGATGAGGTTGTTTAAGTATTCAACTTCCTCCTCTATTAATCCAGTCATTTTGTGGTTTTTTAAAGTAATCATCCATCTCATATAGATTGTTGAATTTATGGGCATAAAGTTGGGCAAAATAATTTCTAAATATTGTTTTAATTTCCTCCTCATTGGAGGTGAGTTCACCCCTTTCATCTGTGATATTGATAATTTGGTTTTCTTCTTTCTTTATTTGTTTAATTTTCCTTTTCAAAAAGATGTTCTTATCAGTGAATTCTTTTTTTATATTTTTAAAATCATTGGCCAGTTTTTTTTCTATTTCCTTCTTCAGCTGTTTCAGGAGAGCTGTTTGTGTATGCGAAAAGTTCATGGTCCCTTCTGAAGTTTCAGATAGAAGCGCAGTCTCACCACTGACCTCTTTGGTATTTGTGTTTTGGTCTTTGTCCCCATAGAAAGATTCTATGGTTTTTTTGCCCTTCTTTTGCTTTTTCTTGTTTATGATGGTGATTGTGTTTTGTGGCTTCCAGTTCTTTCAGTTAGAAGCTGCAGAACTTGGTGTTGAGCTGACTTGTGTGAAAAAGCTAAGAGCAGGTTTTTGCTTTTTGTTTCAACCCTGTGGTTAGCTTGTTAAGTGTGGGGGAGGGGTCGTCTGGTCATGGGAGATCTCCTCAGCTGAACTGAGGCAAAGGCAAGCTCAGGGGATGGTGATCCCAGCTTCCCTACTGTCTTCCCATTTTCCCTAGAGTGCTGAGGAACACCTAGATCCTAGTGCAAGTTTCCACCCCTTCTGGGGCTCCTCTCCTGGCACTGAGGCTTGACTGGGTCCTAGTGAGAATTTTCTCTGCCCTGGGTCCCCTTTCCTTCCGATTTGCCTCCGTCACTGTAGGAGGAATCCCCGTTAGCTATTTTCCTAGCCTCAGGTGTTATGAGACTATTTGCCCCCTTTGCTATTTCCACAGATCCATGATTTTTCTGGGGAAATATTTTATGGTTCTTTCAAGGTCATCAAGGTCAGGGGAGGAGAGAGCATTTACTGATCACTCTGCTATCCTGGCTCCTGGAAGTTCAAGTAGGTGACTTAGAGATGTTTAATCTGCAGGCTGAAAGTCTCAGGAGCTGCTGTGCTGACATATGGTGCTCAGTGGCTGTCACTGACTTGGCTCTGCTGGTGTCTCACCCTGGGCTGCGGCTCCACTGCTTCTGCCTGCTGCTGTCTCAGGTTGCCTGGGGCCTTCCCTCTCCACTGTGCTGGATGTGCTGCTTGTGCACTAATGGGCTCACTCCTGCAGAACAAATCCTTCCCGTGGACCTTCCAGTCTGTCCTGGGCTTTGAATCTGCTACAGTCTGTCTCTTATTGGAATCTGCACCTTCAAAATTTGGTAATATTTTCCTTTTAGAGGTATCTGAAGGAGTTTGTCTAAGAGCTTAGGTGAGTTGTTGCTCTCATTCTGCCATTTTGGCTCCCCCCCTTCTTTTTTTCTTTAAATCAAATTAACCAAAGGTTTATCAATTTTATTAGTTATTACATAAAACCAACTCAGTTTTATTTATTTGTTCAATAGTTTTCTTAATTTCAAGTTTATTAATCTCTCCTTTGTTTTTCAGTATTTCTAAATTGGTATTTACTTGGAGATTTTCAATTTGTTCTTTTCCAAAGTTTTTCAGCTGCATGACCAATTTTTTGAACTCTTCTTTCTCTATTTTATTCATGTAGACATTCACAGATATGAAGCTTCCCCTAAGAACTACTTTTGCAGCATCCCATAAGATTTGGTAGATTGCCTCATTCTTCTCATTCTCTTGAATGAAGTTGTTGATTGTTTCTATGATTTGTTGTTTAACCCACTCCTAATTTCATTGAATGTCCATCTCCTCGACTGAAATGTTATGCTGAACTTTGATGGGTAATTGATTCTTGGTTGTAATGACTTACATAATATTATATTCCAATTCCTTTGATCTTTAATGTAGAAGCTACAAGGTCTTGTGTGATCCTGACTGTAACTCCTTGATATTTGAATTGTTTCTTCCTGATCACCTGTAGTGTTTTCTCCTTCACTTGATAGTTCTGAAATTTGGCAGCAATATTTCTTTTTTTTTTT
>CM053771.1:220325396-220386684 GCA_028658325.1 Potorous gilbertii | reverse complement strand
ACCCTTTTCTCGGCATTTTCCCAGCCAGTTACTTGACTTATGAGAGTCCTCTCCACCCCCCTGGTTTAGATCCGCTGAGCTAGTGCTTGGGGTCTGGGATTCAAATGCTGCTCCCCAGCCTCAGGGCTTTTGGCGGCAGGCTTGACGGCTGTTCAAGGAGGGCTTATCTGCTGGTTCTCAGGTGGGGGCAGGGCCGCCTCTCAGGCTCAGTTCCCTCAGGGGGTTTATATATAAAGATTCTTTGTAGTGGAGCTGGGGTGGAGCTCCAGCCCACTCTGGGAGTCTCTGGCTGAGCTGCCTCAGCGTCTGCTGCAGCAGCCGCTTCCCAGGGCGTCCGAGTCCCGGAGATCCCCCGCTCCCCTCTCAGCCCGTCCCTCTCACTGACCTGTGCGTCTGTGGGTGGAGGGACCTTCGCGGTCGCCGGAGATTCAGGTCCCTGCCGCCTGCTGGGCTCTGCTGGCTCCTCTCAGCGCCACGTGGCCGGGGCGGGGGAGGGGAGCGCTCGGCCGGGCAGGATTCCGCTCCCGTCTGGGGTACCTTTGCGGTCGGTTTTTCAGGGCTCTCTGCAACGGAAATCTCCTTCACTGTGTTGCTGCGCATCTTCCACTGCTCCAGACTTTGTGAGGAGTTCTTTTTACAGGAAATCCATGGGCTGTGGGTTCGGACCTAGCATAGGTGAGTCTTTCTACTCCGCCATCTTGGCTCCGCCCCCAGCAATATTTCTTGGTGTTTTCATTTTGGTATCCCTTTTGGGAGATGAATGGTAGATTCTGTTGATGACTATTGTGCACTCTGGATTGAGCGCTTCTAGGCAGTTTTCCTTGATGATTTCTTGGAAGATTTTTTCCACTCTTTTTTTCATCATGACTTTCTAGTAGGCCAATGATTCTTAAATTTTCTCTCCTGGATCTATTTTCCAGGTCAGTATTTTTTTCCAATTAGATATTTTATATTTTCTTGTATCTTTTCATTCTTTTGATTTTGTTTTATAGATTCTTGATGTCTCCTAGACTCATTAGTTTCTACTTGTCCAATTCTAATATTTATTAAATTGTTTTCTTCAGTTAATTTTTACATCTCCTTTTCCATCTGTCCAATTATTCCTTTAAAGGAATTATTATCTCCAGTTAGTTTTTGTACTTTTTTTTTCCATTTGTCCATTTTTCACAGTTAGGTTTTGTGATTCCTTTTCCATTTGTTCAATTTTTTTTTTAAAGACTGTTCTCTTCACAGAATTTTTTTCAAACATTTAAAATCATTGGTCAGTTTTTTCCTCTATTTCCTTCTTCGAGTTGCTCCAGGAGCGCTGTTTGTGCATGGGAATAGTTCATAGTCCCTTCTGAAGTTTCAGATGGGAATACAGTCTCAATACTCAATGCAATTTCTTTGATATTCATGTTTTAGTCCTTTTCCCATAGAAATATTGCATGGTCTTTTCCTGACTCCTTTGTTGCTTAGTCATGATGATGAGGCTTTGTGTGTTGTGGCCTTTGGATTTTTCAGTTAGAAGCTGGAGAACCTTTTGTTGAGCTGCTAGTATATTAAAGTTAAGGGCAGGTGCCTTTTTTGCCTTTGGTTTTCTTTTTCCCCAGATTAGCCCTGGGGCTAGCTTATTAAATGTGGAAGAGGGGTGGCCTGGTCAGGAAAGATCTCCTCAGCTGAGCTAGAACAAAGGCAAGCTCAGAACTTGATTATTCTGGCTGCTGTAGTGTCTTCCCATTTCCCCTGGAGTGTTTAGGTACACCTGAGTCCTAGTGGGAGTTTCTACCTCCTTGGGGCTCCTCTTGTTCAGGTTTGCCTCCACCACAGTAAGAGTAATATTCTCTAGGGATTTTTCTAGCCTCAGATGCTACAAGACTGTTTGTCCTTTCTACTGATTCAATTGATCCAGGATTTTTCAGGGAATTATTCTATGATCCTTTTGAGGTCAATAAGTGGAGGGGGAGAGAGCATTTACTCATTACTCCACCATTTTGATTCCTCAAAGTTCAAGTAGGTGATTTACAGATGTTTAATCTGTGGGTTGAAAGTCTCAGGAACTGCTGTGGCTGATACTTGGGGCTCAGAGGCTATCACTCACTCGACTCCCATTCGTCTCCAGCCCTGTACTGCCACTCTGCTGTTCCACCATGCTGCCACTGCTTCAGGACACCATGGGGATGCTGAGCTCAGCTATGCTGCAGCAGGGTGTGCTGTGCTGTGTGCTGTGGGATGATCCCCACAGAACAGATCCTTCTTGTTGACCTTCTAGCCTGTCCTGGTCTATGAATCTGCCAGTCTGTCTCCTATTGGATTCTGCACCTCCAAAATTTGGTCAGATTCTTTTTGTAGAGGTATCTGAAGGAGTTTGTCTAAGACCTTAGGTGAGTAGTTGCTTTCATTCAATCATCTTGGTCCCACCCCCTCCCTTTAACATTTGTCTTAAGGAGTGAACAAAATGCATACTCAATTTGGTATGACAATCTATCTTACACTACAGGAAATTAGGGGGAAAAGGGATAAGAGGGGTGTGAGGGAATGATAGAAGGGAAGACAAATGGGATGAGCGTATTCTACTTTTTAAAGCATCCTTGTCCTCATTGGCTTTTTGGACCTCTTTTACAATTTTGGTGAGTCTATTTTTAAAGTATTATTTTCTTCAGTATTTCTTTGGGTCTCCTTTAGCAAGTTCTTGACTTGCCTTTCCTGATTTTCTTACATCGATCTCATTTCTCTTCCCAATTCTCCCTCCATCTCTCCTACTTGATTTTCAAAATTCTTTTTGAGCTCTTCTGTTGCCTGAGACCACTGCATAGTTTTTGAAGGTTTTGGATGCAGAAGATTTGACTTTGATATCTTCTTCTGATGGTATGCTTGGTTCTTCCTCATTTAAAGGGATGAGGAAAAAATACCTTCTCACTAAGAAAATAGCCTTCTCTAGTCTTATTTTTTCCCTTTTTTGGGCACTTTTCCCAGCCAGTTTACTCAGTTTACTTGACTTTTGCATTCATTTCCAAGTGGATGGTACACTACCCTAATCTTCAGAGGTTTTGTGCAGCTGGTCAATGAGATATTTCTAGGGACCTTTAAATTCTCAGTTCCTCCAAGGTGGCACAATCACAACTCTGGTCTGTGAGCAATCATAAGCCCTCTTTTCTGCCCCGGAACATCAAGTAGGTTTCCCTTTCCACAGCACCACCAGTTCCACTGCACAGCATTCCTTCTCACCCCAGGACCACTACTCAAGGCTGGGATCAAAATCAGCTGCTCAATTTCTCCAGGTTCTTTAGGCTGAGGGCTCCAAAAGTGGACTCTGCTACAGCAGTTGCAGTAGCTGCCACTGCCCTGGGGCTGAGTTTGGGCCAGAGCAATCTCCCCTCTCACCCAGGTGAAAGAGCTTTCTTACTGACCTTTAAAGCTGGCTTTGGCATTTGTGGAGTGAGAAACCTGTGATTCCACATCCTGAAACCTGCTCTAGCTTTGTCTGTGCTGCATGGTCCAGGCTGGGCTGCATTCTGTCTGAGCCTAGAATGATAGACTTTTCCTGTCAGCCTTCCAAATTGTCTTGTGATGGAAATCTGTTTCACTTGCCCTTTTATGGCTTCTGCTGCTCTAGAATGTGTTTAGAGTCACTTTTACAGGTATTTTGTGTGCTATTGTGGGGAAGAGTTAGAGCAGGTCCATCCTTCTATTCTGCCATCTTGGCTCTGCTCCCAGGGATGAATATTTGGAGGAAAATATGATACCCATTGATTTACAAATATCTCCTTCTCTGGAAAAAGAAAGGTAGAGTTTCTCAACCTATGAGCAGGGCTCAGAGTGCAGATGATTCAGTGTTGCTTCCAGCATTTGAGGGGGCAGAGCTGGAGAAGATTGAATCCTAGGAAGAAGGAATATTACTAAGATGATGTGTGTGTGTGTGTGTGTGTGTGTGTGTGTGTGTGTATGAAACTGGTGTTTGGCATTTCTTGACCATGGTGATTAACAAAGAACTTGCTACTTTCGTTAAAAATAAGCATGATTGTGTCCACATAAGGTATCAAATCAGAAAGCAAGTTGTATTGGAGGCTTTTGGTCCCACATTTCAGTAAGTACATTGACTGTTCTCTCCTCTCTTGTCCTTCCTATTAGGCAAAGCAACAGAGCTTAGTCCTTCTTCAAACCCAGACAAATGCATAAAAAATATTGTCTGTCCCAGAATATGTATCTATTGATAAATCATTGTCATCTTATTTTCAAGAATAATTGAAGCATTTAAAGTAATTATTGGGAACGGTATTTTCATTATGTAAGTAAATTTTCAGATGATAAGAATTGATGAAGCTAAGAACTTCCCTTGATAATCAATGTACTTTTAACAAGTTTGTATGTTTTTCATTGATCTAATTATTTTCCCTATTTTGCTTCATTCATGGTCTTTATTAAAAACTTCTGTACTAATAAAAAGAAATCAAAATCCTATCTTCATTTTGTGAGGTTCAGCTCTCAAGATCTTCTATTGACTAGTGTCTAGAAAATCCAAATAGAATTTGCATTTAACAGATTTGGAGTGCTACAGCCTCATTAACACATGTCAATTAATAATGGGGAAAAATGAAAATCAAACTCAGTGAGGTAATAGTTTGAACCCATATGTTTGTGTTTAAAATTTTTAAATGACAAATTATTTATGAAAGTTGATTTTTTATAGTTTCTCTTAATGTTAATTTTGAGGAATGCAAACTTTTAACCTAGAAAAGAGAAGGCGTAGTAGAGAAGTTGTTCATTGTGTGTGTGTGTGCTCATGCACATGTGTGTATGTCATGAGTCACTTTGGCAGTCTGGTGAAATGTATGAACCACTTCTAAGAATAATATTTTAAATACATTAAATAAGATATATGGACTTACAAATGAATTGAAGATATCAAATTTATTTAAGTTCATGTCCCACAGGTTAAGAATCACTGTTAATTTGTCTCTACCAAAATCTAAAGCAGTGACTTGAATACAGTATGGATTTAATGTTTATTAAATTGCTGAATAAATTTATATGCATATATATGTATGTGTGCATGTATATCTGTGTGTATACATGTATGTATATATATACATGCATATGTATATAAATATAATAAATAAAATATAAAATAAATTTATATGGAAAAGCTTTATTTTACACATTGCATAATTTTGTAACTTTAAATCTGAAACTACATTTTAGTCAAGGTATTTGATTATGTGATCATAGATTTAGAGATAGAAGGAACTTCAGAGTTCTTTCTAGTCCAGTCTACTATCTTTTAGATGAAGAATCTAGAATCCAGAGAATTTAACTGACTTGTCCATTATCACAGGAACATTAAGTAGATCCAAAATTTAGCCTCAGCTTTTCTGATGTCAAATCTAGTACTCTTTCTATGACGGAAGGACTGTGATTGTACAGTCATCCATCTATCCATCCATCCATTCAGCCATGCATTCATCTATCCATTGAAATTATATAAATTATATGGTCTTATAAAAGGTACCTTCTCTCTTATGATTATTTCCAATTTGTCCTATTTATATCTTGTTTGCAAATGGTTGTTTAGAAGTTGTCTCTTCCATTACACTGAGTTCCTTGAGAGAAGGGACTATTACTAGCCTTTCACACTGATACATATTAGGAATTTAATAAATGCTTATTGATTAACTTAAAACATTTATTAATTGACTGATGCATAAATAATGTCATATTTATTAGTTCAAAGGGAAATTATCACTAGTATTTAAATTGCCCCAAAGAACTTTCCACAGGGTAAGGTTTATGAAATTTCACATAGTTACATTTGGTCATAATCATAGACTTAACTCAGTATATTTGTGCATACCTAAAGAATTATTTTTATATTTCAAGCTTGCCTTTCTTCCTTCTACTACAGCAGGATTTCTGAAACCTTTTAAAAAATTAACAGGCCCATTTGGAGTTGATAAAGCCTTTGGATTTCTTCTCAGAATAAGGTTTTTAGATGTATAAAATACTTAGGATTACAAAGAAAGTCAATTTTACTGAAATGTAATTATCAAAATTTTAAAACAAGTTCATGAACCACAAGTTAAGAACTCCTAGCTTACAGGTAACATGACAACTATCTTCAAATATTTGAAATTCTGTGACTTGTAAAAAGAATTTAGACTTTTTCTCCTTGGCCTCTAAAAGTAGAACAAGGACTAAAGAGGTGTGTTTGTCCTTTGTTGCTGAAGAAGACCATGCCATCAGAGAAATAATGACATAACTTGCACTTGACTTTGTTTTGAGTGAGAGGTAGGAGTTTCAGGGAGGAAGAGTTCTTCTCAATGTAAACAAATTTGAACTGTTCAGAAAATGTAATGAACTTCTGATAATATTGTGTTCTTCCTTAGTACAATTCTTCAGTCAGAGTGTGGATGACCATTTAATGCCAATATGTCATGGGAGATAGGGCAGCTAGGTAGAACAATGGATAAAACAGTGAGTTTGGAATCAGAAGGATTTGAATTTAAATCTGGCCTCACACACTACTAGCTATGTTACCCTGGGCAAATCACTTAATCCTGTTCACCTCAGTTTCCTCATCTATAAAATAATCTGAAGAAGGAAATGGTATATCACTCTAGTATCTTTGCCAGGAAAACACTAAGTCTGGTCATGAACGATCGGACATGACTGAAAATCACTGAACAACAATATCGAGGGATTCTTGATAAAGACCAAACTACACTAGCTGCCCCCTGAATTTTCTTCAAGCTTAAAGTTATCCTATAGCTTTGAGGAGGCCACACAGTAATTCAGAGAAGGTATTAACACACTTTGAAACTAGATTTTGATTCCACATTCAGTGTTCTTTTTATTACTTTATATAGACTCGTATAGTAATTATTTGATTTGAATTATGTTTTTCTTGTTATTCTTGTATTCAAATGTACTTCAACTTCAGGAAGTTATACATATTCTAAATCCAAAGCAAAGTAGGAGATGTCCTCTTAACTACCTATTTTTATTAATTGATTTAATGATGAGTTTGTTACCGCTAATAAAGATACTTCATAATATAAGTATCTCTCCCTAGTCTCATTTTTCCTTTACATTTAGAGAACCCATTATAATATAGACTTCTGAAAGCATTTTCAATATATATTTAAATAGTGAACACTGACATTCAGGTATTTCATTCTTTTTTAATCCTGATTCTTAACAGACTGTAGCAGCAATTCAGTAGCATTACAATTCCTGCCAATAACCTTATGTTACAAAAAATAATTTCAGACAGCATTATCACTCAATGTAACCAACAGACATATTTGATACTGTGAGCCCTGAATCCAGAAATCCACTTCACATGTCCTTCAGATGGCTAGAAGATGAATTCAAGGGGATATGAAATGGAAAACTCATAGGATGAGGACTGACTTTGATACTTTCTTGCTCTGATAGAGTTATTTAGTTTCTATGTAGATCTTAATGCATAAGAAAAAAAGAGAGGAAAAGGAAGCTGTAATGTGTCATCTTATCTAAATAAGGTACCTGTCATTTCTGAAATTCGGTTTAAACAATAATAGATGTTCTCATTCAACATGAAGGATTCTCTCCTCCAACCCCCAAAAGCAAGTGCTTTTGGAAGAGAAAGGAGTACAATAAGACCATATTTCCTGGCTCTGGGTGACTCTAAACATGAAAAATCTCAAGCTTTTATCAAAGTGAGTCCAGAAGATAGAGAATAGAGAGGCAGGAGTCTCAGGAATGCATTTATGATAGCATGCTGACACAAATGTGACTGCCCTGAAGATTTCTACTAAAACTGCATTCTTTTTCTTGAATCAATTCTAGTACTTAGCTTTTTTTCTAGAATGTTAATCAATTTTTCATTACAATAGAAAGATATTAGTCTAAGTTAACTATTATAATTGGAACCATGCTGGCTGAACACTTTTTTAAAATATAGTCTAAAGATGAAGAGTGACTAGGTGGTGATGGCAAAATTTAATTGACATACTATTTCAACCCCTTTTCTCTATTCCATTTTTCCTCTTAGGTCCATATCCTTTGTGAAGTGGAATTTATTTCCTGCACAAAGGTATTGGTGCTCTCCCAGACACACAAAAAGAATGAAGCAAAACGAGGCAAAGAATATTTATTTAAATGTGTCCAAGGCCAATGCCAACTTTCCTGGCCCAAAAGAATAATCTAGGAATGTTTTATTTATTTTTATACAATTAGAAAAGCAGTTTGAGTCTTTATAAGCCTATTTTCTCATCTGTAAAATGCTAGTAGCAAGATTGTTGTGAAGATTGATGAGAATGCATAGAAAATATATTGCAACTTGAAAGTGCTATAACTATAAAACATCAGTTATTTTTGGAAGGGCAAACAGACAAGGCAATACATTATTAATGACAGGAATGGACTTGTGATATCATAAGTATGAATACTCCCTCTACAAGTGCAGATCATAATTCACCTACAACCTTTGTCTCTGTGTCACTCTTAACCACATCTTTTTTGTCAACCATCACCCAATGGTTCTTTTCATATTCTTGAGATACTAACACAAAACTTTACTTAGTATTCTGTTCCTCATTCTAGCTATAAAACTTATCCTCCAGCATTGACCATATATGCTCTTACTCTCTTCTGCCACTTCATACACACAGACAATCCTCACAAATATGCTACAGCTTTCTGATGCTGATTGTGCATCATTCCTTTTAGTTATATGTCACTGAGATTCATCACAGACAATGATATTTCATGACTTGTAATCATAGAGTATTTCCTCGAGAATATCAGTGATAAACAGGCTAATTTAATGCTAGGGAACAGTTAGGTAACACTGTAAGCATGATGTAGCTTCCCAAGTGCAATTCAGTTCAATCATCTCTTCTTCAACCCTGGAGATGGCTCAGTCCAATCTTTGTCTCTTCTTCAGATCATAGCACTGTCTACCTGTAGCACCTATCTAAGATATACAAGAATTTCACATCATATATTATTAATGAATTAATGCATGTCCAAAAGAATGTCATAAATGAGGTGATGTATATACTTCCTTTTCTGTGTAACTAGCTATGCTGATCTCTTAAGTGATGGATTTTAACTAAACTGAGTCTGTAATCTATTCAAACCTTACCATGTATATTATATTTCTTTATCATTCATGATATTTGATTTGTTCAACTGGGAAATCCTACCTTGGTATTTGTCCTCCTCAGATGTCCTAGGACTCCCGCTGAGAGTTTACTCAACTGACATACTGCTTGAGACCTTTCCAGAAACTCTTCACTCCTTGTGCCTCCCTTTGAATTTAGCTTCCATTTATTTTCTACATATTCATCTGTGTATGTGTTATCTTCCTGTCTCTTGAGGGCAGTGACTTTTCAGTTTTGTCTATACTTGTATTTCAAGTACCTAGTACAGCAATACCAATAAGAAGACATTAAGTGTTAGCTGATTGAATGTTTTTGTTGCCTTGATAAATGTTTTCCACAAGAGTAAACTCTGGCAATTGGTGGGTAGGCCAAAGCATTTGAAAAAGCCAATGATGTATTGCCATACCTACCAGGAAAGTTATAAAAAGAAAAATCTGGTCTTCAATTAATCAAAATGTAATTACGTCTCTGAAGACAGGAAAACTCAAAATGGAGTTGGTACTTCAAGAAATCCTTAGAGTTATTATGGTATAGAGGAAAACACACTGACATGGAGTAAGAGGATCAGAGTTCAAATTCTGCTTCCATTATGTGTTATCTGTTTCACCTTGGAAAAAAGTCACAAAAACTTTCTGAGTTAAGTGGCTCTGTCATTTTTAGTCATGTCCCACTCTTTGTGATCTCATTTTCATCTTCTTGGCAAAAATACTAGAGTTGTTTGACATTCCCTTCTCCAGAAGAACAGTAGATGTTAACAATGAGCAACTCAACAACCACAGATACTGAGCAGACAGAATGTCTAGCACAGAAGCAGCAGATAGTGAGCCCAGTGGGTAAGTTATACTATTATGTCCAACAGCAGGCACCATGATGACATTGTCATAAAATTCTAGAAACTCTATAGAATTGGAAGAATAAGTGGTCTTAACTACTGTGTGCCTATATGTGTTTCCTATCATTCACATTCTATACCTGCATGTGTTCTGCCACTGTTGTTTGATTACTTGTGTTAACAGGGGACAGATTCTTGTTAAGTTACTTAGTATTCTGATTAAATTCCTCTTATTTGATTACATATGTATAAGTATATACATACACATATATGTGTTCCTATATATACAAAAAAAAACATATATACTGCCAAATCACTAGTAAATGGTTTGGCAATCCTAAGATGAATTTCTTTGTTACCTTTGATAAAAGAAATCTAAATTTTGAGATGAATAGAGACACGTACTAGTATCTCATTGAAAAGACCTTATCAGAGCTCTAAAATTATCACACGCTTTAGATAGTATTTTCAAGGGTGCCTCTTTATTATAGTAAAGTCTACTTTCACTGAAATCGTTGCTGCAAAAGTTACTATATCAATACTTTATAGAAGCACAGATACAATTTTCAAAGACATTTATCTCTTTGAAACAGGAATATACAATCCCTTCATTTGATAATTTTTTATTCAACATTTGCTACTTATAAAGCATTTAGAATCTGCTTCTTCTCTTGATATGGTTTGCCCCATCTCAAAATGAGATTAGGAAAAGACTTCCCTGGTACATGTTTGATGATATCTACTCATTACTATTTTTAATCATAAAGCACTTTACAATGCGCCTAAATGATTTATAAAGTACTTTTCCACACAGCAACCCTGTGAGACAATTAGGAAAGAACTATTTTCCTGATAATGAGAAGGAATAACCTGGTTCAGAAAAAAACTGCTGGCCAGGAACCACAGTTCAAATTCATTCTTTTGTGCACTTAAAAAACAAATTAAGGTGAAGTTGAAACCATTTGGTGGACATACTAGAGATACCCTAGACTATCCAATCATACTATTGATGTTAAACTGTCAACAATTACAATAGTTTGAACCTCGTCAAATCTTGGCCACGCCAGTCAAAAAGACATTGTGATTTTTCTTTTCTATGCTCCTGGATTGCTTGATACAGATATATGGAAACTAGACCTGATTAGCTTGCCTGGCACCACCAGATCACTGGAGCCATGCTTTTCTCCCATTTTCATATTGTACCTGACCCTATGTTTATACCATACTGACTGTTGATAACAAACTACCTAGGTTCAAAACCTAATGGATTTTCCCCTTGACCCATCCTTGCATTGGAGAAATTTCATGTACATAGCACTTTCCTTTTTCCTCTCTTTCTTTATTGTTACAGCACACAAGGCAGGCTGAGGCATGTGAGTGGAGGCACATGTAAATATAAACACATACACACACACACACACACACACACACATATATATATATATATATGTACATATATATATACATGTATATGTGCACACTGAAGGAAATTAATTTAATACTGTTATTTGATTATTAATATTAGTATTTCTTTATTCAAAGGCCATCTGTTATACTAGTTTACACAGAAAACTCCCTTGGTTCATTCTAGCTAAGAACATAATATACTCTCTGCCTCTGGGGCATCTAATTGGGCAGGGACCCTTGCTTTTGCTTACCCTAAAAGCAAAAGCCTGACAAAGCTAGGTCTCTCCCTGGGGACATGTCCCTTTGTCCTTGCCACTTCCCACATCAAGATTTTGGGTGGTCTGGTCTAGAAAAAGACCAAGCCAGTAAAACCTAGTTGAGACAGCTTACTTTTTGTCTAGCCAAATTTGCTGTGAGTAAACTGTGCTTCACAAACCAGCTAATATTTGATGCCTTAGAAGTCGGAGCAGGCCATGATCTGCCACATTGGCGGGCCAGCCTGCTCCCTTCCCCCCTCCCAAAAGCAGAGAGGATCTGAGGACTCTTGGTCTGCCTGAAATATCCACCAGTTGGGATTGACAGGGGAGGTCCCAACGTTATACTCCCAGGCCAATCAGAAGGAAGAAACATCTAGGTATAAAAGATGTCGTTGGCCCTCCCTCTGGGTCTTTGGTGCAAAAAGAGACACTCCATTGACCTGTCCTTTACTATTAGATTTCATGCCCTACTAATAGATGATATTATATTTTGAGAAATGGTCTCACTTTATTGGTTAAATTTCCCCCAGGACAACACACAAACACACACATACACATACACATATACATAATCATCTTTTGTTCTCTCTTTTAGCTCTTGCCAAATTACTTTGAGAAAAAAAAAATTCTCTCTTCATGTCAATATTGGGTGTAAGGTGGTGTGGGGAGGGGATCATTCTCATCACAACTGATCTACACAGAAGCAATGATGCATTTGTATCAAGAAAAAAATGTCTTTAACTTTGACCCGAAATTAGTGACAGTGTCATCCATCTCTAAAGTACATTTGAAAATCCTAAGAAGCTCTACAGAGCTTTATTTACTTCCTTATCATTCTTTAAAATCACTTTTCCTAAAACTTTCCAGCTTCTGTTTTTATGCTGTTATTGTCTATATTTCTCCTACTTTTCATTGAAGATACACAATATTACAGGAAGGAAAAAATATCACTAATTTAGTTTTTTTTGATGAAGCTTGGGAGCCAAACCACTATTTATTAGATGATTTTTACTGGGAGAAAAAACTTTTATTCCAAGTTCCAAACTGATTTACTCTGTGTTAGAATTCAAACTTTCATAAGTTGGAGGATGTCTACAATATTTACAAAAATATAAAATGAATAAAATAAATATATTGAAGACATCTGAAATCGTATGAGTTTGAAAAATAAAGTTCAATTTCTATATCATTGATATATTTAGGGACATATCTCATTTTCCTATTTTTCTTGTCTTTTTCTCTTTGCATGATTCCTTTCCCCCCTTCTATGTGTACTCTCAAATATTGAAAATATTGTAGGAACAAGTTGCTATACACCTTTGTCTTCAGTACAATGTCTCACAGAGCTTCCATCAGTAAATGTGCTTTCTGAGTAGAGAATATTCTGATAGATAGCACCTAGATTATTCAGAGTCTAATTTGACAAAAATATGTATATGTATATATATATATATATATATATATATATATAGTATGTATGTATGTGTATATATATGTATGTATGTATGTATGTATATATATACACACATACACACACACACACACACACACACACACACACACACACACACACATATATATATATATATGTATTTGGAAGGATCTTTGGTTCAGAAGGGACTTTGCCATTCCTATGTATAGGTTACATAGCCATATTCTGTACAATAGTAAAAAGTTATTGTTACTTATATCCAATAACAATAGGACCTGTCTTTATTTTAAATACATTTGAGACTATACATTTTAAAATATAGCTTGGGCACTGATTTTTTTTAAACTAAAATTGTTCATTGATATTTCAAGTGATCTGGTCTTCATGGCATTTAGAGTATGACATTTTGATGTTCAGTTAAGGATCTGAAATGGCAATTAGAAAATTAGAGATTGTGAAATCATGTTATTTAATTTTAATTATAATTTTGACTATGCCAAAGGCTGACTAGAATAAAATATTTTCAAAACTCAAAAATATGAACTTCTCACTACTATAATCTGATTTTGCTATACTCAGTTCGTCAGATTTGAGAGGTAGAGGCCCAGCTTAAATGGAGTTATCACCAATAGTTACTTTCCAACAGGGAAATGGACTCATGTTCTGGCACCATGAAAGTGAGAAAAAAAAGGCCCTGATATTCAGGTAAAAAGCAAACAAACAAACAAAAAATCAACCCTTTTAGATTACAGTTTAACCAATTAATATCCCTTTATTTATCATTATTCTCTTTGGGTGTAGAAATGTGTGAGTGGAATTCTACAATGTAACAATGGGGTTCATTCTTAGTTTAGTCACTTTTTGAGTTCATTAATGAAAAAGTTAATGCGAAAGTTAACAGCTACAGGGTAGTAGTTGATTTCATTACTCTCCGAGGAAGTAGTATGCATTTAAAAATACACTGGCTTCGGAAATAAATAAACAAATAAATAAACAAACAAATAAAATGAGAAAAACTGAAGGAAATTCTATTGAAAGTTCCCTTGGGAAGGATTTTCTTTTAATATGGAAACATCTTGTAATGGGTGACCCAAGGTTTTACAACATGCTTAGTGGTCTATGAAGGCCAGCTCTTAGGGTATAAAGAAATTGTCCCAGCTCTTAGAAATTATTCTATGATATGGTGCCAGTATCTATATTATACCTTTTTAAGAGAATCAGTAGATAAAATATTCCTTCCTTTATAGAACTATCTGTGAGACAGGAAACGTTTAGACTGGTCATAAAAGTGTAGTTGTTAACTGCCCCAATTATCACCTTTCATCTAGTTGGAAGCTAAGGCAAAGTAGTCATATTACAGGATTTTTCTTCTTTTCTAATGGTCATGTTTTTTAGACACAGCCATGAATATCATTTTATTTTAATGAAATTTGCATAAAAGCTACCTGGCACATACTTGTGAAAGCAATAATTTCCTAGTGCCCATTAACGTCACCATTATCATAGAGAACCATATGGTTTGCTATCCCTCCTGTAAGCACAATATGAAAGCCTACATTTGGTATTAATAGCCAGTGATATACTTGCCTATCTACCACAGGCAGTAGTAAGGTTATTAGGATAGTCATTTTGGACATTCTCAAGAATAGATTTCAGAAAAGAGAGATACAAACATAATAAGTGGTATTATCCAATAATTCAGATTAGGTATAACTTGATCACTACACTTTTTTACTATATTATTTGTTTTCGATGTTATACAATCCCTTCCATATATCTTAGCTTTTTCCTCTCCCTCCCAATCACTGCACTTTTTAAATGAACCTATTAATCTATTATTTATTTATAAATTATCTATTAAATCTAATTTAAATTCTAAACTGTTTTCAACATTCTAATAAGGTTGTAAAACACAACTTTAAACATGAGAATGATAGTATCTTAGCCAGGAGTGGATTATATAAAATAAGTGCTGATTAAAATGTATTTACCTGGAAAATTCCATCAACAATCATAAAGATTATGAAAGAAGAGGTAACATAGAAGATAGATAGAATGGATATAGAATAGAAGGAGAGAAGAGGTAAGACATAAGATTACCATTTGTATCTGCTCTGTTAGATTTTTTAAAAAAAATCTAAAATGTCATTAGAAAAATAATAGTAGACATGTTTAGAAGCATACAGGTATCAAAAGTCAAGAAAGGAGCCAGAAATAAAACATCTGTCCTCAAATATCTATAAATAAATAACACACATTGTTAAAAAGCAAGGTGGTCTAGAGAGATAATCTCAACAATGTAAATATAAATTCTTTCATAGAGCCAAAATGGCAAAATTTGGATTGGGAGAGCCAAGAAAAGTTGAGAGTGAGACATTCTTTTAGCCCCAAACAACTGGGATCAGAGATCTGTGACACCAATTATGTAGAGGCTGGCCCAGAGTCCATATAGATGAAACACCAGTATTGGGCAAAGCTGGGGGTGATAGAAGTGGCAACAACTTTGGGAGCTCTCAGGTTAGATACAGTAAGAGGACCTAGCAAGTAGTAAAAATCAATCATCTCTCTGTCGATAGACAGATAAATGGATAGATAGATAGACTGATAAATAATCATAGATAGAAAACAGAGGATCCCTATGATAGCACTAAAGACAAGACAAGATGATATTTAGCAAATCAGATGCCTATATATGATTCTGGGTCATAGTTCAAGGATAGATAAGAGCACTATCAGGAAAAAGGGAGTGAAAGCATGACCAATTAGTAAAGATTTTCATAATCAGAGATCAGGGTCCCTGAGAAACAACATTACACTCAATCCCAAGGTATCAGGGACTTTGAAAAATAGAACTTATTGAAATCTTAAGGATTTGGGAGCCCTTTCTGAATAAAGACCAGAGTACAGATCAGGAGAGTAGCAATCACATCTCTTCCCAGATCACACCACTTTAGAAACACCAAAAATTTCTGAAGTTCCAGAACTCATTTTGAAAGTAGCAGTGTGAAAAATTCTGAAGTTTGAATTAGTGTCCCTCTCCCCTTAAACTAGTAATTTTAACATGGATTTCAAAATCAAGAAATAAGGTGGCAAAATTGTGCAAGAAACAACAACAACAACAAAAGAAAAAAACTCTGATCATAAAATGTTAGAATGGTGACAGAGAAGATCAAGACACAAACTCAGAAGGAGACAGTGAAATACAAATACTTAAAAGCAAAGCCTGAAAGAAAGAGTGTGAATTTTACATAAGCCCACTAAGAACTATTGGAGAAGTGAAAAAATGATATTCAAAATAAAATGAGAATGGTAGAGGAAATTAAATGAATAAATGAGAGCAAAGGAAGAAAATAGCAAAACAAGACAAAAAATTGCTGAATTATAAAATACTTTTATGTTTTTAAATTTTATTTAGACTCAAACACTCAGAGCACTAACATAGAATAGAGAAAAGAAACAAAAACTCATCATAAACTTAAATATTTGAACTCAAAAGTTAAAAAGAAAAAAAAACATGTCATGTGCATAGCAGAACATAAGATTCAAATTATGTAACAATATATTTTCAAGAAAACCTGCATGATAAATAATACTTGTTAAAAGTTGTCCACTTTTCTGTGCTTCTGTGTGAATTTTTTTTACTTTGTTCTTTTTTTCCCTTTCCCCCACCTCCTGAAGGCTACAATATAGTTTAGATATGTTTCTCTATAGCTATAGATATATACATACACATATACATATACACATGCTTATATTTTCCTAAACCTATTATATACCTGATCTTTGGTTTTTATATTTGTGCATATCTCCTGTTTTCTGTCCCTCCCACTCCCTGTACTTAAATTCTACCCACTACCTTGCCTTCCTATTACTTTCTTACCTTCCTCTAAGGTCCTTCTCCCCTATCCTCTTGTTCCCATAAATCTAAACACCCTTTTACCTATTCATTCACCCTCCCCTATAAAGATCCCTCTTTTGTTCTCTCTCCCTCCTTATGCCCCTGCTGTTCTTTTTCTCTCAATTTAGAAGACTTTTATATTCTTTAAAATTTATATGTATTATTCCCTCTTAAACCCATTCTCAATGAAAGCAAGTTACCAGAATTACCAGCTCTCCTCCCCATCTAATTGCTCTGTATCAGTCCTTCCTCTTGCAACTCATTTGTATAAATTAATTACTATTTTTTGCTATTCCTAAATTATTTTAATTTTAAAATTAATATCATAGTTGGGTTTACCCCAATCTTTGTTTTGAGTGACCCAATTGTTAATAAGAGTCTTAGATATTCATTTTACATATATAAAAGGTAAACAATCTTTCTTTATGAATCCCTTATAATCAGTCTTTGGTATGTACCTTATATTTCTCTTGGCTCTTGTATGTTGAATGTTCTATTAAGTTCAGGAATTTTTTAACAAAGTCTTGAAAGTCTGAGAGTTTATCAAATGTCCATTTTTTTCATTCTGAATAATACTTACCTTTGCAAGGTACGATATTTTTGGACAGAGCCTCAGTTCTTTCACTCTTCAATATATTCTGTTGCAAGACTTGTAATCCTTTAATGTCTCTGCTGCTAGGTCTTGTGTAATTGTAATTGTGGCTGCATCATATTTAAATTGTTTAAATCTCGATGCTTTTAATATTTTATCCTTGAGCAGGGAATTTCAAAATTTGACTATGATATTCCTGTAAGTTTTCCTCATAGGATCTCTTTCAAGTGGTAATTGATGGATTTTTCTATTTTTACTCCCCTCCACCCCTTGTTCTAATGCTTTAGGACAATTTTCTTTAATTATTTCTTGTATTATTGTATCAGTATTCTTTTTTGTTCATAAGTTTCAGTTACAACAATTGGTTTTATATTTTCTCTTATTGATCTATTCTCCAAATCTTTTTTTCTAATAAAATGTTTCACTTTCTCTTTTTTCCATTATTCATAGTTTATTTATTTCTTGATATCTGATAATTTCACTGGCTTCACTTTGAGCAATTCTAATTTTTAAGGTGTCATTTTCTTCCTTAAGATTCTGGATCTCCTTTTCTGATTGCTTAACTTTTCTTTAATAACTTTCTTGTTTTTCTTGGAAGTGATACAAGGGAGGGCAGATTGGAGGAAAGAACAGAGTACATGCTGTCCTAGAGTGGGGGTAGGGGGGAGATGGGGAGAAAATTTAAAAATCAAAATTTTGCGGAAGTAAATGTTGGAAACTGAAAATAAATAGACTTATTAATTTTTAAAAGAAAAGAAAAATAGAAAATAATGGAAAGGCAAAAAAGAGAGGGATGCCCAAGGAAAAATGGAGAGGTAGAAGATTTGTACATTCATATTAAGATATCTAATCTGTCTATCCATAATATTTATTTTTGTATATGTATATGTGCATGTGCGTATTTTTATTATTTGTAGATAATCAATAATCAGAGTCTATCCTACTTAATATGTGAGTAGGAGGATAAGGAGATAAGAGAAAAACAAGGTAGTGATAAAATGGAGAGCAGATTAAAAGAAGCAGTGATCAGAAGCAAAACAACTTTGGAGAACAAATGAGAGACAGAAAAAAGAGAGAGAAAGACAGAAAGAAACAGAGAGATAAGAAAATGAAAAAGGAGGGAGGAAAATATAAAGTTAGTATTAATAACTGTGAATTTGAAATTTGAATGCGATGAATTCATCCATAAAATGGAATCAAATAGCAGAATGGATTAGAAACAATATTTCAGCAATATGATGTTTACAAGAAACACAACTGAAACAGAGAAATCAACACAGTTAAAATAACAAGCTGAAACAGAATCCATTACACTTCAGCTGATGTAAAATACCTGGGGTGGCAATCATGGTCTCAGAAAAAAAATGGACCTGATTAAAAGAGATGAGCAGCAAAACTCCATCTTGGTGCAAGGCATTATAGCCAAAAAAAAATAATAATAATACTATCAATACAAAACACATGCACCAAATGCCATAGGATCCAAATTCCTAAAGAAAAACTTAAATGAATTGCATTGGTAAACACACAGTAAAATTATATTTGTGGGGAAACTCAATATTTCTCTCTAAGTACTAGATAAAACTGACAGCAACAACAACAAAAACAACAAGAAAGAATTTAAGGTGAATAGAATCTTAGAAAAGTTAGATAGGAAAGGCCTGTGTAGAAAACTGAATGAGAATAGAAAAGATTTTCCTTTTTTTCTCACTTGTCCATGGCACTTTCAGAATAATTGGCCATTTACTAGAGTGTAAAAACCTTACAACCAAATTCAGAAAAACAGAAATGCTAACGAACCCCTTTCAGACTTAAATGCAATCCAAATTACATTCAATAAAAGCCCAGATTGAAAATTAATTATAAACTAAATAATGTAATTAAAAAGGATAAATGGGGAAAGAACATGTCCTAGCAATGATCAATAATTTCGTTAAAGAAAATGACAACAATAAGGAAACATTCCAAAATTTATTGAATGTAGCCAAATTTAGTGGGATGCAGCCAAAAGTAGTGGAATATTGCCATAAGCTTTGGCATGCAACAAGCCAGTGACCAGTTCTTTCACATTTTTAGGAAGCATAAAAGTGTCCCTTATTCTCCATGAAAAGAACTCAACTTTAAAGGTCATTAAATATACTGGAAAATCAGCAAAATAACAGCTCTCACGAAAGAAAGATATTACGGATTAAAGAGAAAATCCAAACACAAATTCAGAAGAGGAAAATAATGTCATATTGCTTACGTGCTAAGCTTCAAAAAGAAATATAAACTGGTCTGGGGTCAGAAAAGTCCACCTTGAAGAGCTCAAAAATAATTAAAAAATGAAATAGTAGATGTAAAAGAAGGATTGGGAAAAATAAATGAGAGTTATGCAAGATAATTATGTGGAGAAAGCTTGAAAAAGGAAGCACCAAAAATGGAAAGCAAAAAAAAAGGATGTAAAATTCACTGAAGAAAACAGCTCCTTAAAAAGTAGAATTGGCCAAATGGAAATGGAGATACAAAAATATACTGAAGAAAACAATTCCTTAAAAAGTAGAATTGGTCAAGTGGAAAAAGAGGCATAAAAACTAACAAGAAAATAATTCATTAAATATTAGAATTGGGCAAGTGGAATCTAATGACTATATGAGACAACAAGAATCAGTCAAATATAATCAAAAGAATGAAAAAAATAGAAGAAAATATAAAATATCTCATTGAAAAAGCAACCGACTTGGAAAATAGATCCAAGAGAGATAATGTTAGAATCATTGGATTATCTGAAAACCATAATCAAAAGGAGGATCTGAACAGCATCTTTAAAGAGTTTTTCAAGGAAAACTGTCCCAATATTCTGGAATCAGAGGACAAAATAGGCACTGAAAGAATCCACCAATCACCTCAAGAAAGATCCGAAAATAAAAATTCCAAGTTATATTATAGCTAACTCACAGAACTATCAGGTCAAGGAAAAAATACTGCAAGTGACTAGAAAGAAGTAATTAAAATATTAGGGAGTCACAATCAAGATTACATAGGACTTAGCATCTGCAGTATTAAAGGCTCAGACATCAGGGAACATGATCTTCAAGAAGGCAAAAGAGTTAGGATTACAACCAAGTGTTACCTACCTGGTGATGTTAAGCATAATAAGCTAATGGAAAAAAAGGTCTTTCAATGAAATAGAAGGATTTCAAGCTTTCATAAAGAGAAGACCAGAATTGAACCTCTCTCTCCCCAAAAGTTCCAATATCAAGGTGAAAGAGAATCTTAAAAAGAGAAAACAAAACAAGGAATTCTATGGAACTAAACTGTTCTTTACATTTTTCACTAATAGTGCAGCTATAAGGGACAAATTTTACCACTAATAGTGCACTAGAAAAGATGTATATAGACAGACAGTGCAGATATAAACTGAATTTGAGGAAATAACATAAAAATATTACAAGATAATAAAGAGGTACGCCATGTGTACAGAAGGAAGGGAGAGGTAGAATAGGGTAAATTATTTCACATGGAAACATGAGAAAAGGACCTCCTACACTGAAGGGAATGATGGGAGGGTGGACAATGGGCATCTCTTGAGCTTTACTCTCATAAGTACAGGCTCAAAGAGCATATAATATATGCCATCAGTTGAATATAAAAATCTATATTAGCCAAAAGGAAAGTTGGAGGTGAAGAGATTAAGTAAAGGCAAGAGGTGGAGTTGGAGGTGGGGGAACTGACAGAAAAGGAGGCAGATAAGGGGAGGTAATAGACAGAGGCAAAACACTATTGAGGAGGGAAAGGGTGAAAGGAGAGTAAAGGTATACAAGAGGAAAAATAGGATGGAGGGAAATACACAGTAATTTAACTGTGGATGTGAATGGAATCAACTCTCCCATAAAATGGAGAGTGGATAAAAAAAACAGAATCTACAATACACTGTTTACAAGGAACACACTTAAAGTACAGAGAGTGAGAGAGAAAGAGAGACAGAGAGAGAGACAGAGAGAGAGAAGGAAAGGAAAGGGACTGCAGCAGAGTCTATTGTGCTTCAGTTGAAGTTAAAAAAAGCAATAGTATCAATTCTGAGCTGAGACAAAGCAAAAGCAAAAAATTGACCCAATTAAAAGAGGTAAAGAAGAAAACTACATTTTACTAACAGGCACCATAGAAAATGAAGCAATATCCACACTAAACACATATGTACTAAGTGGTATAGTATCAAAATTCTTAAAAGAGAAGTGTTACAGATTGATGATAAAAGAAGAGATAGTATTATGAAATGTAAAATAGTTCATTTTGATTATATTAAATTAAAAAGGTTTTGCACAAACAAAACCAATGCAACCAAGATTAGAAGGAAAGGAGAAATCTGGGAAACCATTTTAAAAGCCAGCGTCTCTGATAGAGACATCATTTCTCAAATACATAGAGAACTGATTTAAATGAATAAAAATATAAGTAATTACCCAGTTAAAAGATGGAGAAAACGTATTTGAAGGAGAGGGACAGGCAGTTAGTATAGCAGCCCCTTTTTTGTGGTTAAAATATTGGAAATTAAGGGGAAACCCATCAGTTGGGGAATGGCTGAACAAGCTGTGTTTTATGAAGATAATGGAATATCATTGTGCAATAAGAAAGGTAAATAGGTAGATTTTAGAAGAAAACTTGGAAAGACTTGTGTAAACTGATGTAAAGTGAAATGAGCAAAGCCAGAAAAAAAATTGTGTATAGTATCAACAACACTGGATGATGATCAACTTTAAATGATATAGCAGCTCTTCTGAGCAATACAATGATACAAGAGAAATACAAAGGCTTCAGAAAGGAAAAATGCTATGAACGTCTAAAGAATTGATGGATTCTTAATGCAGATTACCATAACTATTATCCAATATCGTACTTTAACAATATGAGGAAGAAAAGTAACTGAAGGAATTAGAATAGGCAATGAGAAAATAACTATTTTTGCAGATGGTTATGATGGCATACTACAGAATTCTAATGAATCAACTAAAAAATACTTGAAATAAGTGACAAATTTAGCAATATAAATATAAAACATATTCATATTTATTACCAAATTGCTTGTTTCTCATCAATGATAAAAAAGAATCAATGGAAAAAAGAGAAAGGAGAGGATATGTGCTCATTGTGCATTAAAGTATGATAACTGACAATTTAAAGGATATAGAACTGATTAAAGTTTATTTTCCTTCTCTTTTACTTAGTCAAAAAAAGGACTTTGAGAATGGAAAATGTGAGAAAAAATGGTCAATCAGGAACTCATACCCAATATAAGTTGCTAAAATGAGAAGTATTTTACTACTGTGCATGAACTTTGATAATTCTCATAGCTACAATTTTCTCACACTAAAAAGTATTCAGTTGCTATTCAACTCACCTGACTATTGCTTGTGATAGAGCCAAAATTCAACCTTAAAAATACAAATTAGGGGAACTATATCTAGGCAGCTGTTTATCTAACAGAATGTGGGGATCTTAGGGGACTAAATCTCAATATGAATAAATTATGGAAACTGGAAACCAAAGGAACTAATTCAATTTTTTAAAAAGTATGTGAGTGTAATAAACATCACCAAACACAACTATCAAAACATATAATGAAACAAAAAGCAATTGTATATAATGCATAGCTTATTTGTCTCCACCATTTATAGGTTCTGTTGTTATTAATAGTTTAGTAATAAAATATTAATACATATATATTTTTAATATGTTAACATATATTAAATAATAAATACAATATACCATGGTAGTTTCAACACTGTGCTATTTATATGTTCCTTTCTGAACTTCCTTTTGCTTTATTTTTAAATGATTCATTGACAATATTTTCTTTATTTTTCCCCCTTTTTTAGTATCATTGTTCCATTTTTTTCTCCCTAGATTCCCAACCTCAAACTAATTTATTACTTTTGACCCAGAAGTGAGCTAAATAGGGATAAATATTTCTTTAGTTTGTCAAAAGAAATGTGAAACTACAAAAGAGTAGATCATTAGTAATAAAGTAAACACTTTGGTATGCTGAGATTTGAAGTTCTCTACCTAGAAAACAAAAGACAAGATACCGTTAAAGAATACAAAACATTACAGTAGAAATGGAAAAGAAGAACAAATCTGTATGGAGAAATAGGTTTTATGTTTCTTCTACCACCCCTCCCCCAACAAATGAGCAAAATCAGATAGCACCATCTCAACCTTTTAATACTAGTATTCCAACAATCGTATTGAATGACTGGCTGTAAGTGATAAACCATCATAAAACAAAACATGCATATTATAATTAAAGGTGAATCTTACTAACAGTGTGATGAAGAGGTATGTTGTAGGTATTAACAGGTTTCCACAAGCAAAAACTAAAGGACCACAAAGAAAAAATGGGGGAAAAACGATGACCTTCTTATCTGACATGTTCAGGCCCATATGTTTCCCAGGCATCATTGTGAATTAAAAAAACAAGAGAAAGATTATGGGAATGTTGAGCGAATTCCTTGAACTTAATATTGGGGAAGACAAATTATTTAAGTCTCTATCACTTGGGAGAGCATTCAAAAATCCATTTGCAATTTTCAATTCCATTATATTATTCAAATACTCAAATAGATTAGTGTTTTCATTAATTTGAAAGTTTCCTTCAGTAATGCATGTATATAATACATCTATTCCAGTCTATGCTGTATGATTCTTACCCAGAGCCCTTCAGAGTTCACCACAACGAACTCACTTAACATGCTAGAGACCTTCTTGCTTTTGCTTGAACATTCATGCTTTCATACATTACACATTTTGCACATTTAAATATAATAATTATTTTTGTACATATGTAAATATGAGTACATGCAAATATTATATAATAAATGCATATAAATACATATTTACATATATATTTAAAGAGAATAGAAGGAAAGAAAGAAAATACAAATCAAAATGATACAAATATATCAAAAATATTGAGTAAAACCTATCAATTTATACCACTATACATGTATACACAACACACATATATGTGTTTACCTGTCTATATACAAACATGCATACACATAATTCATGTACACATATATACTTGTGTGCATATAACTACATACTGTAGTATGTATAGTGATATGTCATGTTATTGCAAAACATACAAGTAGGACAAGTACATGTTAACATTCATAAAAGACCTAGAAAAGAGAGCCTCAATTCTCATAGTTATATTCACGGTCTCACACTGAATGTACATCTTTTCCTCTTTCCTATATTTATCTATTTCATCCTAACAAAATGGCTTAGTCTGTTTTGATAATTTAATGTCAGGAAGATATGTATTTTCAGAGAGAATATGGCAAAAAGATATCAAATTATAGCTGTTATCACTAAACAATAGGTGAAAGGATAGCAAGTCAAACCATTTTTAAAAGCATACAGCCCCAGTGAATTCCTAAATATCAAGCTTTAACTCAATGTCTTGGGATCTTGAAGCTGTCAAAGCATTAAAGTCTAAAACTGGCACTATTTATTTCAAGGAATACTACAGATGAGCCTCAAGAGTTGTAAAAACATAAAGGCAAAAGATGTTTCAATGGAGAAAAAAATATTTACCTATAAAACAGCATTTCTAACCACCTTCTCAATAACACCAGCAAAGAAACAGAAAAAGCAACCATTTGTGAGGTGCATCTCCAATCATCTTGAAATGTCCTTTTAACCTAGCAATTTACTTTCAGGCTGTACATGCATTTTAAGTGAATATGTTGCTAAAAAAGAGAAAGGATGTTAAAAATAAAATGAACATGTTCTGCTCTAGAGAAGAATGAGGTGGGAAATAGAGGTCATTTAAATTATTTTCAAGAGAACTATAACTCAGAGATGATATGATAATGAAATTATAGCAAAAAATAAAACTGATATACAACAGTTAGCAATCTGATTATTTTGGTGAGGTGTCACACTCTTCCTTCATAGGCACCTTAACTCCCACTGAGACACATCACTTTTATCTGAAAGATTTGTCAACCATTAGGTGAAAGCGTAAGTGGAACATATATTATGCTGGTGGCTCTACACAAATAATGTATTATCTCTGCTGAAATTCACATATATAGCTTCTAATTTACAAAGTATGTTTGGTGCCTCATGTCTCAGAGCCAAACACAATACTTTTTACTTAGTGGATGTTTGATAAATGCTTATGAACTGGATTATCTTCTTTTATAATCACTCAACAACTATTTATTAAGTGTCTTCTATATTCCAGAGCCCAGTATCATATTATATGAGAAATTAATATGTACAGATATAATTATACAAAAACACATGAGAAATAAATACATAAATATAAGATGGGGGATGATAGCAGGTAAGAGAGGATTAGGAACAGCCTTATCTAGATAGCACTACTTGACTTGAACTATGAAGTAAACTACATATTCCACAAAGTAGAGGTGAGGAGGCAATGAATTCTGGGAATAAAAGAAATTCTATCAAAAGGTATGGAAATAAGAGATGGAGTATTTCAAGTGAGGAAAAACAAGAAAGTCAGTTTGACTGGACCTAAGGGTGTGTGAAAGGCATTCATGCAATGGAAAGATCACTTATAGTTAAGGTTTAAAGGGCCTTAAATGCCAGACTGAGAAGTTTATATTTAGGGAGTGACTAGAGTTTACTGTACAGTGGAGTACCATAGTCACACCTGCACTTTAGGAAAACAACTTTCACAGTCATACAGAATGTGGTTTGTGGAGGGAAGAGAATAGTGACAGGGAAACCATTTGTGGCATTATTACAGTAATCCAGACCAGAAGTAAGAGAGGGTGAATTAGGATGGTGACTGTAAATAGAGAGAAGGGGAGAAATATATGAGGTGTGTGTGTGTATATGTGTGTATATATATATATATATATGTATGTATGTGTATGTATATATATGTATTTGTATGTATATATGTGTGTATGTGTATATATACATATATGTATGTATATGTGTGTGTAGATATACATATACATACATATATATATATATATATACATATATATATATATATATATATAGCAACTGATTGTATTTATGGAGTGAGGGAATGAGAAATCTAGGATGACACTAAGGTTTAGAAGATCCTCATAACAACCGTGAGAGGTAAATGCTACAAGCTTTATTCTCCCCACTTCATAGATAAAGAAAGTCTGTCTATGAAAGGTTAGGTGAATTGTTCATGATGACACACCTAATACATGTCTCTGGCAGCATATATCAAATACAGGCTAATTAGTGAGACTGTCTTTCTGGCCAAATCTTGGAAGTTATTAAATTCTTGTTGTTTTCTAGATAGCCAGAACAAAGCTTCCAGAGAGTATCACAGTTGCACAGGAATCAAAGAATTCAGAGCCGCAACGAACATTAATGATACAATCCTCTCATTTTTATAGACAAGAAAACTGGGTCTCAAAAGGGACTTGCCCAAATTCACACAGGTAGGAAATGACTGAGAAAGGATTTGACAGCAGTCAGGTATTCTGAGCTAAGTATAATGTGCTTGCTACTACATATACTGTCTCTCCAAAAAGTTCATGTGTTAGCTGCAGATAAGCAGATTTGAGGTGAATATTTCTATTCTAATTTTCTTGATCTGTCTGTATGACTTTCTTTTTTCTTTTGTTATTTTTTATTACCTCCTTTCTTTTGACCTTCTAAAGTGATGATATTTCTACTGTCTCCCTGTGAGACTCTCATGGTTTAACACTTTTACAGGAAGTTAACTGTGGTATTTACCTTAAAGTTTCCCCCATGGTTATTGTGTGGAATAAATAATTAAAAATAATTGCATACCAGTTTCCAAACAATACTGCTTTAGTTGACTTGAATTAGCTCCACTCTCCATGGCATTCAAATTATTTCATAAAAAAGTTGCTTTAAAAGACTTTTCAGGCATAACTGAAGTTTAGGAACTACTGTCATTTTATTGGTCAGGAAGATATGAAATACACACACATGTATTCACACAAAGCTAAGTCTTTGCTTAAGTTTATGCATTAAGACATTAACGAAGTCAGGATTGTAATCTAGCTGTGGAAATTTGTTATGCTGGAATGGAAATGCTATTCCAAGAACTGAAGACTACTGGTCAAGATACTTTTGTTAACCACTAGGAAAGTGCCAAACACTGTGCTAAATGTATAAATAAAACTAAGTAACACAAACAACAAAACCACACAGTCTCCAACAAAAACAACCCCACAGTCCCTGATAGGGATTACTATATTCTAATGGAGAAAACAACACATGAATATCTAGATACATACAAACAATATACAGAGCACATGGAAAGTGAACTCAGAAGGGAAGATACTAATGTCTGGGGGTGGGGTGAGATGCAACAGGAAAACACTCTTAGGGTAAGCAGTATTTGAGCTGAGTTTTCAAGGAAATCCGTGAAAGGCAGAGATGTGGGGGAAGAACATTCTGAGACTGGTGGACCATCATTGCAAAAATAAAAAGACAGGAGATTTCTGATGTGTTTCTTATGTGAGGAAGTGCAAATAGGCCAGTGTTACTAGAGAACGTAGAGAGAAGCAAGGTATAAAGGCAGAAAGGAAGGAAGTAGACTGATAATAAAAGGTTAAATTTCAAACTAAGAAATGTTATGTTTGATTGTGAAAGTAATTGGGAGCCACTAGAGATTTCTGAGTGGAAGCATGGTAATAAACCTATGCTTTAGGGGGAAAAAATGGTTAGCAGCAGGGAGGAGAATGATAGGAAATGGGAAGAGACTTGAGGAAGGAAACCAGTCAGATAGCTTTTATAGTACCCCAGGAGAGAAATTATCAAAGCTTGAACCAGAGAAACATTTGTATGAGTGAAAAGGAAGGGAGTATACTAGAAATTTAAAGGTAAAAATGGTAAGATTTCTACCTGTAGCTCAGCAGAGATTTTAAGTGGATCTATAGATTAAGCATCATTTGGAAAATTTCTAACTTTGCCATTTTGGAATTGATTTTTAAGAATATACAGACACTTGGTGGTGATTTAACCAGAAATGCCAGAGTGAGTGATTACCACATCCATCAGCACTGGTTCCTAGTTCAGCATTCTAACTAGGTGACCTTTCTGCCTTCTACTGTTTAATAATTGTTTTTCCTTAACTTCATTTTTCGATGACTCTCCTTTTCTGCTATAGGGGAAGGAACGTGCTTCACTTTTAATATAATTTAATGTTGATTTAGGTCTTCCAAGTGAGCTTGGTGCTGAATTATATATAAAACCATTTTTATGTGTTCCTATGCCTTCTATCTGTTTGAGTACTGCTGTCACATCCACCCCTTTCCGCTACCCCATCTCTATCCTTACCTTTGGCCAAGCTGTACGCATTTATATCCCTTAATTCTTCTTCATAAATCAGTCCCTCAGCTCCTTAATCATTTTGGAGGATCTTTTCATAACTTCCTCCAATTTGTCTGTTTCTGAATCTGCATTTGAAATCTACATTCCAATCTCATCAGAGTCAAGTAGCAGAGAATTCTCACTTCACATAACCAGGAAACATTTGTCTGTTTGCTGGATTGGTTTTTCATCACTTTAAAAATGTCTCTCTAATATATTGTCCACTGTGATTGCTAGATCTCTTTTGGCATTTTTACTTATCAGATGTGTCCCATTTACTGCCTGCCTCTGCTGTCCCAAAGTTAATTTTTCCCCAGCTTTTAGCTCTAATCATTTTAGCTCTCTTCTCAGAATTTCCACTACTTTTTCAACCTGGCAACTGCTGCAAAGTGACATGAGTGACACAATCATTCTGCTTACTCTTTCCACTATGTCATTAACAGAGTCAGCAAGAGGGCAACTTCTATTAATGCCACTGATTCACACCCTACCAACCAATCTATCTTAATCATTAGGAATATTTCAGTTTTGCTTACACCCACATTTTAACTCTCTCCTTTGACCATTTGGGTAATACACAAGTGGCATAAAATACTGGTTTTTTTTCTTGGGAAATACAACCTGTCTGCTATGATTTAAGTGAAATACTTCCAAAAGTCTAAGTTAAGCAATCTTGATTTTAGGCAAGCTTCTCTTGTCCTGTGAATAGTTATTAAAAACTCAAATGTTTCTGTAGCATAGCATACAAGATTGCACGGTCAATTTTGTACTATTATGGGGTGTCAGAATAGGATTTAATGGAAGGAATTATGTGGGAAAATAAAGTTTCTTAAAATACTCAACACATTTCCTTTTTTTTTTGGTCCAAGTTTTCCGTTAGGTCGTGTAGATCATGCCACCAAGAGAAACTTTGGAATAATTTCTATGATCAAGTTTATTCTTCTTGATCTTAATAAGGGGACCTTAAATTATGATCCATAAAAAATTCAGAGGGTTTGTGATTTGATTTTAGGGGTTTCCTGAGCTTCAGTGGGAAAAATGCATCTTGATTTTCACTAATAGTTCATAGAAATTAAGCATTTACTTCAATTATGAATATAGGAAGCAGATATTATGTAGAGAAGGGTTTATAGTCTTCAGTGCATCGTCAAAAGAGAAAATTTAGAAACATCTGACCTTGATGTACATATTTATCCCCTTTTTTCTTTGCATTATCTTGTTGCACTACGCAAAATGAATTTATAATTTAGGAACTTCAATGGAGATCCTTTCCTCATGTGTCTCTTTTTCACATGGTCCTTAGTGAAAGATTTTATTATTCATAAACTGTAAATACTAGTTTATTTCATTATTAAAGACTTAATTGATATTATGTAGACATTGCCTATAAATTCTTGACTAGAGATGCCACAGTGCCCTCCAAACTTCTCTCTATAGTCACTTCCCCTAAAGCAAATCACCACTATAAACTAGCAAAATAATAAATCTATGGATGAGTTGCCCTTCATGTCAAAAGAAATATATGGTATCTTTCTGATTTTCATCCCAACATGTGAACTTTCATTTATTCCTGTGTATTAGAAGACCTAAATGACTATAGAGTGATCCTATAAAAGTATGTCTATCACTAATTACTTGTTAGCAGAGTTGTGACTGGTTCAAATGTCCTAGAGAACAATTTGAAACTATGACCATAAAGCTATAAAACTGTGCATACCCTTCAACCCAGCAATACTACTACAAGATTTGTATCCCAAAGAAATCAAGGAAAAAAGTCATTTTTACGAAAAAAAGTACTTTTTGTATTAGTAAAGGAATGAAAACTAATTGCATGATTATCAATTGGGGTATGGCTGAACATGTTTTGCTATCTAATTTTGATGGAATACTATTCTGCTATTATGATGGGCAAAATGCCTTCAGAAAAAACTGAAATATTGCATGTACTGATACAAAGTGAAGTGGGCAGAACCAGGAGAACATTGTACAAAGCAGCAGCGATATTTAAGAATGATCATGTGTGAACGACTTAGCTACTCAATTATCCAAAACAATTTCTTTTCTTTTTATGTCAATTTATTTTAAACTTGAATACTAAAATTTGTATAGAAAATAAGAAAAGCAAAAGAAATATTATAAATGTACATACTAAAAGAAATACAAAATAAGAAAAAAAGTATTGTCATATGAACAGCAGAAGATAAGAGAGGATTCAAAACATAAAGCAAAAAAGTTCCATTTCAAGAAAACCTATATAATAAATAACACAAAGGGTGTTCAGAGTTGTCCATTTCTTCTTTGCTTCCTTTTAAGTTTTCCTTTGTTCCCTGCCATGCACTTTTTACTTTGTTCTTTCCTGCCTCCCCTCTCCCAAGAGGACTACAATTAAGGATACACACACACACACACACACACACACACACACACACATACATACATGCATACGTACATGCACTTACCTAAACAAACATATACTTAGATATCTATAATCATACTCATATATAGACATATATATTCATATGCATGTATATAAGACTATACCATACTTGTGCATCCTCTTTCTCTCTGAAGGTGGATAATGTCTTCCTTCATAAGTCCAAGTCTTTCCATGTTTCTTCTAAGTCCACTGATCAAGACAATTTCAAAAGGACCTATGGCAAAAAATTCCAGAGAGAGAGACCTTCCAAGTTATCTTGTTCTGGAGATTTGCTTCACTTCTTCATTCCATGGGTTTATTTAGAGTGATTTTTTGCAGGAATTTGACTGGATTTGGGGGAAGAGCTCTAGTAAGTCCCTGCTTTCACTCCATCATCTTAGTTTCACCCCCTCTGAAACTAAACAATTTTTAAAATGAAGGTTAAAGTGTTCATAAATGGAATATGAAGATATTTATTGAAATAAATAAAATTCATCAAAATGAAAAACAATGCAAAGCTTTTTAATCACTTGGGAAATCTCTGATCTGATTAATCTCCACTGCAAAATAGCAGGTTCTAAGGAATAGGGCAATCAATTTGAAGGTAGGAAAACCTAAATTCAATCTCATTTCTGGCATATATTTTCTGGATTATTTAACATTTATAACTCTTGTTTTTATTGTCTTTAAAATGAAGTAACCTCTGCAGTACCTACCACTCACCTCAAAGAGCTCTTGTGGTTCTCAATAAGATCACATAGAAAAACTCTTTTGTAAACTTGTATCAATCAAAATATAAACATTATATAAACCATATGAATGTTAGCTAGTATTATTAGTGGGAAGAGCTACAAAATTCTAACTATCTGCTTCTACCATAACATATACAATCTTTGTGTGTGATTAATAAAAGACTTTCTTTTCAGGGGGTATTTTATGATTTTTGTTAGTGAAAGCAATATATGAGCTACATGATAATATTATAAAGTGAATATTATAATTTATATATTTATATTATGTTACTTTTTTAAAAAACAGCAAAATAAAATTTTGCCTATAGGATTTTGTTGCATAGCATATAATGTGTGGATTTATTATCAGATAGAATCACTATTGACAACAATTCAAATGAATAGTAGAAATTTATCATTTTTATCAAATAATGAAAATAAGAATTCTTCTGGGGAATAAGACTTGTCTCTAAATTAATTAAATACAAGTCACCAAACTACAAAATGTTAGCAAGATGATATTAAAAATTGCTTTTGGTCATACGAAATACATTTTAATGGCTAGAAAAGAGTGATAGAAGCACTAAGAGATATGCAATTAAACTGAAATTATTTCAGGCCACAAGAAAAGATTTTACAGAGTACTATTCTTTACTTCTCTTAATAAGGTGACACTTCCCCTCCAGATTAGTATTTTGTTAGGAAAGAAAAAATAGAATGCTCATTTGGAAGGAATTAGTTTAGGAAAGTTAATTGTGGTTTTTATCACCATTTTATTTTTTGCCTCTCTCTCTGTCTCTCTCTAGATAGACAGAGATGCGGAGACAAAAGCAGAGACACAGAGAGAGAGGCAAGGAGAAATAGAAATACAAATAAAGACATAAAGATATTCTTTTGTATATTGTACGCATTACCAATAATTACACATATAACTGACTTTTTAGTATGTGGACATAGGTGAACTATAGGCAAATATCTCATTTAAAAATCTGTACTGGCAATTCATTATTTTTGAAGTTGACTCTGTAAAGTCTCTTAAAAAATTTCACAGGAATATGATCTGGAAACATTTGTTTTGTGATATAAAATAATACACTTTGTGTGTGTATATATATGCACCTATATGTATGTGCATACACACACATATATATATTTGCAATACATAATAGTAGAGATTTTCTTTAATTTATTTGAATGATAATTTTTTTAGAGAATGAAGATTAATGTTGAAATTTTTCTATAATATCACAACTGTGATATAAAGTACTTATAAGCAACAAATTACTGTGTGCTTGCAAAGTAAATGGAAGGTTATCTCAGCATTGCACCACAGTTCCCTCGATATTGCTTCACTTCAGCAAATATATTGGATGGCATAATCTCAGAAATATTGCAAACTGCTCTGGAAGCCAGGTCAGTGCACAACTAGAAAATTGCTATCAAATGTATAATTCTTTAGTGTACATCACTCTTTGGATTCCTGCCAAGGGAGCTTTGTGGCAGAGAGGTAAATACCTCCAGAGGTGTAAACATGTATAACCAAGATCTCTGGTGCCCTGAGCTGATGATAAATGGTAAAGAATTCAACCGGTGACAACAATGGATGGGAAAGCTTTCTGGGGATCATCTGGCTATCTTGCTAAATCCATAGTAGAATATGATATAAGTTTTTAAACTAACATTTACACACCTGTGGGGATATGCAGGGTATTTATAAGCCTCTTCAGTAGAAGAAGGCTTTATCCTTCCATCCTGATATGTAATTACCAACATTTATGCTGTAAAAACTTATTTTTATTGGTTATTTCCATCACATTTTGTTCATGTACATCTCAATATATGTTTTATTTTCTCAAGAAGCAGAAATGAATTATTTTCTATAAAACAACTCTTTCTTTAAAATAAAGAAATAGCGTCGTTATTCTGAAGTCAAATTTCCTGACTTCTGGTTTAACCAGATTCTTTCTGTACTAGGTCATAGGTAGAAAAACTCAACCATTCTAAGTCATATTTCCTGACTATCACTTAGGATTCTTCCTTGAATGATCTTTTTTTCTGAATGAAAAAATATTTCTCTGTTTCAATGAATGTCTCAAGTTGGAAATATTCCATACCAGTGGATCAAACCTATAAGGTCTTATGTTTTGTAACAATCTGAAAGCAATAATTCAACTCCACCTTGTCAAGTTCAAATTAGTATGGCTGAGGAACCATTCTTTATTTTGAATTAAATTATTTCATAGAATAGGAAAAGTATAACTGAAGAGCTAGAGATAGCTTCCTTTTTATCTGGGTAAGTTATTACATTGTCATCTATGGTGAGTCAACCCCAACCCACATCCCACACCCCCACCAAATCACCAGAGAAAACGAATATTTGTATCAGGGAAAAGAAAGTCAAACATATGGTAGAGAAAGGGATTTCTTAGCATAGATTATGGTACTACAATTTCACCTGATAATTTTCATAATAATTTTAGCCATACTTGATTTTAGAACTCCCAGGTGTGGTTTAGCTTAAGAGTTGATGTTTCTGTTTAAGGGAGTCTGATTACACACATGTGTATATATCTATATTTATATATGTACATATATTCATACATATAGATATATGTTTTTGCATACTCAAATTGATCTGACATCTTGCTCATTCAAGAGTTTCTTATGATGACCCAGATTAAACAATCTAACCTTTCCTTTTTGCTTATGATTCAGGCCCATTCCTCCGAGTTATTCAAAATAGGGTGTCAATAAAAGGTACTGGAGCTCTTCCTAACTTTATAGTGACATCACAAAGGTACCAGTTGTACACTCACCTACTCCACCTGAATGCCTTTGCCTTTACCACATCATTCGTCCATTATTATTCTCTGCAATACTTTTCTTTGATGATATTCTTTACTTCCATTTATCAAATTTTCTCATTGCTTATATGTTGCTGACTATTTGCATGCAGCATGAATCTTTTTCTCACCCTCTAAAGTATATACCCCTTCATTTCTGAAGAGGCAATGCTTTACAAGTCTTGCTACAATGTAATAAACGTGTTGGAAAGATTGGCTTCTTCTGCCATGCAAGCTTTGTAATTTCCCAAAAGCAATCCACTTGCTTTCTTCTCTTTTTCAAAGCTGGATACAAGTTCATTGTTCTTCTGTATTGTTTGTTCCAGACTTATACACTATTGGACGAGTCTTATAGAGTGACCATTTCATATGCATGTTGAAATCCAGACGTAGTGATTCTTCATCCATTTTATCCTTCCCATGTTTATGGGCAGATCAAATACTACTGAGTGATGGTAGACCTTTTCAGGAAGCTCTACAGTGTCCTGGCACTCCAATGTCATCTGTTAACAGGATCATTTGGAGCACCTCACCATCCATAAGAAATCCTTCCTCAACCTGAACTCTCCACAGGATCTCCTCCAGCAGACACCTACAATTTTATTGAACAAATATTCCCCTTATTTATTCCTTCCCTCATGTTTATTATCAGGAGGTCATTGAATTTTTATTTCTATTGTTACATCTTAAAAGTAATCTTAAATGCTTTTAATGTTTTTATATGAAACAATGTGCTATAAATGAGCTAATAAAATAGTATTTTTGCCTTACCAGGTCCAATATTGTTTTTGTTGTTTTTTTTGTCTTATTTTCTTGCAATTGACAAACAATAAGTGAAATATGTTCTCATATCTCTTTTTTCTTTCAGTCTGTTGCGAGGGTATGGATGTGCTCCATGTTGAATATCACTTATAGAAAGTCTGTTGGTTTACGAATGTCTTCATTGAACATGGTCTCAATTCGTGCATACCTACCTCATAAAGGTTTTAAGTCATAAAGTAGGTATATAGATCCATAATTACTGATATTCTTTCAGTTACCTTTTTTTGGTTGAAACAAGTGTTAGAATTTTTCCCACACTTTTGGTATCATCTACTCCTTGTATTATATACAATAAATTATATATTGCTTTTCTCTGCCCTCACAATTGTGTCACCTATAGTACAGATCTTCTCCCTATATATTTGATCTAATCCAGATGCTTTTCCTAGCTTTGTTTTCATTTATAGTTTCATTTTCCTTTGTAGGCATCCCGGGGCGTGTCAGGGTCTTAGTTTGTTTGTTTCACCATCCTAAATGTAAAATAAGTTTAAATAATTTTTGTTTTCATATCTTTTTTTCCATTTTTCCTCTAGTTGTAGGCCTCTTTACATTTTCATTATTGAATGCCCTTGCCATGATTTTGCTAAGTTGAATATCAAGCAATAGTTGCATGACTACTTATTGTAATTATGATGAACTATATAAAATATGAATTTTTAATAATTTTGATGCTTTTATTCTTTGGAGAAGCAATATGAAAAAAATAGAGAGTAAGCCCAGGTCTACTCTCAAGACAAGCTGGGTCAAGTTCTGTCTCTGAAAATGGATGTGTGGCCCTGGGCAAGTCACTTAACTTCTCTATATACTCAAGCTACTATCTAAATCAATAGGTTGCAGAATAGGTGTTATTCTCCAATAATATAGTTTCATCATTCAAGGAATTCCATAAAATAGTATAATAATAAATTTAGATATATAATAAAAATTTTATCATCAGATTTATAATTGTCAATGTATGTTTGATGCTTATAAAAATCAACATATAATTTCCTTACAAACTTTGGAATAGCAAATTAAAAAGAAAATTAATTCCTTACAAAGATGAATGTTAAAAGGTTTAGACCTGTAAACACAATGTATTTTGAACAAATCCGTTATCACTAATTTTTCTTAAAGTCACATATGCTCATCTGAAAAAGGGATAAGAAAAGATGAAATGAGTTGCTTGGCAGAAAATCTTTTAAGCCAATAAAATGCCATTGGCTCTTTCTACTTTCAGGAATTTCAGAAAGATGGAATGTGATTATTCAGAAAATCAGAAGGAAATTTTTCTTTTATGCTAAGGACATTCCATCTCTTCATTAAGTATCTTCTTTTTACTCACCCTTGACTTTTCTTAGGCACACAAAATCATATATGTCTTCATATACTAAATATTAAGGATTTTTCAAAAAAAATTATAATAAAAAATCCCATATCATAGTGTTAGATTCTATTTTATTTTTGCTACAGATCAATAAACAATTCTTTGCTCACATTCAAGAAGAAATGATATACAATTTTCCCGGAATTAAAGTGTTTACTTTTAAAAAATGATCAACAGCTTTGAATTGTTTTTGTAGCCTAAAACAACATATCCCCATTGAACTAATTTATTTCTACAAGGCATGTGTCACTGCCATGATTTCTCTTTCTACATTTCTCTGACTTATGAGTGTGTGTGTGTGTATGTGTATAATATACACTAACAAACAAAACCTGCTACTTGAAAGAGACAAGTGTGTTTCCTATAGTCTTAGCAACGTTAATATGCCTGCTAGTAGAATGATGATGAGTTACAATTGAAATACTGATTTCCTAGGCTTATTCTGTATATACATACATATATATATATATATATATATATATATGTAAATAAATACATATATATGCACATACATAGATATATATAGATATACGATACAATGTATGTCCACACATATTTGCATATACATGTACATCGCTGGCAGAAATATGCTATAATGCTGAAAACAATTTATAATCCATGCTTTTTACTTTATCCTTTCCACCTTTAAAATACAGCATAAAATTTTGTTTATTATACTTTTCACATAGGTTATTATAAAAATCTATGTTACCAATTGAAAGTTCTTACATTTTAAGTTATTGGGAGATGTTAGGAAAGTGTCCGCAGAGCATACTGAAAGCATTCTATCAATACAGAAAGTAATAGTAAAGGAAAGAATTTCTTATTCTTCAGTCATGTCCAACTCTTCATCATCCCATTTTGGGATTTCCTTGGTAAAGATACTGGCGTGGTTTTCCATTTCCTTCTCCAGCTCATTGTACAGATGAGGAACTGAGCTAAATGGTATTTAGTGATTTGCCCAGAGTAACACAAAGAATAAGTGTCTGAGACCATATTTGAACTCATAAAAATGAGTCTCTACTGCATTACCCAGCTGCCCCAAGGAAATGTTAACACTGTGTTTAAATGGATATTTCAGGAGTGAATTTTCACTCATCTACTCCAACTCACTCTTCAAAGTGAAGGAGTTGAAATAACCTTGTTTCCCACTGCCACTCTCAAGCTCACCCTCTATTCCTATAACGCAGTAACTCTTCTTTTTTTGTGTTTCACACAATCCATATCTACCACACATGCAAAATATGGTTTCTCTCTCTTTTTAAATTTACTTATTTTCAGTTTTCAATTTTCAGCAAATTTTTGAATTTCAAATTGTCTTCCCATTTCCCCCCCCATCCCCACCCCAGGAAAGCATGTATTCTTATTACCCTTTCCTTCAATCTGCTCTCCCTTCTATCACACCTACACTTGTCCCCTTCCCTTCTATTTTCCTGTGGGGCAAGATAGATTTCTATAGCCCAGTGCCTATATAGCTTATTTCCTAGTTGCATGTAAAAACAAATTTTACTACTTATTTTTAAAGCTTTGAGTTCTACATTCTCTCTGATTCCCTTTCCCCATCCACACTCATTAAGAAGGAAAGCAATTCAATATAGACTGTACATGTGCAGTCATGGCTTACAGTTAATGTCAATAGTAACTCTTGCTCTTTGAAAAAATAACCCTGAGGTTCCCGCCCCTTCCAACTTGATTTATTTATTTATTTTATTTTTTCTCTTCTATTTAAAGGGGTTATCCCCCAACTACTTTTTAAAGAAGCTTATTCACTGAATGAGCATGACCTCAAGATTTTAACCTAAAAGGCCAAGGTCTTCCATTGCATCCTGGACCATCTTCAGGCATCTTGATGAATATCTGGTCACTGGATCCAGATGACTCTGGATCCAAAATCTTTTTTGAGTTCTTGCATGGCCTGAGATGAATTCATACTTTTTTCTTAGAGGCTTTGGATCCAGGAGCTTTGGCTTTGTTGTCTTCTTCTGGTTGTATGTTTTGATGTTACTAGTCACTGATGACATAGGAAAATACCTCCTCATTGAGAAAGTAAGAGTCTCTAGTCTGTTTCTTTTTCTCCATTTGTTCATTCCTCCCAGCCAATTGCTTGACTTTTGAGGAGGAGAAAATGAGACTGGTGACCTTGCACAGCCTTCTCTCAGTCAAAACAAAGTCAAGTGCAAGTTATATCATCATTTCTCCGATGTCATGGTCCACTTCAAAAACGAAGGACAAACACAACAACAACAACAACAATAACCTCACATATACATAGACACAAACAGATACATATTTATATATATACACATATATGTGTATACACATGTATGTGCATGTATGTGTGTATATATGTGTATATGCATACACATATGTGTTTATGTCTGCGTGTGTATTCCCTCCAACTCTCCTAATACTGAGAAAAGTCTCATGAATTATAAATATCATCTTTCCATGTAGGAATGTAAATGATTTAAGTCCCTTATGGTTTCTCTTTCCTGGTTACCTGTTCATGCTTCTCTTGATTCTCATATTTGAAAGCCAAATTTTCTATTCAGCTCTGACCTATTCAACAAGAATGCTTTGAAGTCCTCTATTTTACTGAATCATTGAAGTAACATTTTTCCCCTGAAATATTATACACAGTTTTTTCTGGGTAGGTGATTCTTGGTTCTAATCCTATCTCCTTTGATCTCTAGAATATCATATCCTAAGCCCTCTGAACCCTTAGCGTAGAAGCTGCTAAATCCTGTGTATCCTAATTATATTTTCAGAATACTTGAATTGTTTCTTTCTGGTTGCTTGCAATATTTTCTCCTTCATCTGGGAACTCTGGAATTTGGTTACAATAGTCCTAGGAGTTTTCATTTAGGGATCACTTTCAGGAGCTTATTGATGGATTCTTTCCATTTCTCTATTACGTTCTGTTTCCAAAATATCAAGGCAGTTTTCCTTGGTATTTTCTTGTAAGTTGATATCTAAGTGCTTTTTTGATCATTGCTTTCAGGTAGTTCAATAATTTTTAAATTCTCTCCTGGATCTATTTTCCAGGTCAGTTGTTTATTTTTTTCCAATGAGACACTTCACATTGCCTTCTATTTTTTTTGTTCTTTTGGTTTTCTTTTATAATTTCTTGATTTCTTGTAAAGTCATTAGCTTTCATTTACTCCATTCTAATTTTTAAGGAATTATTTTCTTCAGTGAGCTTTTGTACCTCTTTTTTCCATTTGGCCCATTCTGATTTTTAAGGCATTCTCCTTCTCATAGGCTTTGGACCTGTTTTGCCATTTAGGTTAGTATTATTTTAAAGATTTTATTTTCTTCAGTGAGGGGTTTCCTTTAGCACAATGCTGACTCATTTTTCATCATTTTCTTGTATCACTCTCATTTCTCTTTCCAATTTTCCCTCTGTTTCCTTTATTTGATTTTCAAAATCTTTTTTGAGTTCTTGCATGGCCTGAGATGAATTCATACTTTTTTCTTAGAGGCTCTGGATCCAGGAGCTTTGGCTTTGTTGTCTTCTTCTGGTTGTATGTTTTGATGTTACTAGTCACTGATGACATAGGAAAATACCTCCTCATTGAGAAAGTAAGAGTCTCTAGTCTGTTTCTTTTTCTCCATTTGTTCATTTCTCCCAGCCAATTGCTTGACTTTGGAACTCTTCATTAAGTGGAGTGCTCCAGAAGCAGCTGCAGTTTCATCAGTGGCTGTTACTATCCAGGGGCTGAGCCCAGGGCTGGACGATGCTCCCCTCTCAACCAGGTGATAGACTCTTCCCATTGACCTTTCACACCTTCTTTGGTGTTTATTGGTTGAGAAGTGCAGAAACCACAGCAGCCACAAGTGATTCAGTCCCCTAAAGCCGGCTCCGGCTGCCTCAACACAGGCATGGCCCATGCCAAACTGTGCTCTGTTTCCAGCCCAGTGTGATAGACTCTTCCCATTAATTTCCAGATTGTGTTGGGATGGAAATTTGCTTCAGTTCATCATTTTGTGGCTTCTGCTGCTCTAGAATTTGTTTAGCATCATTTTTATAGATTTTTTGAGGGACTGTGGGGAGAGCTCTAGCATGTCCCTGCTTCTACTTTGCTATCTTGGCTCTACTCTCCAACTGCCACCCCCACTACCTCCTTTCTCTTTTTGACTATACTCCAGTACACTTCTCTTCTTTAATCATTAAGTTCTGTATCTGGCTCAAAGTCTTTCTTTCCTCTACAAATCCTTTCCTTACACTATATGACTTCAATATCCATATTGATACACACTCAACCAACTTAACCACCCAGTTCTTTCAATTACTCATTCCCATAAGCCCATCCAATCTTCAGGTACACAAAAGATGACTATAGCCCTGATCTTGCCATCACTCACAAAAGTTCCTTTTACATATTCATGAACTTTGAAATTTCTTTATGTGATCACAATCTATTGTCATTTCACCTCTTCCTCTATTGTAACACCAGACCTGATTTGTATCCTCAATACGTTCTCTATCCAGTTCACCTTTAAGTTCTTTCCTACATCACCACCCTCATGAACTGCTTCTACTTTCCTCTTTTCCTCTCTGCTCCCCTTGATCTCTTGGTGAACTAGTTCAACTCCATGCTATCCTCTTCCCTTGAGTCCATGTACCTCTTATCATACTGCAGATCTTGACATGATAAGTCTCTGCCTTGGACTGTCCCCAACATATGCTACAGAACCAAGCTAGAGAAAAGGAAGAAATCATGTTGGCTGGATCCAGTACAAAGTTTTGTTCCATAACCTCAATCAGGCCATCACTGTGGAAAGGCAAAGTTTTTATGCTTCTCTAATTGATTCCCTATCCACACCTTTTCATCTCCTTTGCTCTTTGTCTAAGTTACCCTCACTAATAGTAAATGCCTCAAGAATTCTGTTCTAAGGCCTCTTCTCTTACCCCTCTATACTATTTTATCTGGTGATCATATCAGCTTCTATAAATTTAATTATCATCTCTTTGTTGATGATTCCTAAATATGATTATCTAGCTTTAACCTCTTTATTGACCTCCAGTTTGTCATATTAAACTGACTATGGGACATCTCTAACTGGATATCCATAGACATCATGAACTCCTCGTATCTAAAAGTAAACTCATTGCCTTTCCATCCAAACTCTTCCTTATATTTTTCTCTCACAATCAAGGGTACCTGCATTTTTCCAATCACCTAGGCTCACAGCCTAAGAATCATGTCATCCTTGACTCATCTTTCTCTCACCTGCCATATCCAACAAGTTGTCAAAACCTGTCAATTTTACCTTTGTAACTTCTCTCATGTAAGACTTCTTTTCTCCTCTGGCACAATCAACACACTATTGTCGGCCTTCATTACCTTATGTTGAGACTATGGTTTTGTCTCCCTGCCTCTAGTCTCTCCCCAATCCAATCCCTTCAATAATCAACTATCAAATTCTTCTGCTTATGCTACTAGTCTGTCAATGTCAACGATCCATTCAATAAACATCAGTACCTACTAATCATTTGTATGATCAAATTCCTTGTGTTTCTTTGATCATGAGATAAAATTGTTAAAGCACTTAGAAAAGTGCCTGTACATAGTAGACCTTTAATAAAAACTTGTTCCCAGGAATAGTATTTGTCAGATTTAGAGAGAATGGAGAAAATTTTCAACTAAATAATAGATAGATAACATTATGAAGTGCAAAATGAATAATTTTGATTACAGGAAATTGAAAAGTTTTTGCACAACCAAACCCAGTGCAACCAAGTTTGGGAGGGAAGTAGAAAACAGGGAAAGAATTTTTGCAACTAGTGTCTGTGATAAAGGTCTCATTTCTAAAATATATAGAGAACTGAGTCAAATTTACAAGAATACAAGTCATTCCCCAGTTGATAAATGGTCAAACGATATGAACAGGCAGTTTTTAGAAGAAGAAATGTAAACTATCTATAGTCATATGAAAAAATGCTCTAAATCACTATTGATCAGAGAGATGCAAATCAAAACAACTCTTAGGTACATGACAAAACAGGAAGATGATAAATTTTGGAGAAGTTGTAGAAGAGTTGGAACACTAATTCATTGTTGGTGGAGTTGTGGATCCAATCATTCTGGGAGGCAATTTGGAACTATGCCCAAAGGCCTACAAAAATGTGCATACCCTTTGACCTAGCAATATCACTTCTAGGCCTGTATCCCAAAGAAATCATAAAAATTGGAAAGGGTCCCACATGTACAAAAATATTTATAGCAGCTGGACAAAAACTGGAAATCAAGGGGATGTTCACCAATGGGGGAATGTCTGAACAAGTTGTGATATATGAATGTAATGGAATACTATTGTGCTATACGAAATGATGAACAGGAAGACTTCAGAGGGGCCTGGAAGGACTTATATGAACTGATGCTGAGTGAAAGGAGCAGAATCAGGAAAACTTTGTACACAAACAACCAATGTACCAGGAATTTTTCTGGTAGACTTAGACCTTCATAGCAATGCAGAAACCTAAAAAATTCCCAATGAACTTTTGAGGCAAATCACTTTCCATATCCAGAGAAAGAATTATGGTATTGGATAGCAGAATGAAGTGGACTATTCCCTTTTGTGTTATGTTTGTTTTTGTATTTTTTATGGTTTCTTCCATTCACTTTGATTCTTCTATTCAACATGACTAAAGTGAAATTGTATTTAATAGGAATGTATGAGTAGAAACTATGTAAGATTGTATGCTGTCTCAGAGAGAGGGTAGGGAGGGAGGGGGAAGGTGGGTGAAAGAGGGAAAAAATTCTAAGACATATCAAAGTGATTGTAGAACACTAAAAACAAATAAAATATCTATCAAATAAAATAAAAACTTGTTCCCTTCCTATTCTCTTGTCCAAGACTTTCCTTATCATGATTCCCTGCATTTCCAATGGTTTTCACCTATGAATTCTCTTCCTCTCCATCCCTTGACTTGTCAGACTTCCTTCAAGTCACGGATAAAATAAAATCTTCTAAAAAGCCTTTTCTGATGGTCTCTTAATGTTAGTGCTTTACCTGTCTTGACTAACACAATTTATTCTTTATGCATCTTGTTTACACATGGCTGTTTTTATGTTTCCTCTTCCATTAGAATATGTATTTCTTGGGAACTAAGTCTGGTTTTTTCCCTTCTTTGTATTTGCAGAGTTTAGGACAGTACTAGCACATCATTGGTGCTACTTAAATTCTTATTAACTTGCTAACTTCAGTTCTCTTAACACCAAAATGTTATATGTCAGACATATTGGTGAAGGTTTTATATGGCTGAAAATAAAATAAAGCCAAATTTTTAGGACATTACAGAATTTGATACTGACAGGCATGATATCATGGGTAATTTCAGTTATGTCCATATTAGGTTTATAAAGGCAAGCACTGTCAACGAAACTTTCCATCCCTATAACACTGTCATACTTAGAGTATTCTGGATGATTAAAAATATTTATTGATGATGAGACTTGAGGAATAAACATTTCTATGTCTCTTTTTATCTTTACCAGTACATGTGCTGTAATGACCACTGGTAGCATTATCCATTTATGTATCTTGGAAACAGCGATTCTTTTAATCATTTCAATTGTGGGTTCTGATCCATTGAGAGAAATGGAGGAAATGTTTCTTATCAGTTGTTATTTGGTTTTTCAGGGCAACTTTCACTGAATTAAAGTAACATGCTATTTGGTTTATATTCTAAGAATTATCTTTGCTTTCATAATATCCAGAAATGTAATTATTTTAAAATTTTAAAGTAGTGTTTCCAGGGAAAAGAATAAAAACTTTGATAATGCCTTGAATATTGAGAATTTGTAGAATTTTCCATGCCAGATGATTTCCATTTTTTATGCTTATTAGTATACTAATAAGCTATGATATTAGGAATTTTACTTTAGCATTATAAAGGTCATGTGTGCAGAATGATTAGACCCTCATATCACTAACTTATCCCTAGTCATCTATGCAGCCAAATATAGGATCTGTTTTATAATTTTCAAACATATCATTGTAATCCTTGTTTTTCCAAATCAAAATTTACTTTTGCATTGACAACCTGGGGCCGAGGGGAAGATAATAAATATCAGGTTTCATAGGATTTTCATTTGTTTGACAGAAAAAGTATGAATCCCTAAAAATATTTGGTACAGTTATATACAAAACTGATTTATGTTAAGAAAACTAAGAATTGTATGAAGCAAATAAATTAGCTACCATGTTATCCTCCCCTTCATAAAAGTGAGGCACAATTTATAACTATTCTAAATCTTGTTATATATTTAGGTAATTCATAGATGTATCATAGTGTCATGAGTGGCATTATATTACTAGCTTCAAAGCCAAGCAAACCTGGGTTTCCTTGCACATAATATCTATGTAATTCTGAGAAAGTCCTTTGATAGCTCCATAATATAGGTAGTTCTCTAAGACTAGATTATATGTCTACTTTGGGAAACAATGTTTTCTCATCTTGGAGTTCCCAAAACAGATAAAATCACAGGTCCAATCCTATCCTAACAAAGGACAGGTAATATGCAAAGATAATCCAAGGTTATGTGATCCAAGGAAAAAGCATTAAGTTTGCAGTCAATGTAAGTCACTCTAGTAGATATAGAGGGTTCAAAGACAGTAGAAACTATTGTCCTTGCCCTCAAGGAGTTTGTAGTTTACTAGAGAGACATGGCATGGACACACAAAAAATGTATATACTAGATAATTTGAAAGAGGAGAGAGTACTAGGACTGAATGAGAGTGGTGACCATATGAACAGAGAGAAGCGGTATTATGAGGCATATGTTTTAAAGGTGGGTTTAATAATGCTTGGTTAGTTTATGTGATAATGAGGGGAAAAAAGAGAAGACCCATGATACTCTAGATACTCTAAAGATACAGATCTGGAAGACTAGTGTGAAAGTGATGTCCTCAACTGAAACTGGGAAATTTAGAGATGGACCATTTTAGAACACATGAAAAATTCTGTTTCGGACATGTCAAATTAGATGGTATGTTGTGTTGTAGATGTCCAATAACCAATTCATGAAGTGAGACCCAAAAATAGGACAGAGATAAAAGTTCACTTTATTGACCCATTAGTTATTTGTAACAGGATGATAATGAAATGTAAGGGAGTTTATGAGAATATAAAGAGAAACAGTATGAATAAATGAGGACTTAGGAGAGTTTTTTTGAGATATCTACAGTTAGTAGACAGGACATAAATAATTATTCAACACAGGAGACTGAGGAGAGGTTATACAAGTAGGAAAAAAATAGGAGAAGGTTTGGATCATTAAAAGTTGGGAAGGAGAGCATAGCCCAGAAGGATAATCTCTTCCCAGTCAATTGTGTAGATTTGCAGATAAGAATTAATCAAAGGCCAATGATTTTAACAAGCATTTGAAGAGAACAGTTTGAGTATGTGATGTGATTAGAAGCTATTCTGTAAGGGACTAAGGAGTGATGGAAGTTAAGGAAGTAGAGCCAATGAGTGAAGATATATGATTCTTTTTTTCTAGAAATCTGATTGTGAAAAGAAGGCATGATATAGAATGGTAGCTTGGGGTGGCATAGGATTAGAGTTAGGTAGAAGGATGGAGTAAGCTTGGCCTTGTTTGTAGACAACAAGGAAGAGATGCACACATTGGGAGAAATTAAAGATTAGAAGGAGAAATGAGATTGCTGAAGTGGCAGACTCCAAGAGGAAACAGGAAGAGATAAGATAAAGAACACAAAAAAGACATATTGTTTTTTTGACAAGGAAGGGGACTTACCATCAAAATTTGATGCGAAAGAGGAGAGAAGAGGGGATATCATTGAGGGATGTGGAACTGTAAGATAGGGAAAAACAAAATGCTCCCACTTCTTTTTATAAACTAAGAGCCAAGATTTGCTGAAGAAAGGGATAGGAGAGGAATGATAAAAGAAGCTTCAAAAGAGAGTTTTAAAAGAGTTGTTATTGGATGTTCATTAGGAAAAAATGAAAAGATGATGGGATTAAAATTAAACCAGAGAGACGGATAAAAATAGTCATGTGGCCAATTATTTGATAATTTAAATAAAACAGCAATATCGATAGGGAAAGGTAGATTTTGTCAGAAAAGGAATAAAAAAGTAATTTAATTAGGCAGCGTTTTAGAGGTGTGGCAGCATAAGTGATAATTTCACTTCACTTTATTGGGGACAGAAATGTTAATCATCATTAAAATGATAGAGTTCCAATTTATTTGATTAATGAGGTTTTAATATAGACATATTAGAGACATTCTATTATAAAAATACGTTGGAAATTGCTAGTACTTCTCTCCAATACCTATGTCCTTCTGACAATGTTGATAAATAAATGACTACAAGTGTAAGAATGGCCAAATGGTAGGTGTCGATTAAATTAAAATGAAAGTACTGGAAGTCTTATGCTATATAACAGCTAAAAGGGTCTTTGTGTTATATGTATATTACCCTTGTAGAAAAAAAACATCAATACAGAATAAATTCAGTCATTCCAATTAATGTAGGAAGATTAGCACTAACCATAAGATAAACAAGCTACACTTTTCCATGCTACTCATCCCAGAGAATAGAAAGGCAAGGCATGCTGAAGCAGTCTCTCAAAAAGCTCACTCACTGATTCATATTTTATTCAATAACCATTTATTAAGTGCAATTGAAGGAGTGAGAAAATCAGACATTTGCATATATCCCACGTGATGCTTGGCCTTTGAATTCCTTATCTTCACAATGCTATCTTCTGACAAACATATTTCTATACTCTGAGAGTAGTAGGTTTTTGGGGAGTCTGTTTTGTTTCCTTCCCATGTAATACCCCTGTATAAATATCTTTAGCCCTACCCTCTTATCTTGTCATAGGTTGTTGAAAAGTCTTAAACAACACCACCTCCCATCAGAAATTACAGTGAAGAAAAACAGGAAAATTTCTACATTCCTACCTGTATCTTTATGATCAGTTGCTAGCTGGTCATAATGGATATGACAGATTTTTTTTTTATTTTTTAGGTATCAGAGAGAAAGAACTTTGGGAGAATAAAAAATAAACTGAGTGGAGTTGTTGCAGCGAGTCTACTTTATAAAGGAGATAGTATTTGAGGGATAAGTCTTAAGGGAGAGGTCAGATTTCAGCAGATAGAAGTGGAAGATATATTAGAGTAAGAAAGAGTACAATGAGAAAAGGCACTTATATAGTTAAAAAGAAAACATGAAAGTACCACAATAAGGCAAGGGGAAGTTTAATAGGAAGGAAGCATAATAATGCCTTGTATTCCTGTGGAGGTTTAGGGTTCACTTTACCTCATGGGAAACTCATAAGAAAATATATAAAAAGCAACAAATTTTGGTTAGAAGACTCAAGTTCATGTCATTTGTCTCCAATCCAAATGTGCATTTCAACAAAGGTTGTTTCTTTGATGGGACCAGTAAGATGGTGTTAGGAGGGGAAAAGTCTTAGCATCAGTTGGTAATTGATTTTATTTTTAAAATAAAATTTAGCTGATGAAAAATCATTTATGCTGTCTTTTCAAATATCAATTTTTGGTGAGTTCTATGTTTATAATCACATTATAAGCCTGAATTTTTTTTTACTTTTTAAAAGAGATTAAGAAGAGATTGAATTAAATTCTTTTAAGCTGTAGGCATGAGATCACAGAGTGTGTAGTCAAAACTGACAATTGCTTGCTAGGGCTGAAATTAGCACAAGCCAAGTTATTTATCTTGACACAGAATGAAAGAGCGATCTGAAAGAAAAAAAAATCTTCTCTCTGACCCCAACTCCATGAAATTTCATCCTTTGTTTCCTTTGATAGCTAGGTTCACATCTTTGTGTAGAGGCATGCATGTACAAGAAAGAATTATGCCCTTTCACCAAGAAAATAACCTGGTTCTGGCTCAATATGTACAAGGCAGAGAATAATCAATCAAGATGAAAACCAACTTGACATTTGCCGAACATCTCATATTTTATTGAATTGGCATGAGTCATTGCATAGCTAATAAGTTTCTGTCTCTACATACCCGTTCTGCATTGTGCATCCTATTTTTCTGGGTTGGTTGGTTAAGGCTGTCTGCATCTTCTGCATATCAAACAAAGCTTTATCTAATATCAGAATGCAAACACACTGTTGCCATAACTCTTTAAAAAAAAGTTACTTTTGTTTAAAGAAATATTTTCTTTGTGTTCCTTAACTAGATCCTTAAAGGTTATGTTTTTTCTTCCTGTCAAAAGTATTGCCTGGTAAATACAATGATTACCTGATAATTAACTTTCTAAATGTGACAAGCTCATAAGTAGAGACTAGAGTTTCTCTTCCAGGAAACAGAGATTATGACATCAATAAAAACAGAAAAAAGTAGGAAAGATGGTATAGCTAGGTGAGATATGTTGTTTATTGGATTAGTAAATATGATGCCATTTGTCACCTCTGCACCACTTACTCCAATTTTCATAGTTCTCCAAAGCTTTGTGATGATATTTACTGGCAGGGTTATTTTCGCAGCTGCCGAATGCCATACTTCTCTCTTTTGAAACTCAAAATATTAATTTTAATTTCCACTGCCTTTGCAGAGTACCAACATCAATTTAGATTTACTTGTCTAAGAGACTTGGGACTACACTGATAGTGTCAAGGGAATTATAGAATTAGAACTTGAAAAAAATTCAGAAAGTACTCACATTTCTTCCTTTCATTCTATGAATGTATTTACTTGGTACTTTCCTATGTCCCAAGAGTAAAACATCATCAACTGACCATTTTCTCATATTTTCTAATTCAGCTCAAGAGATGTCCTTCCTGGTTGACACTCTAATTGCAAAAAGAAAAAGAAGCATATCACCAAAGCTGCCCATAAGTATATGGTCTCACTTAAGTAAGATAGCACAAGGGATACAGAAAGTACAGTCACAATACTACCACAAGTCAAGCAGTATCTAGGGTGGGGTGAGGACACAGAAATTTACATGATTCTAGCAATATTTGAAGTCTTCTCATAACATAAAAAAATTGCTTTAGTGCCTAGTTATCAGGAACAGTTATTTCAAAGAGGAACTCATGAATTGCCTGCTTTTCATTCCTAAGTGCCAAGTTCTCCCATTCCTTCCTGAGCCATCTCCAATCATCCTGATGAATATCTGGTCACTGGATTCAGATGGCTCTGGAGGAGAAATGAGGCTGGTGACCTGCACAGAGCTCCCTCATTCAAAACAAAGTCAAGTGCAAGTCATGTCAATTTCTCTGATGGCATGGTCTTCTTTAGCAACAAAGGACCAACACAGCAAGCCCATGCCCCTACTGACCTTCTCCTTGGCATACATTTTTCTCACTGTAACCATCCTTGATGCACCTGAGTGCTCCTTTTGTGTTAATTCTCTAGCCTGAGTTTTGTGCATTCACTCCAGTAAAATATTACTAGCTATAACTCTACCTATCAATACATACTCACCAGCTTCCAGGTTGTTGCAGTTCTTCATTGTAATAAAGCTCATAACACATTCTAGGCCTTTAAGCTTTCTTGTCTCATGCACTTGCTAATTCTATCCCAAAATGGAATTGTCTGCCATTCAAATGTGAGGCCACTAAATTCAGTTTTCCAAAATCCATTGAGCTACTATCCTCAGAGCCCTTCTCATATTATCCCATTCTGTGGCTGTTCTGTGCTTTACAAGGATTTTGTTTGCTCTGGAATAAGCAGGTAGTGAGGTTCTTCTGCCAAGGTTCACTTTAACTCCCTTGGAATAAGCCAGTGTCTTTTCCCCCTCCTTTTTTAGTTTTCTAGTCCTGATCAGGTATGTGCATTCCTTTATACTTGTAAACTGCATAATCAAGATAATCTAGCTTCATTCTACATGTCTGCTGATTAGATAGAAATATTAACATGCCATTAGCCACAAAATATCTTACCAATTAGATAACATGGTTTTTTTTTTGCAGTTTGTACATGGCATCCACAAGTCATCTTACATCATTTCCCTATTTACTAATTATCATTAGGTACATGCTTAATTTGTAATAGCGGAGCTCATATTTACTTCACTTTTCCAAGATCAGAAAAAACTTGTGGCTTCTTACATATTCTACTTATTTAGTCACAGACATAAGTCAGGCACCTCCAAACAAGTCTCAGGTCAACTTAAAACCTGGGGAGTTCCTGCCTGAAACAACCATATCATGAGAAGGCCTACATTGTTCATGTTCTACTTATCACCCATTCTCCTATTGTCTCCCTGCCTACTCCACATTCACACTGACTATCTGCCCAGCAAACACAGACCTTTCCAGCTTTTATTTGTATTTTGTTTTCCTTTATTAGAATTTAAGCTCTTTGAGAGCAGGAACAGTCTATTATTGTTGTTTCAAAACAAAGTAAAGTGCAAGTCATCATCATTTCTCTTATGTCATGGTCCTCTTCGAAAACAAAGGATGAACACAGATGTGTTCTGGTATCACCAGTGCTTGGCACAGAGCCTGACACATATTAAGCACTTAATAAACTTAATAAATGTTCTTTATGTCACTGTGTCTGTGTCTCTATCTCTCTCTGTTTCTGTCTCTGTCTCTCTCTCTCTCCTGACAACAAATGCCTCTCATCCTTACTCTCTCTCCAATAGCAAGCCTAAATCAAAGAATATAAAGGAAAAAGACTCCACCTATGCATAGGGATGAAGGAAAAACAATTCCCACTGACCCCAATGTACATGCATACATACATACATATGTATGTATGTGTGTAGGTATATATGTACATATATACAAATATGTGTATATGTATGGATATATTGTGTATATGTGTACATGTATGTGTATATATGTGTGTACATATGCTTTTGTCAATGGTTGCTAGCCTTCTTAATATGCTACAAAAAATGAAGAGAGATGAATAATGGAGTCCTTCAATTTTGGTAGATTTTTACTTCCTCTGATATATCATTTGGTTTCTTTTTCCTCTCCTCCACCTCCAAAATTGGGAATCTTGGAAACTAATATTGTTACAAATAAATCTGTTCTAACTATATGAAAGATGAGAAATCTGGAAAAAAAATAAGCTGAATTTCACATATCAAATTTTGCTTTTAGGACTACTTAAATACCAGCCAGACTGTATCTAACAGCTTTCTAAAAAGAAATAATAAAAGAAATCATGACAGTTTGTGATTTCAAAGCATAAAGTCATCACTCATAGAAAAAGCATGAGTGTTTTATAATCTTTATTGCAAGCATCTAAATTTAAAAGAGTTGTGTCTTCCCTAAAACATCAATTGCTCTCATTTTTCATAAATGTTATCATGAAAGCAGCAAACAAAGCAGTGTATTTCCACGTGTAATGGATGAGACAAACACACAAAAAAAATCAAAGCTATAATTACACAGGTGTATAATATCATAAAATACCTTAAGTTATGTTGTTTTATAAAAATATAAGTGCGGGAAGACAATGATGAAAATGTTTATGAAAAGGTATCTGTGACACAAATCCAGAGAGATAGGGAGAAAAATTGTTGTTTAGAGAAAACTCTTGATCTCCAAGAAAAAATTTCCAAAGTTCCCTCCATTCCAATCCTATCTTCTTCTCCATTCACACTGTTCCAGTTTATTCAGAAACATCATTAGCAGGTACCTTTGAGTGAGGATGTCTCCTTTCATGGATTCCACTATATTGTCTAGGGTTTGTTTGGATGGCAGTTATTTAATAGGACTTTTAAAGCTTTGAGAAACACTGGATCCAATTTTCTTAGGAGCTTAATGTGACTTCTGAGTATGAAATGATGGGTCATTATCTAATATCCTGGGTCCCTAAACTACCATGCAATATAAAAGAAAAAATCCTTAAGTATTAAAATGGGATGAATTGCTTCAGAGAAAGAAAGGAAGTATATTGTTGACCTCTAGAGGTCTTCAAATAGAAGATAACTGATCCTTTAGATATGTTGTCAAGGAAGCATAAAATTAGTTTTAGAATGGACTTTAATAATCATGTAATTGAACATCATTTTTTCTGGTAAGGAAACTGAAGCTCAGATAGAATAAATGAGTCACCATAGGTCAAGTATACTGAAAGGCATAGCATTTAAGAGGAAGCCAGGTTGTGCAATGGATTAAGCACTGGACCTGGAGTCAGGAAGAATGGAGTTCAAATTCAGTCTCAAAAAATTATAGTTAGTCAATAACCTTGGGCAAGTCACTTAAATTCTATTTCCTCAACTGTAAAACTGCCTCCCAGAGTTGTTGTGAGGATCTAGTGAAATCAAGTGAAATAAAATTTATAAGGCACTTAGCACAGTGCCTGGCACATAGCAAGCACTATTGTTGTTATTTAGAAAATGGCAAAACCTGACCTAAAGCCTAGATCTACCAGTACCAAATGCATCACTCTGCTTCCCCAGATTATGGTTTGGAAGCCTCAGGGAATTTTTGTTGAGGTCAAGGTTGCTCTATATGAACCCTGGGCTCAGGAAATCTATGATTTAATTACTATAAGATCTTAAAAGACTGCTTCCTAGCAAACAGTCCCATGTAATAGGAGAGCTAGTAACCATCTAGTTTCTCCATCCTGGCTACAGAACATTGCCAAAGAAATTCAAAAAATTGAAATCTCACATAGTCTCAGTGTTGAACTACCTTACCACTACTACATTAAAATTCTGCTCCTCTTTTCTGAAAAAAGAAAAAGTTAATGGAATCAATCTCCAAATAACCAAATTAAAAATGTAGCATAGCATATTAATCTAAGTATTTTTCCTAATTATAGGATCAAAGTCCTAAAAAGAAACCTCTTTGAAATTTAAATATATGTATAGGTTTTAATAAATGCACTATTTATAACCATATGTCTATATAACATATATCACACAATGGTATCCAGTTTCCCTTATGTCCATGAAGAATGAAAAAAAAATAGAATAGGTAAATGTATATATGTATGCATGTATACATGCATATATGTTACCATATATTTTGTATATCTATACATATATATATACATCCATATATGTGTTTACAGTGTGTATGTGTATATATGTAGAGATAGAGACAGAGAGATAGAGAAAGACAACAAGAGATACATGCTTATATTCATGCATGTAAGGCAGGGCAACTAAGTGGTGCAATGGATAGCATTCCGGGCCTGAACTCAGGAACACTCATCTTCCTGAGTTCAAATCTGGCCTCAGGTACTTACTAGCTGTGTGACTTTGGGCAAGTCACTTAACCTTGTTTGTCTCAGTTTTCTCATCTGTGAAATGAGCCATTGGGGCAAGCCACTCCAATGCCTTTGCCAAGAAAATCCCAAATGGAATTTGGAAGAGTCACATGTGACAGAAAGCACTGAGCAACAACAAATTCATATATGTGTACATATTCAGTTGTGGACATGTGGACATATGTATGCATGTAAATTACATGCATTTTGTGAATATGAGCTGTGTGGTGTGGATACATTAATACATACATGTATGCATATATATGTATACTTTTTTCTGCATTTTTCCTGAGACATATGTAACATATAAATTTAAATATATACATAACATCTGCACAGATGTTTGTATGCATGTGTATATATGTACAATATGCTCAATGTGCAAAAATGCAATGTATACTTACATGTATATATGATATAACATATATACACATCCTTAGACTCTGACACATATATACAGTCTGCTCATGTATGCATATGCACAAATACAGAAATTATATAGGTGTAACATGAAAAATAACACTACTTATAGGTTATTCTGAAATTTCACACAAAATAAAGTAAGATATTTTCCCTAACCAATATGGTATATACATGTTTCAGACTCATTTCAAGAAATTATCAACAAAGGGACAAGAGTTTCAATTCTATACATTAAACTTATAAGCCATTTGAAGTGAAGTAATTACTGATTTTTAAACACTCAAACATGTTCTTAATCCATATTTTTATCTTCATATAAGTAATAGAGATGTTTCTATTATGCAGTGTATATAAAAGTTATCAAATGGTATAATGCATCATTAACATTGATGTAACACTTCAAAACATTTTACACATATATTACTTTCATTTGATCCTCTCCATATACCTATGGAGTTGTTTCTAAAAATATCATAATTCCCACTTAACAGATGATGAAACTGAGGCTCAAGCAGATTAAATAACTTGTCCATGGTCATACTGCTCATAAGTGTAAGAGGCAAGATTTGAACACAGATTCCAAGACAAGAATCCATTCCACTATAACCTTCTGCCTCCCAAAAACAAATGAAGACCCTTTGTCTCATTGTCACCCTGTGAAACCTTTATCCTGGGAAACATATCTCCTCATTAGTGCCTTTCTCCACAGGGCAACCATTTTAGGAAGTACTCCCATGGTCCCTTAGCACATTTTCACCTTTATTATTTCTGGACACCCCTTTCTTTTGCTTGTTTGCCACACTACTCTTCTTCCTCATTCACTCACATTTCCAGTATCTCTGTGTGTTCTATCTTCTCCCATTAGAACATAATCTTCTAGACACAAAGGACCATCTTTCTTTGAGGTATCTGTATTTCTAGAGCTTAGCACAGTGACAAAGCTCAATAGAATATTCTGCCTCCTGCTATCTTTTTGACATTGTCTCTATGTGTATCTCTCTGTACCTATCTCTTAGTCTCTGTCTGTATTTCATCCATCCATCTATCTTTCTGTCTGTCTATCTGTTTATCTATCATCTGTCTGTTATAACTGATGTCCTACGGTAAAAGTGCATTCACTTCATTAGAATGTAGAGAAAGTAGGAAAATATACTTCACACCTAGGTTAAATGAAACTACTCCAATGATATTTCTCAGAGTGGAGAGGACAGAGGCATCACAAAAGGGTTTTTACTCCCTTGAATTTGCATATGCTGCCCAGAAGTAAGCATTCTCATTCTCTCTCTCTCTCTCACACTCACACACACACACACACACACACACACACTGATACACACCCAGACTGAAAAGGAATTGGCCAATTCTGTTTCCTATTAACTCTCCCATCCAATTTTCCAGCTAAGCTAATTTATCTAGGCCAATTTGAGTCACAAAAAAGTACTGCTGATCAGGTCCTGAAACACTCTGGAGATGAAATTGGAGCCAGGATAGATATAGAAACAATTCAGAGTTTCCTCCATTTGAACCCATCTAAAGATATATTTCCAGGCAATCTATATTTCCTTTTATCTAAATCAACTGGATATGTGACACTATAGTTTCTTGTAGAAACTTGCTGAATTTTAAGAGACAGATTTTTTTTAAACTTGTTCTAGATAAGGATGTTTTCAATCTACTTACATATCTTTCAGGGATATATAATTTCACTAACAACCAGAAGGGCAATAGAAAGATACATCAGGCATAAACAGGCTACAACATATTGCCTATGGCTTGTATATAAGAAGTATCATTAAGAACACTATGTCATCTAGTCACATATGTGACTAGAAGATGATTCTGTTCACCATTGGTATATTGAATGTGTCCATACTTATGGACAAAAAGAAATTCAGCAAAACAGAAAGAAAAACACATTTTCTTGGCAGAGAACTCAGCAGGTATCATACTTAAATAACAGCCTTGAGCAAAACAAGGCTGGCAGATGAAGACCAGCTCACCAAAGTCAGAGATAGATGCACATTTTTATGGAGTGGTCACAGTGAAAGGGAGTGCAATGAAGCTCTCAACATGACAAACCCTGATGAGGTCAAAGGAAAATTTTTTGAAGATCTGGAGATTCTCACCATCAATGTGCCAAAAACGGAAAACCTTGTAAATCTGGGTGACTTTAATGCAAGTGCAGGCATGGTCTACCGTGGCAGTGAGTACTTGGCAAGGATGGAGTCAGGAACAGCAACAGTAATGGTCACATAGGACTGAAGACTTATGTATCTCATGACCTCATCACCAATACTGTCTTCTCTTTACCTACATGCAATAAAATTTTGTGGATGCACCCTCACAGCAAACATTGTCATTTACTAGACTATGTCATTGTAAGAAGTAATAGCCAGATGTACAAGTGATGAAAGTGATATGTGATGAGAAGTGCTGAACTGATTATAGACTTATCATCTTCAAGGTAAATATTCACATTCAATAAAAGCAAAGAAAGAGTACTACCAGAAGACTCAACATCAACAATGGGAGCAATTAGTTGCTACCTTGGAGGAAGCACATAGTTGACGTGTATGGTTGAAAAGGAGTAGGCAACTTTCACAGATTGTTGTACAGCATCGCATTTACTTGCATGGGCCAGAAAATTCATAAACATCAGGACTGGTTTGATGCAAATGCTGGGATAATTCAAATGTTACTAAATGAAAAAAATGAGAACTCCACAGGGTTTACCAGAAGGATAGTTTACCAGCAGGATAGTTTATCTCTAAGAAGGTATCATTTAATTCCTTCAAAATCAAAATACAAGCAAAGCTCAGAGAGATACAGGATTGTTGGTTCAGTAAGAAGGTAAATTTTTTTTTATACCATTTTATACTAACATTAGCAATTCAAACTGCTTTCATGATGCCCTGAATGTTATGGGCCAAAGACATATGGTACATCTCAACTAATCAGCACTGATGGAGCCACATTGATTAGTGATAAGAACATGGTCCTGAAGAGACTGGCTGAATGCTTACATACTGTTCTCAATGAACCATCATCAACCAATGCTGAGGCCATGGAGCTTATACCTTAGGCTGAAGTCAATCTCTAACTGTACTTCCAATTGAAAAAAGGAATTTTGAATGCCATTAAGTTCTTCTCCTGTAGCAATGCACCTGGTGCTGATTCTATTTCATCTGAGATTTACACTGCTCGTACAAAAGCTGACCAAAATTTTTCTGATGGTCATCAATTCAAGACCCAGGGTGGCTTCAGAAAGGAATGAGGAATGGTTAATATAGTTTTTAATCTCCATCAATTCCAGGAGAAATTCCAGGAGCAGAACAGAGGTCAATACACAAAGTTTATTGATATGATCAAGACTTTGATACTATTAACTGTGAGGGTTAGTGGAAAATCATGTAAAATTTGGGTCCCCAGAGAAGTTCATCCGTAATACATCAGTCTTACTATGGCATGCTTGTCCACATTCTGCATAATATATTATACTCTCATGCTTTTCCAGTCACCAAGGGACTGAAGCAAAGCTATGTGCTTGCTCCCATCCTTTTTAGAATGATATTTTCAACAATGTTGTTATGCACCTTCAATGTGGACAAAAACAGGATCAAAGTCAGCTACCACACTGATGGCAAATTATTTAACTGGAAAAGGTTAGAACTCAAGACAAAAGTGGACGGAAAGTTAGTGCAGGATTTGTTTGCAGATGACTGTGCACTCGTTGTGGTTCCTAAAGTTGAAATGCAACAAAGTACAGATCAATTCTTTACTGCTTGTGCTAATTTTGGCTTAACAATTATTACCAAGAAAACACCTGGAGGGCTCCACGAGCAAGTACTACAGCATCTATATGTGCAACTATCAGTTATAGCAAATGGAGAAATTTGGAAGGCAATGGAGAAGTTTACTTACCTTGGCAATATACTTTGCAGGGTTGTACACATGGATAATGAGATTGACACCGACCTTAACAGAGCTAGATCTGTTTGGGAGGTTCTGAAGGGAAGTGTGGGAGAAAAGAGATAACAAACAAGGTCTACAGAAGTGTGCTGACCTCCTTTTTGTATGGCTATGAAACCTGGATGTTCTACCAGCACCATGCCAGGAAAGTAAATTGCTTCCATTTGAATTGCCTTAGGAAGATTCTAAAGATCACCTACCAAGATAAGGTACCAGATACTGATGTACTTCCTTCAGCTAAACTGCCATGCAGTTTTATTTTATTGCTTTATTGCATAACTCCAATCGGCTGGTCACACTGTTTGAATACTAAACATATATTTGCCTAAAAATAACAAATATACATAGAACTTACATGGAAGTCAGAAGAAATAGCACAAGGCTACTCTTAAGGTCTTTCCGAAGAACTTTTGAATTGATTGTGTGTCCTGGGAAACACTAGTAAAAGATCATCCAGTAGAGAGTGCCTGAATTGAAGTCATTGTGCTTTATAAGTAAAACAAAATTGTAGTGACTCAAAAGGCACAAATTTGGGGATATCTCTACTCCAAATGTTCATGTGGACTATTTGTGCTGACCTCTGGTAGAGTCTGCAGAGCTCATTTTGGTCTGATTCCATCATAGTTATGTCTTTTGTTTCTCTTTAAGAAAGAAGGACAAAAATTAACCAAGCAAATAGCCAGGGCCATGTAAGAACTAGAGACAATAAAGACTCTGAGTGATACACCAGTTCCTTGGAAAAATGCTAAGAGAATATGAAGACAAATTCCTATTTGTTAGGTAATTTTCTGAACAATATGTAGGAAAACAAGTTTAAGAATCAGCCAGAATGAAAAGCAATGGAGGGTGTATTAACTCTGTGAATCACTGGAAGGAAAACCCAAGACTCAGTTCAAAGTACTCCTGGACTCAACTGATGTCTGAAATAAAAGGAGAGAGGAAAATAGGCCTTATAGTTTTAATTGAGATGATAATCTAGAATGTATGTAGTCAACCAAATTTCATCTCAGGACATGATAAATAAACCACTGACCTTAACCATTTTATTTCCTTTAAATATTTTCTTCAATAGAGACAACATTTAAATAAGCTAACCTGAACACTGTACCTAAGTAACACACATTTTTGCCCACTGCCATTGAAGGAATCCTTCCACTAACTTCCTATTCTGTTCAATTATCATTGCCTGAAGTTTACCCTCCATTCTTGCAGGTAGATCCCATCAAGCTAGAAAAGCATTGAGTATGAGGCTAGTGATAGACTGTATACAGCCAAGTGGCACAATGAATATTGAATGTTGGTCTTGGGGTCAGAAAGAACTGAGTTCAAATCCATTTTAAGTTTCTTACTAGCTCTGTGACCTGGATAAATCACTTAACTCTTTTTGCTTCAGTTTCCTCATCTGTAAAATAAGGATAACAAGAGCACCTACTTACCAGGATTGTTCTAAGGATAAAATGAGATCATATTTGAAGTGTTTTCCAGATCTAACCTTTATTGCACATGACAGCTTTTGATGACATTTGATGATCACTTGATGACAACTCTCACTTTTCCCTCGATTTTTCTCTTTAAGTTGAACATTTCCTGTTCCTTAATCTGATCTTCCTTTGGCATAATTTATCTATTCAGCCTCCTCTCAATTCTTTTGAGCTTATTGATCTCTCTCCGAAGCCAACATTCACAACTGAACACATTATTTTGGATGTTGTATGACGAGGGCAAAATACAGTCATACTCTCACCTCCTTGTATTTCTATACTTCTGTCAGTGTAGCACATTTGAACAATATTGAGTTTGCAGTGTATTAAATATTCCCTAAGATAATTTTCAGAGAAATCAATAATCAAGTAACTCTTTCTTGCAGAGAATGCTCAGACTTACATTCATTGTTCCCTTATCAGGGAGTTGAAACCAATAAAATCACAGGTCTAATTCTTATTCTTGTATATTTCATTACTAACTTCCATATCTTTTCTCACACTTGGATTATAGTCTCTTCTACACTAGATAATTAATTGGACCTATATTTTATTCTAATTAGCATTAACCAGTTTGTTATAATTACATAGGGTTAGTGATTACAAGTTCTGATATTAAGCTTCAGAGCAGTGAATTGAAGATTGTAAATTTGCTTGCTTGATCATAAGAAGCTAACTAAAAGATCTCCACTCTTGTTGCTCCTTATTATGGTGACAAAGCCCAGTGTAGCATAGGTGACTCAATAACATAGAAATGAGCCAAGTGATTTTTTTTAATATAAATTTATTCATTTAACTTTTTACATTCATTTTCACAAAATTTTGGGTTCCAAAATTTTCTCCCCATTTGTCTCCTCCCCTCTACCCCAGTACACTGAGCATTCTAATTTCCCCTATCACCAATCTGCCCTCTCTTCTATCATCCCTCCCTTCCCTTGTCCTCATCTTCTCTTTTGTCCTGTAGGGCCAGATAACTTTTTATTCACCATTATTTGTATTTCTTATTTCCTAGTAGCAAGAACAATACTCGACAGTTGTTCCTAAAACTTTGAGTTCCAAATTCTCCCCATCACTCCCTCCCCACCCATTCCCTTTGGGAAGGCAGGCAATTCAATATAGGCCATATCTGTGTAGTTTTGCAAGTGACTT
>CM053771.1:220314697-220324896 GCA_028658325.1 Potorous gilbertii | reverse complement strand
GTTTTTCCTCGACCTGTCTAACTTGAGTTTCAACATCCTTTTTGAGCTCTTCCATGGTCTGAGCCCATTGGATATCTATTTCAGATGTTTGGGATACAGAGGCCTTGACTCCTATGTCTTTATCTGATGTTAAGCATTGTTCCTCCTCCTCAGAAAGGAAAGGGGCTAACATCTGGTCACCAAGAAAGTAACCTTCTATGGTCTTATTTTTTTTCCCTTTCTGGGCATTTTCCCAGCCAGTTCCTTGACTTCTGAGATTCCTCTCCACCCCCACCTAGATCTGCCCAGCTAGTGCTTGGGGTCTGAGATTCAAATGCTGCTCCCCAGCCTCACTGCTTTTGGCAGCTGGCCTGGCTGCTACTCAGGGTAAGATTATATCAGGTTCTCGGGTGGGGGCAGGGCTGCCTCCCAGGTTCAGTTCCCTCAGGGGTTTTATGCAGAGACCTTCTGTAATGTAGCTGCTGCTGAGCTCCTGCCTGCTCCAGGAGCCTCTGGCCACCCGCTGCCTCTGCTGCTGACTCCCGAGGGGGCCTGAGTCATGGAGACACCCCGCTCCCCTCTCAGCCCATCCAGACGCCTTTCTCACTGACCTGTGCATCTGTTGATGGAAGGCCCTTCGTGGCCGCTGGATATTCCATCCCTGAAGCCTACTTGGGTCTTCTCGCTCCTCTCAGTGCCACATGGCCAGGGTAGGGCTGGGCTCTGCTCCCACCTGGTATGTGATGGACCTTTGGGATTGGTTTTTCAGGGCTCTCTGGAATGGAAATCTCCTTCATCCTGCTGCTGCACGGATTCTACTGTTCCAGAATTTGTTGGGAGTTCTTTTTACACGAGATCCATGGGCTGTGGGTTCGGAGCTAGCATGTGTGAGTCTTTCTACTCTGCCATCTTGGCTCCGCCCCCCAAGTAATTTTTCTTGCTTCTTCCCTTGTCATCCTTCTATTGCTCATCATGGGGAGAAGGCTATGAGCATTTGACTAATGATTGACCCTGGTTTTTCTCTTGAGCCTGCCCTTCTACTGGCTCATCAGCACATGTAGGCATTTTGATATCTGTTTGTCAGTCCAGCTCATGGGTGTATTAATTGGTTTTCCTGAAAGGTCATAAGAGGTCTGTCAAGTTCTAATCATTAGTCCATTTGTCAACCAATGTGATTCTGTATTTTTTGTAGACCTTTCTGAAAGGCCAGGAGCAAGGACTATCAACCAATGAGATTCTGTATTTTTTGTATATTTCATCTCTGTTGTCTGGGTATTTAGCACTATAAAACTAAAGCCTTGAAGGAAGAGGGCATCTCAGATTGTAAGGAAGATCTGTGGTCTACCTCATTAGAGAAGGTCAAGGACCCTTTAATAGAATAACTTTGGCTTAGAGCTCTACTTCAGTTTCTTCTGTTATAGGTTGGAATATTTTGGACCCCACACTCAGCATCTCTGAATTTGAGAATTTCAAATTATTTGCAAGTATAATCTCAGGTAGCACCTTCACTGATCTCATGGTACATGCCAGCAGCCTTGCCTCTCAAATCAGATGACTTAGGTTCAAATTCCACATGTAATGCTTACTATCTTTATGTTTTTGAGCTAATCATTGAATTTCCCTGGGCCTCAGTTTTCTTATCTGTAAAATAAGGAGATTGCATTGGATTGTCTCTGAGGTCTTTTATAATTCTAGACTTATGATCTTATGATCTATTTTTCCATTTCTATATAATGTTTTACTTTGCAAATTACTTTGTATTTATATATACACACATAATGCATTACACGTTACTATGTAAGTATACATACTTAATATGTATATATGTATGAGTACTAGAGTATATATTTCCCTAACATAGGGAATAAAAAAAAAGTTCCTAGTGTTTTGCATGTAGTAAGAAGTTAGTATTTGTCATGGTTGTTAGCAATTAAATCTGCCAAAAAGAAAATGTGCCATTTTACAAAGTTATGTGTCACTAGCACAATACATATTGAGTCTAGATAGCCACAAAATAAGAGTATCTTTGTAAGATATCACAGGTAGGATATTTGCACTGGGTAGAGAGTTGCATTTTGGGGCTCCTTCCAAGGTCAAATACTCTGATTGTAATGAACATAATATAAACGAGGCTATTATTCCAATATTTTAAAATATCTGTTATTAAATTTTAATTATAAAGAGGGAATGAGCTAATATTACTATTAATACTAATTTCCTTAATACTGTCATCACAGAAGCCTTTCTGAAAGTCAAAGGACCATCTTGTCTAAACCAACTCTAAACAAAAATATCTAATAAAATATGTCCAATAAGGAGTCTCCCATCATTTGCCTGGTCTCTAGAAGCAAGCCATTCTATTTTTGTACTTATCCAATAAGTATAAAACTTTTCTTGGAAACAGAATGGCTAATGGAAACAGAAAAATGTATCTGAATATACATATTCATATATTTTTCTCTCTTTGTATGTATAAATACATATATGCATATATGTGTATATACATGTATATATACATATATATATATATATATATATATATGGAGAGAGAGTAAAAAAAATAGAAAATGGCTATAATTTAACATAAGGTTTAGCAATTTTTAACAGGTTTTGGTTTTTTTCCCTTATCTAACTTCTCCTTCTCTTAAATACATAGTAAAATGGGCAACTTTTTATTTTGTTTTCAATGTTTCCTTTCTCAGATGAATGATTTGGGTTATAATTTTGAAAGCAAAATGTCTGAGGGGACTATGATTAAATTATCATATTAAAACAAGTTTATAGTTATTATAGGGATAAAGAGAAGTATTTTGAGACATTTACATTTTTTGGCAGTATAAGTTTGTTTCAAATATCCTGACTCATGTCAAATGAGATAGTTAGGAAAGCATTCAGACACTCTGGAGGCCCCCTCTATCAACTTATATAGGAAAACATAAGCTGCGATAATTTGTGTTTTAAATATGTAGCATGTTAATGGGACCTTGGTGTCTCTCATAATTTTGAATAAGATTAATTCCAAAAGCAAAGATGAATCACATTTCTAAACTATTGAATATTTATCACTTCACATAAAATTTGTAGGTGACAAGAGAATGTTGTATTCTGAGAGGCAGCTGATTCTCTGTATATTAAGTACCTATCCACATAACATGATTAATCAATACCATATGGGTTTGATTAATGATTTCCTATCAATAGTATGACAAGATTCTCCTATTGATCCTTTGGGGTCAGCTACCACTCTCATATCCAAGGTACCAATTGTTGAGTGACTGAATAGGAACACAGTGGATACTTTAATTTCCATCTCATGCTCATATTAAAAGAAAACAACAAACTGGAAGCCATTCACAGTAAAATTTAAAAGGTTTAGCAGAGATTCAACCCAGAAAGAAACAATTTGATTCAAACCTTGATGTTACTTAGAACTTTGTTTGTTGAAAGGCTTGAAATTCTGGTTCTGGAAATTCTGGAAAGGAATCTAAGAATTAGGATTCTGGTGGAATAAGACAAGGCTAAAAGGAGTTCTCTTGTTTGTGTAATGGAATTGAGACTCAAGCCTTAGCACCCTCGGAGACCTTCATCTTGTTTGCTGTCCAACCACAACATTTCACATAAAGAGTGGAGTGCCAGTTTCTAGTGCCAAGATGAGGGAGTGAGGAAGGAACCCTCTGAAGCCCTACCAAATTTCCTTCCAAACAGAAAACTGTCTCAAAATTGATCTATAAGCATGGAAACTGCTCAGCAACCAAACAGAAAAGGCCTGTCTCACTGGGGTAGGAGGGGAATGAGGTCCAAGAGTAGCAGAAGCAGCCCAGCCTCATAAGATGGGGCCTGCAGCAAGGTTTCAGGCCTGGGGCAATCCACCAGAGAGGCCCTGCTCTCCTTCAAACCAGTGAGTATTCTACACAGTTCAACAAGGCCCCTCTCCAGTGACCCCAGCACTAGCACAAGCCACCAGTGAGACCTTGACCCCACTGTTGACCAGTAGTGAAGCCCCATACCAGGGATAGTCAAAATAGTAATATACCCCCACCACTTGCCAAAAAGATACTATTTCCATAGCAATTCAACAGCAAAGCCCCACCCCTCAGGAAAATTAGCAACAAAATTACTCCTGCCAGGAACATCTACCAGGAAGATTCACAGAAACTTAGCAGCAAGAACCCACCCCTGGAGCAGGCCAGCGGCTAATCTCCTTATCTGAGGAGGCCAACAGGGAGGCTACACCCCAGCACAAGCCAGAAGGGAAGCCTATACTACAGAGAAAGCAAACAAGTAAGCCCTGAAGTCCAGTAAAGGCCAGCAGTAAGACCCTAAGCCCCAGCACAAAGGGTGTGGGTACACAGCCCAGTTTTCAAATAAAAATCACCAAGTTACAAAAAAAGGCAGAAAAAATGAGCAAAGCAAAACAAAACAAAAAAAGAGCTTAACTATATAGTTAGTATTGTGATACAGAAGCCCAAGATACGAACTTAGAAGAGGACAACAGTGTCAAAATGGATACGTATGAAGGCTCAAACAAAAAAGAAATTTGCTTTCAAGCCCAAAAGAATTCCTGGAAGATTTTAGGAAGAAAATTAGAGAAGTAGAAAAAAGTTGGGAAAAGAAATGAGAGTAGTATGGGAAAGATATATAAAAATTTATTGAAGAAAATAACTCTCTAAAAAATAGAATTGGTCAAATGGAAAAGGAAGTACAAAAGATCACTGAAGAAAAGAATGCTTTAAAAAGTAGAGTGAAAAAGTGAAAAATAATAACTCTATGAGATACCAAGATATGATCAGACAAAATCAAAACAGTAAAAGAAATAGAAGAAAATGGGAAATTTCTCATTGGAAAAATAACTGACGTAGAAAATAGATTCAAGAGAAATAATGTAAGAATTATTGGTCCACATGAAAGCCATGATATTAATAAAAAAGGCCTGGACAGCAACTTTCAAAAAATTATCAAAGAACTACCATGGTACATTAGAGAAATTGGAAGTATTCACTGATTACTGCCTGAAAGATTCCAAAATGGAAACTCCCAGGAACACCATAGGCAAATTCCAGAGCTCACAGATCAAGGAAAAAGCATTTCAAGCAGCCAAAAAGAAACAATTCAAAAATTGTGGAGCTACCTTCAAGATTACACATGATTTGGCAGTTTCCACATTAAAAAGCAGGAGGGCACATCAGAAGGCAAAGGAGTTAGGATTGCAACCAAAAATCACCAGTTCAGAAAAATTGAATATATTTTTTCAGGGAAAAACATGCATTTTTAACAAAATACAGGACTTTCAAGCACTTCTAATTAAAAGACCAAAGCTGAATAAAAAATTTAATATTCAAATGCAAGACTCAGGGAAAATACAAAAAGGTAAAAAAATAAAAAAACAAGAAAGAAAGCATAAGAAACTTTATGAGTTAAACTGTTTATATTTCAACATGACAAAATAATATTTGTATCTCAACAACTTTATTACTATAATAGAAATTAGAAGGAATACATGTAAACAAAGGGTGTGTATGTTAGGTGATTTTGATGGGATGATACGTCTCTCCCCTAAAAAATAAATGGGTTAGAGAGTAAATTGTACTGGAAGAAGGAGGGGAGAGATTGAATGGGGTAAATTATCCCACATGAGGTATGAAAGAAGCTATTATAATGGAGGGGAAGATGAGCGTGGAGGGCCACTCAGCTGAATATAGAAAACTATCTTACCCTATAAGGAAGTCAAAGGGATGGGGATAATAGAAGGGGAAAGGAAATCTGATAAAAGAGAGAGTCTATTAGGCTGGACAGTGACTGAAAGCAAAACACTTATAATGAGGGAAAGGGCGGGGGTAAGAAAGAGAGGGGTGAACCAAAGACAAAGAGCATGGAAGGAAAAACACATAATCATAAGTGTATATGAGAATGGGATGAACTCACCAATAAAATGGAAGTGCATAGCACAATAGAGTTAAAACTAGAATTCTACAACATGCTGCGTATAAGAAACTCATTTGAAGCGAGAGATAAAAACAGGTAAAGGCATGGGACTAGAGCAGAATCTCATGCTTCAGGTGAAGCAAAGAATGTAGAGGTAGCAATCTCAATCTCAGGCAAAGCAAAAGCAATAATAGATCTAATTTAAAGAGATGAAGGAAACTATATCTTGTTGAAAGGTACCATGGACAATGAAATAATAGCAATACAAAACATATATGCCTCAAATGGTACGTATCTATTTTTTTCTTTTTTATTTAATTAATTTATTTGTTTTCAGTTTTCAACAGTCACTTCCAGAGTTCTAACTTTTGTCCTCCTCCATCCCCAACATACCAGAGAGGGCATGAACTCTTATGTAGATTCTACACATACATTCTTATTAAAAACATTTTCACATTAGTCATGTTGCATGGAAGAATTACAATAAATTGGAGAAACCATGAGAAAATACATAACGAGAGAAAACAGACTGCTTCATTCAATGCTCCAACTCCATAGTTTTTTCTCTGCATATGGATGGAATTTTGCATCAAGAGTCCTTTGGGGATGTTTTAGGTCCTTCCATTGCTGTGAAGGGCTAAGTCTATTAGAAAGACTCCTCACACACTATGGCTGTTACTATGCTTAGTGGTCTTCTGGTTCTGCTCATTTCACTCAGCATCTGTTCATATAAGCATTTCCAGGTTTTTCTGAACTCCTCCTGTTTGTTATTTCTTATATCATAATAGTATTCTATTGCATTCATATATGGTAACTTTTTCAGCCATTTCCCAATTGATGGGCATTCCCTTGATTTCTGGTTCTTGGCAACCATGCAAAAACGCTGCTGTAAGTATTTTCATACATGTGGGACCTTTTCCCAGTTTTATGATCTCTTTGGGATATAGCACTAGAAGTGGTATTGCTGTGTCAAAAGGTATGCACATTTTTATAGCCCTTTGAGCATAGTCCCAAATTGCTCTCAAGAATGGTTGGATCAGCTCACTGCTCCACCAACAATGAATTAGTGTTCCAACTCTCCCACATCTTCTCCAACATTTATCATCTTCCTGTTTTGCCATGTTAGTCAATCTGAAAAGGATGATGTGGTACCTCAAAATTGTTTTGATTTTCATCTCTCTGATGAATAGTGATGTAGAGCATTTTTTTATGTGATTACATAAAGTTTTAATTTCTTCCTCTGAAAACTACAGGTTCACATCCTTTGACCATTGAGCAATAGAGGAATGACTTGCATTCTTGAAAATTTGACTCAGTTCTCTATATATTTTAAAATGAGGCCTTTATCATGGACACTAGTGAAAATTCTTTCCCAGTTATATGCTTCCTTCCTAATAATGGTTGCATTGGTTCTGTTTGTGCAAAAACTTTTCAATTTAATGTAATCAAAATTATCCATTTTGCATTTTATAATGTTCTCTATCTCTTGTTTGATCATAAAGTTCTCCATTCTCCATAAATCTGATAAATAAACTATCCCTTCCTTCCCTCATTTGCTTAGTATCAGCCTTTCAAGTGTAGGATGTGTTCAGGGAGGACCTGTACCTTTGGTGTGATGGCTGTTGAGACCTTTTCAAGGCTCTTTCCACCTTCAGTGCCCACCTCTTCCACCTGACTCTCATCTGTGGCTCCAAGAAGCTGCAGCATGCTCAGCAGCTACACCCGGGTAAACCCTTTTGGCAGATGGATCAAACCAGTTTGAGGGCAACCAAGGATTCCCAAACCCATTGGTGAGTTAGACGGGTATCTACCCCAAACATGTGAAGATTTTTTCTGGTGGAATGGGCAGATGAGAACAATTTGTTCCAACGGCCACAAAGGCAAACGAAGCAGGCAATGTGGAGCACTTAGAGTTTGGTTAGACACTGAAGATACCCAAGTTATCCACTGCATCCTGAGCCATCATCAGCCATTTTGACTCTGTCCTGCCACTGGACTATGATGACTCTGGAGGAAAGAATGAGGCTGATGATTTCATGCAAGTCTGCCTCACTTAAATCCACTTAATACAAAAATCAAAAGACATAACCCATACCATTCACTATTATGCCTCAAAGTACTGTGGCAACAGGCAAGTGATGAAGCAGCAGGTGTGGATACACTGGGAGCTGTAGTCACAACCCTGTGCACAGGTGTCCCAGACCGTAGGGTTGCTTCTCACTGGAAGCAGCAGTGGGACTCGACAGTCCACTGTGTATCTGACCAGCCTTTTAAGGATCACACTGCTCTCTTCCTGAAGCTGGTTGGCATGGATTTTTCAATCAAAACTAATGTAATCAGCAAGCTGGTATGCCTGCCAAAAGGAGTGAATGACAGGCTCATGACAATGTGATTGCCACTTGCAAGAAAATACCATACCACCATCATCAGTGCCTATGCTCCCACCATGACAAACCCTGAAGCCAAAGAAAAAATTTATGAAGACCCAGTGACCCTTATCATCAATGTACCAAAAGAGAACAAGCTTATAATTCTAGGCAACTTTAATAGTAGAGTAGGCTTAGGCTACCAGACTTGGCAGGGAGTATTAGGGAGGAATGGAATTGGAAACAGCAACAGCAATGGTCATTTACTGCTGAATATTTGTGCATCACATGACCTTCTCATCATCAACACTGTCTTCCGTTTACCTAAATGCAATAAAACTTCATGGATGCACCCTCGCAGCAAACATTGGCATCTAATAGACTACATGACTGTAAGAAGGAGAGACAGACAAGATGTGACAGTGGCAAAGGCACTGTGGTGCAGAGTGCTGAACTGATCATAGAACTATTCTTTCCAAGCTAAATATTTGCATTCATCAGAAGTTCTGCCCCCAAGGCAGAAGAATTATTGTCAAAAAATTAGAGCACTTCTCTGAGTGTGAACAGTCTGTTGCTAACTTGAAAGAAAAGTCGAGGCAACACACAGGTGGCAACAGTGGAGCAGAAAAGGAGTGGGCAGCTTTCAGAGATTTGGTGTACAGCACTGCATTTGCTTATCTGGGTCAGAACACTTGCAAACACCAAAACTGGTTTGATGAAAATGATGGGGAAGTTCAGAAGCTGCTAAATGAGAAATGAGAACTCCACAGGATTTATACCACGTGGATAGTTCATCCACCTCTAAGAAGGCGGCATTTAATTCTATCAAAAGCAAAGTAGAAGAAAAGTTTAGAGAAATGCAGGCTTCCTGGCTCAGTAAGAAGGCAGGTGAAATTCAGTTTTACACTTATAGTAACAATCCAAAGTGATTTTATGATTCCCTGAAAGATATTTATGGACCACAAACCTATGGTGCATCACATCTACTCAGTGCTGATGGAGCTACATTGATTAGTGATAAGGAAATAATCCTACAGAGATGGGCTGAACACTTCCATAGTGTTCTCAACAGATCATCATCTATCAATACTGACACAAATGACCATTTACCTAAGGTTGAAGTCAGTCCCTCCTTAGCCAAACTTCCAACTGAAGAAAAGGTTTTTGAAGGCCATTAGGCTCTTTTCATGTGGCAAAGGACCTGGTGCTGATTCTATTCCAGCTGAGATTTACAAGATAGAGGGACCATTGCTCATACAAAAGCTGACTGAAATTTTCCAGGTTATATGGCAAGAGGAGGTTATCCCCTAGGAGTTCAGAGATGCCTTCATTGTCCATGTCTATAAAGGTGAAAGTAATAGATTATCCTGTGACAATCACAGGGGGATCTCTCTCTTAGTAATTGCTGGCAAAATCCCTGCTAGAATGCTCCTTAATAGTCTGATCCTTCACCTGGAGGAGGATCATATACCTGAGAGCCAGTGTGGCTTCAGAAAGGGCCAAGGAAGAGTCAACATGGTGTTTGCTGCCCAACAACTCCAGGAGAAATGCCAGGAACAGAACAGAGGTCTTTACACAATATTTTTAGCTCTGACCAAGGCCTTTGATACTGTTGGTTATAAGAACTTATAGAAAATTATGTCAAAATTTGGTTGCCCAGAGAAGTTCATCAATATTGTACATCAATTTCAAGATGGCATGTTTGCCCAGGTTCTGGATAATGGACAATGCTCTCATGCCTTCCCAGTCATTAGTGGAATGAAACAGGGTTGTGTGCTTGCTTCCATGCTTTTTAGCATGATGTTTTCAGCTATGTTGACAAATGCTTTCAATGAGGATGAACATGGCATGAAGGTCAACTACTGTACTGATGGTAAGTTCTTCAACTTGAAAAGGCTACAAGACAACACCAAAGCAGAGGGAATGTTGGTG
>CM053771.1:220241552-220314597 GCA_028658325.1 Potorous gilbertii | reverse complement strand
ATATGTGGAACCATCAGTTACAACAAATGGAGAAGTTTTGAATACTGTGAATAAGTTCACTTACCTTGGTAGTGTACTTTCCAAGGATTTACACATTGACAATGAGACTGATGCATGCATTACCAGAGTTAGCTCAGTGTTTGGGAGGCTCGGAAGAAAAGTTTGGGAGAGAAGAGATATTAGACTGACTACCAAAGTGATGATCTACAGACCTGTTGTGCTAACCTCATTGTTATATGCTTGTAAAACATGGACAGTCTACCAGCACCATGCCAGGAAACTGAATCGCTTCCATTTGAACTGTCTTAGGAAGATACCAGACACTGAAGTCCTTGCTCAAGCTGAACTGCCAAGTATTCAACTATGCTACACAGAGTGCAACTCTGATGGGCTGGCCACTTTGAATGCAAAATATTCGCTTGCCAAAAAGACTATTTTATGGAGAACTCACATGGGGCAGGCGATCACATGGTGGTCAGTAGAAGTGATACAAGGATACTCTCAAGATCTCTCTCAAAAACTTAATATTTGACTGCAACATAGGAGACACCAGCACAGGACTGCTCAGCATTGTGTACCCACATCAGAAAGAGTGCTATGCTTTTTGAGCACAGCAGAATTGAGACAGCACAAAGTAAACGCAGGATGTGCAGATTTGGGATATCCACCCCAAATATTCACATGGACTATCTGTGCCTAACCTGTGGTAGAGCATTCCAAGCTCATATTGGTCTGATCAGTCACAGTTGGACACATTGAAATTTCACTTTATCATGATGTCATTTTGGTCCTGTGCTAAGACAAAGGACAGCAACCAGTATCAGCCATTATACCTAGAATTTATACCCATTTGGACTCCATTCTTGTGCACGGTGTCAGGCATTGATCTATGTCCAATTTCCACCACACTGTTATCCAGTTTTCCCAGCATTTTTTGTCAAACAGTGAGTTCTTATCCCAGAAGTTTGGGTCCTTGGATTTATCAAACAGTAAACTGCTATAATCGTTGCCTACTGTGTCTTGTGTATCTAACCTATTCCACTGGTGCACCCCTCTATTTCTTAGCCAGTAACAAGTGATTTTGATAATTCCTGCTTAATAATACAACTTGAAATCTGGTACAAGTATTATTTACCTTAATACATGATGAATTGGATCTTAATACAAGATTAAAAACATCCTTAAGTAAAACAGATCATTCAATTAGTATATATCTCATCATTTAATCAGTATCAAGTATCCAAGTAACAATAACAATGCCCTTTAGTAAAATATTACTCAAGCAATATCAAGAACCAAGTAAGGTCCTTTCTCAAAGTACCATACCATCTACCTCTAGATCGTTGGAAGAACATTTTTAATCGATACCAAGTGTCCAGGTAAAGTCCTCTTTCATTTTAACCCTAGATTAGACTCCATGTTCCAGGGCTCTTCCTCTATGGACCCATCACTCCAGACTATCACTTTGATTCACACATAGGCTGCTCTCCGTTCTTGCCCCATGTCTCAGATCATGTGGATGCTCCACTCCATAGCCTCTGTCTCTGAGAAAAAAAAGCTCAGCAGGGCAACAACACCACCACCACATACCACCAGCACCATTATCACAATTAACTCAGATCAACCTACAAGACTTCTGTCTGAGAAATCAACACAGATCAACAGACAGGGCTTCTTCCAGGCTCTCAGAGGTCTTCCTCTTCACTATCAGAAGTTTTCCTCTCACTTCTGTTCTTCTCAATGCTAGTTGATCCCTTCAAGGCTTACTCTTTTCACATCTGCCTCTCTCAGCTCTGGCTCTCTTTATATACAGTTCTGGTCATCATCTGATTGTCTAGAGCCCACCTGTATCTGATTAATTAGAGCCCACTTGCACATATTTGATTGGTTAAAAAACTCTCTCTAATATGTATTATATTATATATGATATAATATATATAAATATGTATTTCTATATAAAATACTATATATACATAAATATATATATATATGTATATACATGCACTGTTTCTAGTTAAAGACTCTTCATTAATCATAGGCAAGATTCAGAGGCACTTGATTGTCTAAAACAAAAACACCAAAAGATACTACTTTGCTAGTCATCACAATTGCTTTACAGTTCTTGAATCAATTTTTAGCAAATAATGAATTCTTATCCCAAAATGTTGTCTTTATACTTCTCAAATGCAAGATTATGTTTATTTGCTGCTATAAATCATGTCTTAAATCGCACGTATAATTCAAAAAATATTTCCTGTGTTTTCAATATATAACAATCTTAAGAAACTCAAGTTTTTAACTTTTCAATAACAGAGACTAGAAGAATCACATAAAAGGATATGAACCAGATTATGTATTTAAGAGAGAAAGTGAGTTGACTCAAGGGTGCTTTTTGCTATTGCATTCTGAACACAGCAACATAGCTAAGGATAATGAGGTTCCCCTCTTTTCCCCATTGAATTTCATTTTTCACTTGCACCAAGTAGAGATAATACATGGAGAATGGTCTCATTACAATTACTACACTGGTGGGAATAGTCATATCATCTGGTCAATAATTATTTTGTTTCTTTAAATTATTTTAATTTTTTTAATTAACAAGAATGTATTTTCTTCCTTTTCATATTCCTCTTTGGGAAAAAATGGAGACATAAAAACAACTCTTCTTATAAATATGCATAATCAACCAAAAAACAGCCTCATTGGCCATGCCCCCAAAGTGTCACATTCTGTACCTGGAATCTATCTTTCCCAGGTCAGAGATTGCTGATGGCATACTTCAGGGCATCTATATTTAAAATAGACAACTGAAACCATTCTGATGGTCAATCTAGGTAAATTAACAGGTAAAATTTGAATGGATTGAATAATAAGGGTTATACAAAAAGTCCTAGTGAAGTTTAAACTTCAAAAGTGTAATTCACTAGGACTTTTGGAATACTCTGTAAGTATCCCTACAACAGGATTCAGATTAAGAGAAAAGGGAAAGAGCAGTTTTTAATATTGTATTAAAGTAAATAGCAATTGATACAATAAAAAGTACTAAGAACATTAGATAGGGAAAATACTGAGTCTGGAAACAAGGGACCTCAATACAAATTCTACTGTTACAATTTGCATGACCTTGGACATTTTATGGAATCTCTGTGAACCTCAGTTTTCTACCATGAAGAAATGAGGGGAGACAAGCATCTCTAAGCTTAGTTCCGTTGAGGTTCAGGGTGCTGAAGATCCTGAAATACTGACATTCCTGGTTCTGCTCCAATTCGACACAAGCCTTCTTAATGTCAAAGAAAAACAAAGTTTATTAAAGTTTCTCCATATTGGGTTGACTCTTAATGGAGCCTAAGCATTTGTAATGCTTGAATTAACAAGCAGGAGAGATACAATCTCAGCTAGACAGAGTCAGAGCTGGATTGAATCCGAGCACCTTCAGGGAGGCAAGATGGAACTTAAATACAGAAAATATGTGGGAAAGATCTAGAGGTGATCTTGATGAGACTGGGTTAACTAGTGATGTAATTAATGGTGGGAAACAGCTGGAGGCAATTGGGAGGTATCAGACAATGGAGGGCTTGGGTGGGAAGCAGGTGGGACCATCCAGACATTACTTGGGAATATTAATAGAAAATCAGGTTAGGTTTGATTTGAATATGAAAGGCCAGATTAAGTGGGAAGATTCAAGGGGAGTTCAGGGAAGTTCCCAGAGTCTGAACCCTATCAGTTCCAATTGGAAGATTATAAACAATTATAATATAAACTGATGAGTACTATGATTTCATTTTAAACTTTTAAAATTTTACTCTTGCATTGTGAGATAGAACCTAATCACAATATTATACTTGTTGACCAAATGAGGAAACTTAGGTTCGTAGGGAGGAAATTACTTTTCCACTGTCACATGGCAAGTAAATAACTGTCATAGGATTCAAACCCATGACTTCTGACCCCAAATTCAGAACTCTTTCAGCTGAATGATGATGTTCTAGAAGAATTTTTTGTATGCTCAGGAAAAGCAAAATACAAAGGTAAAATTGCCACAAATAACCTATGTCTAGTTGAAGAGAAAACTAAAATCCTTAAAGCAGCTAAGGAACATTTCATGTATGTAATATATTAATAGATAAACATATGTATATGAATGTATATATTATAGAAAAAAGGTAGAAAGGAGGGAGAGAGGGCCATAATCATCACAACCAACACTTTTACTTACCAGAAGATATTTTCAAAATGTGAAAAATGAAAGCAAATTTTTAATATTATCCTAATATTCCTGTAAACCTCACTATGAAAATGATTCAATATTGTTAAAAGTTCATTGTGATATCTAGTGTACAATAATTCAAAGTTATGATACTGATTTCACTGCGCGCCAGCTCCCACCACATACACTATCTACATGATGTTAGAAAAGTCACATGGACTTATCAAAAATTCAATAAACTGTTTGAGACCTGTGGCCATTTTGAATCAGTTGTACTAAAACCAATACTCAGGTTATTGAACATACATCTATGTTTGACAGGTGCTATTTATTTTACCAGCTTTAACTGATTTTCTCATGTTAAAAGTATGCCCTAAATGTTTTCAATTCAATTATGTATATTGGCAAATGGCTTAGAAAAACACATCTTTTTCATGTAAATCAAAATATACAGTTCAAGGCAAAATTTCACAAGTCCAGGTTGCAAAGGAAATTCTAAGAAGCATTGTATTCTAAAATACTAAATACTCACCACATTTTTTTGTATTATTCAAACGTGCACAATGCCACCGGCGTTAGTCTCTCTTCTTTCACATAGCAGATACAAAAGTAAATGAGAAAAATTGTATAGCAGGATCTTAAACTCTTCTGAGAAAAAGTTGGAAGCAGAATTATTATTAGTTAAATGATAGATTCATCCTCTCACCTTTTTTCAATATTTAGTAGAAAAAGGCTTAGCTTTGAGACTGGAAATGAAAATTCTACAAGTCTGGGTACTGTACCCCAAACTTTCTGTTAATGTTCCTTTCTGATCTGTAGGCTAGCCAAGCTTCCTGTCATATTTATAGCTCCCCACAGTCAGAACTGTGAGGACCACACTCTTCCTTGTTCTCAATCACCGCAACTGCCATTTCAGACGTGAGCTTTTCTGAAATATGGTTGGATTTTCATAACACGGAAATGGTGGCAGCCAGTATAAAATATAGGAACAACCCTTTGGCTTACAAAATTTAAACAGCAAGTACAACAGAAATCCAGCTATAAAAGTCTCAGGCTTCCCTTATACACAGTGTTAGGATTCTAAATTATGTGTTATAAGCATGGGTAGCACCCTTTGAGTGAATGGCTTAGAGTTTTCAAAGTATGTTAAGGTTTACCAAGCATTTTTCTCAGATAATATTATAAAGTAGACATCTAGGAATTACATCCATTTTTTAGAGATACTGCATGATGTGTAATAAAGAGGACCAGTTAGAAGATCTGGATACAGATTCTGCCTCTTATGTAATTACCATCTGTGTGACTTATGTCAAGTCACTTATTCTCACAGAGCATCATTTTCTTCACCTGTTAAGTAAGGACACTGTCCTAGATGGCCTCTCAGGTCCCTTATAGCTTTCCAGAGTTAACTGATGTATATGAGGAGAAAACTGAGACTCACAAAAGGAGACAACTATGGTAACATGGTTAGTAAATTGTGATGGCAATCAGATGAGGATCTTTTGCGGTTTTGGTTTTTGTTTATAGCAAGTATAATGCCTCTATTTGAATGTGATTAAGGAGTATCTTCACCACCCATTGATGGGCCTGCCCATTGAGGGAAGCTTGATTAGGGGACTTGTTTTGCAGGAGGGTCCCAAGTACCCTTTGTTTTTTCTATTGAGAGTTATGCTGTCTGAAAAGTGTATAAATACTCTGAGCCCACTTTGGGGCTTACTGACTAAAGCATTTGGCCAGAGGAGGACTCTGGTAAGCCACTAAGGGACACAGCTCCCTCCAGCTCCCGAGTCTTGAGAAACCCACATGTTCCCTCTCTGGCAAAGATGTATGTATGTTAGTGGTCAGATATTTTGGAAGCAGGTCTGTTGACTTTTGATTTCACTGTATTTTTTCTGAAGTTCAGGGTGCTGCCTTTACCCCCTAAACTAACTAAATGATACATGTGCTTGATTAAAGTGATTATTAACCCTTTTTAGAGAAGCATATCAAAAAACCTGTGATAGTAGGCCCCCCTATGTATGCTGGGGTGCTTACTGATACATAAGTGTCAGAGCTGGAACTTGCTTCAAATATTCTGTGGTTCTTCCAACTTTATTCTTCAAAATCAAAGTTCATTCCATTAGTTTAACCAAGATTTTTTTTCCTGTAGTTTTCACTACCCTTCCTGTTCATTAGTCCAATTTTTCTTCATTTGTTTGTACAACACCTAAACAAGAAAACAAATTAATACATTTTTTTCACCTACCTCACTTTTACATTTCATGGAAAAGACACTGGGCTGCTAAGATGAGTTTCAAAGAATATTTTTTTATAAACAGAGATAAAATATAATTGCAAGTTAAAAAAATGAGTGTTAGAATACATTGGAGCAGTATGCTAATTTAATCTTCATTCAATTTATTGAGCAAACATTTATTAAACACCTTCTATTTACCAGATATTGTATTAAGCCATGGTAGCATAAGAACAAATGAAAAATGGCTGTTTCTCACAAGCAGCTTAAATTAATTAATTACATTAAGCTTAAATTAATTAATTAAATTAAGATTAACTTAATTAATTTAATTTAATTTAATTTAATTGAGAGGAAACGACAGGTACAAAATAAGTTCACATAAAATACATACACAGTTTCTAAGAGGGAAGAAACTAACAGCTAAGAGATTTAGATAAACCTTTGGGAGGAGTTGGGAGCTGAGATGAACCTTGAAGGAAGCTAGGAATTTTGCAATCTAGAAGTGAAAAGGAACTGCACAGCAGGCATATGGGACAGTAAATTCAAAGATATAGACTTGGAAGATGTTGTCATGTATTCTCAAATGAAAGAATGTCATTTTTGCTGAACAATGATACGGTAAAGGAGAGAAATATGTGCTAATCCATAATAGGTAGGACAGAGCCAGATTGCACAAGGACTACAATGACAAAGGAGAGTATTCTATTGGATTTTCTTAGGCAGAAAAGTGATAGGAACTAAAATCTTTAAAAAATAATTTTCATAATCTTCCTGTAAGTCGTTTATTGGAGATCAATTCACGAATATTTATTAAGCTTGTAGAGTGTTCCAGACACTATGCTAAGCCTTGTGAATGAATATTTCTTTTCAGTAGCTATGTATCAAATGTCAGATCAGCTCTGGAAATTGATCAGTGATAAAGAAAAAATAATAGGTCTATGAGGGGAATATGATTTATAAGCAAAAAGAGAAACATTGACACTGTTGCTGGTTAAGCTAAGCTATTGGATATATATATATATATATATATATATATAATTATATATAGTATATATATAATATATATTATTATACATAATAATATATATAAAATAATATATAATAATATATTATATATTATAATATATAATATATATAATTAAAATATTTAAAAATAAAATCCTTCTGTTCATCAGTTCTTTGTCTAGAAGCCAATAGTATCAAAATAAAGTATTCACTCAAAGTCATTCTAAAAACAATATTGCTGTCATGCAATATTCTTTTTATTCTGCTCATTGAATTCTTCATTGTTTTGTGCAAGTCTTTCCATGTTTTTTCTAAAATCATTTAGCTCATCATTTCTTATAGCACCCCTATAATTGCTTTGCCACCACAAAGAGAACGGCTATGAACATTTAGAACATATAGGTTCTTTTCTTTTTTTTTTTCTCCTAATTATCTTTGGAAATAGACCAAGTAGTGGTATTGCTGGGTAAAAGGGTATGGAAAGTTTAATCACTTTTTGGGCATAATTCCAGATTGTTCTCCAAAATGGTTGGATCAATTCATAATGCCATCAACAATGAATTAGTGTCCCAATTTTTTTCCACATCACTCCCAACATATATCACTTTCCCCTTCTACCATTTTAGCTGATATGGCAAGTATAAAATGATATTTCAAGGTTATTTTAATCTACATTTCTTTAATCAATAATTATTTAGAACATTTTTTCATAGAACTATTAATTGTTTTATTTCTTCATTGGGAAACTGCCTGTTTATATATGTTGATCATTTATCAACTAAAGAATGACTCATGTCATTTGACATGATTTGACAAAATTTTTTATATATTTTATTTATGAGACTATCTGATTATCTGTCTATAATTATTTATCCAATTTTCTGATTTCCTTCTGATCTTGGTTACATCTATTGTTTTTTGTACAAAAACCTTTTTAATATGTCATTGAAATTATCTATTTTACATTTAACTTTGCTCTGTATCTCATATTTATCCATATATTGTTCATCTATCAGTAATATATCCCACGTTCTTCTAAAGGTCTTGTAAAATACCTCTTTGTATCTAGGTCATGTATCCATTTTGATCTGATCTTGGTAAATGGTGTAATATATTGGTTGATGTTCAGGTGTTTTACTCACTATTTTCCTTCTTAAACTCTCTTTTCACACTCTACCTGTTAATCTTCTTTCCTTATCCTCATATTCTTTATTTTACACCCCTATTATCTTATCTTTATGGTATAAATTGTTAAGCTATACCTAGTTCTGCCATACTGTTTTCCAGTTTTCCCAGAATTTTTTTTTCAAATTGTGAGTACTTGGCTCAAAAGCTGGAGTCTTCAGGTTTATCAAAGATTAGATTACCATAGTCATTACCTATTATGTATTATGTACCTAATCTATTCCACTGCTCCACTATTCTAACTGTTAGCAAGTGCCAGCTAGTGCTGATGGTTACCCCATTATAATATAGTTTGAGATCTAGTACATCTAGTCCACTTTCATTTACATTTTTTCCCATTAATTCCTTTTATATTCTCGAACTGTTGTTCTTCCCGATGGATTTTATTATTATTTTTCTAGCTCTATAAAATAATTTCTGTTGGTTTGGCATGGCATTGAATAAATAAATTAATTTAGGTAAAAACTGTCATTTTTATTATATTGACTCAGTCTACCTACGGGTATTTGACATTTTTTCCCAATGATTTAGATCTAAATGTATTTACATGAAAAGTGTTTTGTAATAAAGTGTTTTCATATAGTTCCTCTGTCTTGGCAGGTAGATTCCCAAATATATTTTCTACAATTATATAAAAGGAATTTGTTTCTATCTCTTGCTGCTGGGTTTTGTTGGTTATATATAGAAATACTGATGATTTATGTGTATTTATTTTATATCCTGAAACTTTTCTAAAGTTGTTAATTATTTCAGATAGTTTTTTAGTCAATTCTCTAAAACATATCGTAATTTCATCTATAAAGAGTGATAGTTTTGTTTCTTCATTGCCTATTCTAATTCCTTCCATTTCTTTTTCTTCTCATTGCTATAGTTAGCATTTCTGGTACAATATTGAACAATAGGGGTGATGAAAGTGTATCACCAAGGCAATATACACAACACTGGTAGTGACTATGAACATGCCAGCGTAGCTCTCAATTGCAGAATAAGAAAGATTCTCCATATAGAAGGCAGAAGAAAAACATTTATTTAGGCACCAGAAAGCCAAATCCCAGAACCAGAAAGCAAAATTTGTCATGGTGATCAAGAAATAAATGAGGCAAAGCCATTCCAAGCCTCCCTCACACCAGGGTTTTCTCACAAACAAACACTCGAGAGCCTGAGCCCTGCCTCAAGTCTGCCTGCCTGCCTGCTGCCGGCCTTTGTCCTCTCCCCTCTGATCCAACCACTCTCACTCACTTCCTCCCAGTTCTGCTCCACCCTTTCAGCAAACTCCTCCCAACAAAGGCTCCATATGACTTAATGGGTCTATTAATGAAAAGGAATGATTTTCCAATTAAATTACCATTGCAAATAATCATCTTTGCTTCAGCCCTTGTCTTATTGGGAAGATTTCTAGTTTATCCCCATTACATATACATCTTGCTGATGGTTTTCCATAGATACCATTTATGAATTTAAGGAACATTTCATTTACTTGTATGCTCTCTGGTATTTTTAAGAAAAATAAGTGTTATATTTTGTTAAAAAACTTTTTCTGCATCTGTTGAGATAATCATAAATTCTGTTGGTTTTGTTATTGACATAAACAATTATGCTGGTAGTTTTCCTAATATTGAAACGGTTCCACATTTCTCACATAAATTCCACTTATTACAATATATATGATTCTTGTCATATATTGTAGTAATCTCCTTATTGATATTTTATTTGATTTTTTTAGCACGAATATCCATTAAGAAAATTGGTCTGTAATTTTCTTTCCCTGTTTTTCTCTTCCTGGTTTAAATTTCAGCATCATATTGGTTCTATAAAATGAATTTGATGGGTCTCAATCTTTTCCCTTTTTCCAAATTATTTGTATGGTATTGAAATTATTTTTTTCCTTAAATATTTGGTAGAATGCACTTGTGAAACCATCTGCCTCTGGGGAACATTTTTTTTCTTAGAGGATACATGATGGGTTGTTCAGTTTCTTTTCCTAAGATGTGACATTTATTGGCATATAAATAGACAAAATATGTCCTAATAATTGCTTTAATTTACTCTTCATTAGAGGTAAATACTCATTTCATTTTTGATACTGGTAATTTGGTTTTCTTCTTCTTTTTTTTTTAATGAAATTGACCAATGGTTAATCTATCTTATTGGTTTTCCAGTTCACCACTACTTCCTCATTTTATTCATTTGTTGAACAGTTTTCTTACTTTCAGTTTTACTAATCTCACTTTGATTTTCAGGATTTTTGATTTAGGGTTTAATTGAGAATTTCTGTTATTTTTCTAGATTAAAAAAAATTTAAAGTTGCATGCCCAAGTCATTAGTCTGCTCGTTCTCTACCTTTTTGAAATAAGCATATAGATATACAAATTTTCCCCTAAATACTATTTTGACTGAATCCCATAAATGTTTTTACCTCATTGTAACCATTCTTTTTGATGAAATTATTGTTTCTATGCTTTGTTCTTTGACCCACTCAATCTATAGGATTATATTTTTTCATTTCCAATTAATTTTAATCTCTCTTTCTACTGTCTTTTATTGAGTGTAATTTTTATTGCATTTAATATTTTTGTTTTCTTTTCTACATGTAATTGTGACTTTTTTATGCCCTAATACATTATCTGATTGCCATCACAACTTACTAATTTTATATATATAATATATATATATATATATATATACACACTCATGAGTACATATATACATATATGTATGTGTGTATGTATATGTATATAAATCATCTATCTAAACTATAAGGGACCTGAGAGGCCATCTAGGACAGTGTTCTTATTTTTCAAGTGAAGAAAATGATGCTCAGAGAGAATAAGTGACTTGACATGGGTCACACAGGTAAAACAGGAATGCACTTATAAAAGTCTCAGGCTTCTCTTGCACTCAGTGTTAAGGCTGTAAATTGTGTGTTCTAAGAATGGGTAGCACCTTTTGAGTGAATGGCTTAGATTTTTGAAAGCATGCCAATGCCAAAAAGTGCCAAGCATTTTTCTCAAATAATATTATAAAGTAGACAGCTAGGAATTACATCCATTTTTTAGAGATACTGCATGATGCAGAATAAAGAGTACCAGTTAGAAGACCTGGAAACAAATTCTGCCTCTTATGTAATTACTATCAGAGGGCTGACTGAGAGTCTCTCAGATGAGGCCCCAACCCTAAGCCTTGACTTTGACTCCAAGCCTCAGTTTGGAAGTACGGGTTTGGTAGAGATGGCAATTATTTTCCTCTGGTTAGCACCATAATTACGAGTCATATTAAAAACCTCATGAAGTTAAAAAAAAGGATTTGGATGCTTGAGCATTTGCTGCATATATGTTCTTAGTGTTGATATTACTTCATTATTTATAGGGCCTTTTAACAAGTTGTAGTTTCCTTCCCTATCTCTTAACTGGATCTATTTTTGCTTTTCCTTTATCTAAGATCAGAATTGCTATCGCTGTTTTTTCTTTTCTTTTTTCTCTCACTTTAACTAAAGCATAGTAGATTCTGCTCCAGCCTTTTTACCTTTCCTCTATGTGTGTCTCTCTCTTTCAAATGTGTTTCTTGTAAATAACATATTGTGGGATATTGGTTTTTGAATTCATTATGCATTCCACTTCCATTTTTCTGGGCGAGTTCATCCCATCCACGTTCACAGTCACAGTCACAATTACTGTGTATTTTCTATATTTTTTCCTCCTGTTCATCCTTCTCTTTCTCTCCTTTTACCCTTTCCCTCTTTACCAATGTAGTACTTTTGATCACCACCTCCCTGAACCTACCCTCTCTTCTGTCAGTCCTCCCCCTTTTTTGTCCCTCCTTCCTAGTTCCCCATAAGGTAAGAAACATTTCTATACACAATTGAGTGTATATGTCTTCCCCTTTTGAGCTAATTCTGATAAGACTAAGGTTCAAGTGATGCCCACTGCTCTCTCTCCAAACTTCTCTTCCAATGTAACAGGTCTTTTGTGCCTCTTCATCTGAGATAATTTACCCCATTTTACATCGCCCTTCTTTCTGCTCCCAATGTAATTCTCTTTCTCACTTCTTATTTTTTTATATCATCCCATCCAAGTCACCTTATACCCACACACTGTATGCATACACTTTCTAACTAATAGGGGCATATTTCTTAAGAGTTACTGGTATCATCTTCCAATGCAAGGATGAGAATTAATCATAATAGTTAATAATAATAGAATAGTTAATCCTTATGGAATCCATTATGTTTTCACTTTTTGTCTTTTAATGCTTCTATGAAATCTTATGCTTCAAGATCAAGTTTTTGTTCCTGTGGCCTCTTTATCAGGAAAGGTTGAAAACATTTTATTTCATGAAATGACCATTTTTTAGCTTAAAGGATTATGCTTACTTTTGCTCAGTAGGTGATTCTTGGTTGTAGTGCTGGCTCCGTTGCCTTCCAGAGCATCACAGTCAATGTAGAAGCTGCTAAATTCCATGTAATCCTTAATGTGACTCCACAATGTTTAAATTTTTCTCTCTGGATACTTGTAATATTTTCCTCTTAATCTAGGAGTTCGGGGATTTGGTTATAATGTTCCTGGGATTTCAGGGAAGTTTTCTTTGAAAATTTCTTGAAATATGTCCAGCTGGGTTTTTTTATTTTTTTAACAACTGCTTTAAGATAGTCCAATAATTCTTAAATTATCTCTCCTGGATCTATTTTTCAATTCAGTTGTTTTTCCATTGAGATATTTTACATTTTCTTCCTTTCTTCATTCTTTTGACTTTTTTTATTGATTCTTTATGTGTTGTGAAGTCATTAGCTTCAACTTGTCTAATTCTAATTTTTAAAGAGTTACTTTTGCCAGTATAATTTTGCACATCTCCCCCTGCCCCGCATTTTTATTCTTCTTTATAAAGCTGTCAACTTTTTTTCATAATTTTCTTGCATCTTCCCATTTCTTTTCTCAATTTTCTTCGATTTCTTTTATTTGATTTTCAACGTCCTTTTTGAGTTCTTCTGGGATGTCTTTTTTGGGTATGAAACCAAGTATCATTTTCTTTGAGTCTTTGAATGTAGATGTTTTAACATTGTTGTCCTCTTCTGAGTTTGCGTTTTGATCATCCTTGTCAGCATAGCTTTCTATAGTCAGTTTATCTTTTTTTTGCTCATTTTCCAGGATATTTTATTACTTTGAAATTTTATTTTTTAAATTTATTTTATTTTTAATTTATGGAATAAAATAAGCATTTTTACAACTTAGTACAATAAAAAGATGGTTGCACATGAAACTGCAAATCTACAATGTACAACTAGCTATCCCTGTCAAATATACAACAAAATTATCATGTAAATTTACGTTTTCCTTTCCACTCCCCACCCAAGAGGTGATTACCATTAGACACAATAGGTATCAATATGTACAATTACTTTATACATACTTCTGTTTATCATTTCTTTCTCTGGATGCAGATGGAGTCTTTCTTCACATGCCCATTTTAATGAACTTGGTTATTTATGATAGTCAAAATAACTTCCTCACTCGTTATCATTCATTTCATTATTTAACCTATTTCTTTACTTTTATTTTTTAATATAATATATTTTTCTAAAATTTTATGTCAAAATAATTTTAATATTGTTTTGAGTTCCAAATCCCTCTCTCTCCTTTGCCCTCTGAGATGCTAAGCAATCAGATACAGGTTATACATATTCAATAATGCAAAACATTTTCTTGTTAGCCATTAGTATAAGAATGAAAGGGAGTAAAAGATACCATGTTCAAACAATATCAGTTCTTTCTCTGGAGGAAGACAGTATGCTTCACCATTAGTCCTTTGAGATTGTCTTGGATCATTGTATTGCTGAGCATAGCTAAGGCATTCATTGTTGATCATCAAAAAATATAGGGGTTATTCTGTATGATGTTCTTCTGGTACTGCTCAATTCCTTTTGCAAGAGTTCATGTAAGTCTTTTCTATAACACAATAACATTCCATTACAGTCATATACCACAACTTGTCCAATCATTCCCCCTTTGATGGGCATCCCTTTGATTTCAAAGTCTTAGCCACCAAAAAGAGAGAGCTATTATAAATAAATAAATGAATATATATATATATATATATATATATATATATATATATATGTAAGGACACATGTATGTATGTATACAAACACATACATATATACACACACATATATGTTAATTATAGGTCCTTTTCCCTTTTGGATGTCTTTGGGATATAGACCAAGCATTGATGCTGCTGGAAAATGAGTATGCACAGTTTTATTGTCTTTTGAACATAGTTTCAAATTGCTCTCCAGAATGGTTGGATCAGTTCATAGCTCCACCAATAGTGCATCAGTGCCTCAGTTTTCCCACATTACATCCAACATCTGTGATTTTCTTTTTTTATCATATTAGTCGATCTTAGAAGTGTGAGCTAGTAAGTCAAAATTGTTTTAATTTGAATTTCTCAAATTAATAGTGATTTAGAGCTCTTTTATATGACTATAGATAGCTATGATATCTTTGCCTGAAAACTGTTTGTTCATTCCTTTGATCTTTTATCAATTGGGGAATGACTTGTGTTTTTATAAATTTGACTCAATATATCTGAGATTTGAGGTCCATGTCAGAAATACTTTATGCAATACATTTTCCCCAGTTTTCTTCTTTCCTTTTAATTTTGGTTACATTGGATTTGTTTGTGCTATTTTTTAAAATATTATGTAATCAAAGTTATCAATTTTACACTTTGTAATGTTCTCTCTATTCTCTGTGGTGCTATATTTCATTACCTTTAAAATAGAATCCTGCCCCTGGAGTGGAAGGGGCACTTTGTCAGGCTTCTTGTGCCAGTCCCTGGCTACTTGCCTGTTGTGTTGGAGCAGTAGTAGTGCTACGCTGAGGCTGTGTGTGGAGGGAGGGCTAAGGGTGCATATTTTCTTTCCTGAAGCTGAAAGTAAGGACCATGGAGAAATCTAGTGTTGGTCTAGGGCTGTGGGGGTTACATAGAGGCTGGTCCTACATAAGGACCACAGAGAGCCTGGTCTCTTGCTAGTGCTGAACTGGGGCCTTCAGACAGAGGGAGAGAGAACTGATGCTGTGCCAGGGCCAACAGGCACAGGGGACCTTGATCATTTGTTTGGCACTCTACTGGGTTTGCAGAGTAGACACTGTTTGCTCACCTGTTGTTTTGGGGCCAAGGGGAGTAAGAGTGCTAATTTCAGTTGATGACCTATGCTGGGCTCCTGCTGGCTTGCCAGAACATTGCCTGCTTTGGATCATTCTCCTCTTTCATCCAAGTGAGAAAGCCTTTTCCTCCCTATCTCCCAAGATGTCTTGGACTGGAAATTTTCTTTTTCACTGTATTTTTGTTGGTTCTGCCTTGAGATTCATTTTTGAGGTGCAGTTTTACAGTTGTTGGAGTTGATTTTCAGAGAGTTCAAGTGATTTCCTGCTTATTCTGTCATCTTGACTCTTGGAAGTCCCATCAGACTTGTTTCAAGAAGATAAAACTAATGACTACTTGAGACCACTTTAAGAACATGAGACTGTAGGTGGTTAGGTGAAGGTCTTTTTCTTGGCTCAGTAATAATGGTGCACTCACTCTATCACCCATTACCTCCAGCCATGAATAGGAGGTAAGACCATATGCACACCCATCATTGTATCTACATAAAATAACTCCCTTTGCAAGATGAGGTCCTTATGCCATGGGTTTCATGGTTTCTAAAGGATACTTGTCCTTTACCACACCCAGACTATTATTGTGCCTCACCCACAAGAGAAGAGATGTGAACCCAGGGACACGCATACGAATGGAAAGGAATGATGGTGGAGGGGAGGGGTGGATAAATAAAGGTTTTAGGCCTTCTGCACAAAGCCTTGCGTAAGGTCTCAGGAACCAATGACCAGATGTGTACAAAGTAGCACCTGGATAGTAAGAACACTGCATAAAACAGAAAGCTATTAGATGATGCAACGATGACATGTCTTCCTCTAGAAACCTGACAATCACCATTGACTGAGTGCTTCTGTCCTGCACACCTGCAACGTGGCAACACCTTTATTGCCTTACATTTTACATGTAAAACTTAGTAGTTCTGGTTTTGCCCTAGATATATTATCCTACTTCTACATAGAAATATCTTTACTGTGTCATAAATTAATGTTATATTCTCAGTTTCTAGAAGAAATATTTTAAAAACAGATTGTTCATTTGTCTTTTACAAAACTAGATAAAGTATCATCCATTCTTCCTCTACATTTTCTAATCAAATATTTACATGATTAATTTATTCTTGAAACTATCTGCAGGGTGAGCAGGAAGTATCTGTTTGTAGATGAGTTTCTATGATTAAGTTGAGGGATATCTGCTTACCTTCTTAATAATAACCACATTTAGTATTTATTCTAATTCTATAAATCAGTAATTTCACTGTATTTAAGATTTGTAATCTCCTTCTTAATAGATTTAAGACAGTTTCCAAATTTAAAACATAAAATCTTATAGTTAAATATAAAAACATAACAGAAACCTTCTAAAAGTAGCAGTGGAAACAGAGATAACCAGACTGAAATGAGGTAATTATTACATCTATAGAAGGAATTTGACTTTCATTTTGATTTTAGCTAGAGCAAAAGGGAAATGTTGGGCAAAATAACTTCATTGTCTTTTCATTGCTTTCAGCATAGGGGTCAGATGGTGCTGCAGAAGCAATTTCTGTTCAGGTGGACCTAGACTAGAGAATCTCAGAGGTTCCTTTGAATTATGAGATACTATGATTGGATTCCCAAAGGAGCAACAACTACCCCAGGTTTAAAGGTAGTCTAAGTACAGACTAAAATAACAATAGTTTAAAAGACCTCACTAATGAGATTACTTTTTAATAATAAACCAGCAAACATAATTATTTTAAAGCAAAGATACACATGCCGAGGCACTTTGTCCTCCAAATACATAGTTAATGAGAAGAGTGGGCACATCAACTGACTTAACTTTGAGGGAAGTACATACATCAAAAACTTGTATGGCTAAGATAACTTGCATTTCCTGCATTCTAGGAAACCCTGATGTGCTTTCTCTCTGTGGACTCTTCATGCTTCTATCCACTAGATGCAATGTCTCTGTTAGAAAGCTCAAGCTGGGTTCCCTAGGCTTCTTCCTCTTATCCAACTCCTGACTGGCAAGATGAATCCTCTCTTGAATGTTTATTGGAGATAATACCATAAAAAGTAGGAGAGAGCTGTTTATATGTACTTTTCACAGCTGTGACTATGGCATGAATGGTTAACAAAAATGGATGGAGAAAAATATACAATAAAATATAATTTTTATTCTATTAAACAAAAAAATACATATAAAAATTAAACTGTGACACGAAGTAAAGATCACAACTGGAAAAAATCCGTGTATCAAATATCTTTCATAAAATTATGATATTAATATATATATTGGATATAGAAATGATGTTAGAGAAATATATAAAACCAAAAGATTTTCCTTTTTTGTGTGATAGCAAATATTCAAAAAACAGATAACCATGTACTAGACAGAGGGAAAACAAGAACATGAATGTAATGGAATATTTGTGTGCTATAAGAAATTCTGAATATCATAAATATAAAGCAACATGGGAACACATAGGAACTGACACAAAGTGAAACAAGGAGATCAGTGAGAAAAATATACATAATGACTTCAATAATGTAAATGGAAGTAAAACAACAAATAATTCAACCTGAATAGTACAAAACTACAACTTCCAGTCTTAGTCCAAAAAAAAGAGATATGAAAAGACACTAACACTCTGCAAAAATGGGAGACCAAGAATGTTGAACATTACATAATAATCTCAGATTTTTCTATATGTTAACTAATTTTGATGGACTATTTTCTTTCTTTGTCTTTTATTTTTTTAACTAAAATAGATGACTCTGAGAATGGTTAGAGAGAAAGATATAGGAAAATATGTAAATTACATGAAATATTAGGTTCAATGAAAATTATTTAAAAATTTAAAAAAACAAGCACAAGCATAAACTTCTGCTTTAAGATTTTTATGATCTAAGAAGTGCCAGAGCCATTTCCCATCCCACACCACTCCACACACCTCTAACACATTGTATTCATGTTCTATACACACAGTAGGAATGTACACATAAATATATTTTACATATATGTATATATGTGTGTATATATACATATATATATATATCCGTTTTTCAAATTTTAATTTGTATCTCTAACTTCAAGACAATGTCCAGCATATTGCAATTTTGCAGGTGTTTAATCAATAATTGTTAATTGACTGCAAAGGAAGCCTAAGATGAAGGAATTTTGACATTTTCTCATATATCTTTTCTTTTTCAGTACTGCACTGAGTCTAAGTTTTTGTAGTTGCTGACTATTTGTGTTTTTTATCCCAGTCATCTTTAATATGTTCTCTTCTTTTAGATTTTTTTAATCATTCTTTCATTGTCCTGTGAATTTCCTCTCCTGTAGCATGGTTTACCTCTAACTCCTGTCTGATTTTTACTTTCCTCTTAAGCACAGCTGGCACTGAGCTATTATATTTTAAGTATTACACTATGTTATCCTTAAGGGTTAATATATATATATATATATATATATATGTATATATATATATATATATACATATATATATATATAGTATATCTTTCTAGATCTTTTCCATTTTTTCTTTCACTTATTTTTCTGCTTCATTTTTTCTTATTATTAACTTCTTGTAAATGTCCTTGGAATGGCTTTGTTTAGTTTGATTGCTTGTCAGGCTTTCTTTAAACATTTACCACTCACTCCCAAGTTTCTCTTTGCTAAAAGAGGTTGTATTTATATCAGTCCTCCATCGTGTTCTGTAAGATTTTGTGAATTTAACTAACCAGTAATGCTTTTGTATCTCACTGATTAGTAACTAAAATTGCTACCTGAATTATTTCTAGTCTTTTTTGGTAGTCTTATTCAGGAAACCTTTTAGAAAAAAATAAAATAAAATTGTGTATAAAACATTTGTAGTTTATTTCTGTCTTTTCTTCCAACTGTATTCCTCTTTCATCATAGTGACTGTTTCAATAGGTCAGTTTAGAATTGTTTTAATTGGATATGATTACTTTCCCACATTTTTAGCATTTTCTGCACATTATAATAATTTTTTACATTCGAGTTGCAGATTTTCTCCCTCCACTAACACTCATTGAGGAGACAAGTAATATGATAACTGAAAATATATTTGAAGTTTTGCAAAACTTATTCCCATATTATCCATATTTTAAAAAAGCAAAAAAGAGAGAAAGGGGGTCTATACCCAATCATAGTAGTTGGGATACAGGTTGTGGTAGATTGAATCACCAGTACAGTAATAATTCCCAAACTTCTCAGCACAGGATAGGATTCTGGTGGAGCTGGGGGAGAGGGCCTGCAGCAGCTACTTCTGGAGCTATCAGCCCACAGACTAATTGAAAGTCACCTACTTGAACTTCTGGGAGAAAAGATGGTGGAGTATCTTGTAAGTGCATCCCCATTTATTAACCTTGAAAAACCCAGAGAATATTACCCCAGGAAAAAATTCTGGAAAAGTGGAGTCAACAGAAGAGGTACAGCATTCTTCCAGCTCAGGAGGTTAGCGAGATAAACTGGAAGACCCTCCTGCTGCAGCTGAAGGGTACCGGGGAAGGCCTGGAGTCATCCAGCAAGCCTCACCTCAGCAGACCAGCAGGAGATCCTGAGCTCCAAGTAGGAGGAGCCTAAGTACCAACACCAGGAACCCAGGTGTGCCTTCACACAACTAGAGGAATAAGCTGAAACAAGCACATATCATTGTCCACCCACTGCTGTGCTATAGCACAGCCCTAGGGGAGGAGACCTCCAGAAGCCAGAACATCCTTAGCTCACACCTCAGACCACAAGTTCCAGTGTAACCCTAGTGAAACTGAGAAAGAGTTCACCTGATCTTGACCTTGGCATACATCAGCTAGCTCCAGTTTAGAAAAAGCTAAGCTGCAGCATTGTATAGCTTCTAGCTGACAGAATCAGAGGCCACAGCACAGAAGGTCAGTAATCAGGCCCATAGCCATAAGCACAAGAAGTGTGAGACAGAGCCCCATGCACCAAAAGCAGAGATCCACTTAAAAGCCAGGAAAAAGACAATTACAATGAACAAGAAGCAAACCAGAAAGGCAAAGACTGTAAGTCTTACTTTAGGTAAAGGGAAAAGCAAAATACATATTCAGAAGAGGACAGCTTTGACACTACACACACATCTGAGACCTCAAAAGGAAATATGAACTGGACTCAAGCCCAAAAAGCATTCTTGGAAGAGCTCAAGGAGGATTTTAAAAGCCAAATGAGAGTCGGAGAAGAAAAACTGACCAATTCCTTTAAAAATAAAATGGACACAATGGGGAAAATACACTGAAGAAAACAAATCTTTAAAAATAAAAAATTTGTCAAATGGATAAGGAAATACAAAACCTAACTGGAGAAAATAAGTCCTTGAAAAGTAAAATTGGCCAAATGGATAAGGAGATACAAAAGCTAACTGAAGAAAATAACTCATTAAAAATTAGAATCGAACAAGTAGAAGCTAATAACTCTATGAGGCATCAAGAAGCAAGCAAACTCTAAAGAATGAAAAAATAAATAGAAGAAAATGTGAAATATCTTTCTCTGAGGGCATGGTCTTCTTTTGCAATGAAGGATAAACACAAGATCTGGCTAAATTTATTTGTGTAAGAAGTATTTAGTAATTTTGTTCATAGAGTCCCTGTGTTTATTTTGGCAGGTAGACTCACAAATATTTTATAATGTCTACAGTAATTTTAAATGGAATTTCTCTTCCTATCTCTTCCTATTGGGCTTTATTAGTAATATACAGAAATGCAGATGATTTATGTGGATTTATTTGGTAGCCTGCAACTTTGCTAATAGTTTATTATTTCAAGTAGTTTTTTACTTGATTCTCTAGGATTCTCTAAGTATATCATTATATCATCTGCAAAGTTTAATAATGTAATTTCTTTTTTGCCTATTCTGTTTCCTTCTATTTATTTTTCTTTTCTTGTTAAAGCTAACATTTCTAGTAGTATATTGAATAACTGTGGCAATAATGGTCATCCTTGTTTCACCCCTGATCTTATCAGAAATGCATCTAGCTTATTCCCATTACATGTAATGTTTGCTGATAGTATCAGGTAAGTGCTACTTACCATTTTAAGGAAACCTCCATTTATTCCTAAACTCTCCAGTGTTTTCAGTAGGAATGGGTGCAGTGTTTTGTCAAAAGCTTTTTCTGCATCTATTGAGATAATTACATGGTTTCAATTTGTTTTGTTGCTGATATGACCAATTATGCTGATAATTTTCCTAATATTGAACCAGCCTTGCGTTGCATAAATCCTTCTTGATCAAAGTGTATAAATTTCATGATAAGTTACTGTAATCTTTTTGCCAATATCATATTTAAAAATTTTACATCTATATTCATAAGATAAGTTGGTCTATAGTTTTCTTTCTCTGTTTTGGCTCTTTCCTGTTTAGATATCTCCATCATATTTGTATCATATAAAAAAACTTAGTAGGGCTCCTTCTTCACCTATCTTCCCAAATAGTCTATATAGTACTGAAATTGTTCATTAAATGTTTCACAGAATGCACTTGTAATTCCACCTAGCCTATAGGTATCTTCCTAAGGAGTTTATTGGTGGTCTGTTCAATTTCTTTCTTCTGAGATGGGGTTATTTAGGTATTTTACTTTCACTTCTGTTAATCTGGGCAATTTATAATTTTATAAATATTCGTCCATTTGACTAAGATTGTCAAATTTATGGGCATACAACTGGACAAAAAATGCCTAATTATTGTTTTAATTTCTACTTGGTTGGTGGAGAATTCATCCTTTTCATTTTTGATACTGGCAATTTGGTTTTCTTTCTTTTCTTTAAATCAAATTAATCAAAGGTTTATCAATTTTATTTTATTTTAAAGTTCTTGGTTTCATTTATTAGTTCAATAGTTTTCTTAATTTCAATTCTATTCATCTCTCCTTCGGTTTTCAGTATTTCTAATTTTTCTAAAGGTTTCCCCCATTTGTTTCAATTCTTCTATGTAACATAACTGGTATGTAAATGTGTTTAACAGGAATCTATGTGTAGAGACCATATAAAATAGCATGTCATCTTAGGGAAGGAGTGGGGAGGTGAGAGGGATAATTTAAAACTTATGGAAGTGAACGTTGCAATATAAAAATAAATTAATAAATTTGGGGAAAAAAGCAAAAAAAAAAAGATCCAGTTTTCTTTCAGTTTTCTTAAGTTTTTGTCTATAGGTGGATAGTATTTTTCATCATGAGTCCCTTAGAATAATTGTGAGTAATTGTATTGTTCAAAGTAACTAATCTTTCACAGTTGATTGTTGCTACTGCTAGATATGAATAACAAAGATACCAAAGAAAACAGTTAAATGCCTACAAAAAATATTCACAGTAGCACTTTTTTTTTGGTGGCAAAGAATTGGAAATTAAGGGGATGCCCATCAATTGGGCAATGGCTGAACATGTGACAGATAAGAAATGACAATGAATATGGCTTCAGAAAAACCCTGGAAGACATGAACTCATAAAAAGAGAAGTGAATTATATTTTAATGATAATGTTTGCTTTCAGTGAGTTGGTGGTTTAACTACATAGAGACATCTAATTCAAGTTTGATTCTCATATCAGTTATAATGCTAAAAATAGATATTAAAATAAACATGTTAAAATATTCTAATTTTAATGTCTTCTGACTTAATTGCTTTGCCATGTGCAGAGTCATTTTATTCTTTTCTCAGAGACAGTACCTTAAAACTGCCTTTGATTTCTTCTTTGGCCCTTCTTATTAATTACTCTTCATGGTAGAAGGAAAAGGCCACTTAGCAGTTACAGGATTTAGGTTCAGATCTCAACTCTGTTGCCTACTACCTGTAGACTTCCCTGGGTTTAGTGTTCTCATCAGTGAAATGAGTGTGTCTTGGTCTATACTCAATATTCTTCAACATATTTCTGGCATTTTCCCTTTTAAATTGAAGTCATAGTGTACCAAATGTGAGTTGATTTAATTTAAAAGGTCACAGTGTGTTCTTAATAGAATTTCTCTACCTCTTTATTCTATATAATACACAAGGGTGCATACGCTGCAATTATTTCTGCACAGTCTATTTGCAAATATTTACCAAAACTACTGAAAAGCAAGATGACAAAATATCTCATTAAATGAGATATAATGGGCTGTTTTTGTACACATGATAACGTGGTATTCTGCCCTTGTCTGTCTCCTGAGCTACTGTCATCCAAAGTCAAATTGTCTTGTCTACTTCTCAAACTTGATATCCTACAGACATCTCAAGCTCAACCACGTACAAATCTCATTATCTTTTCCTTAATATTTCCCTTTTTAAAAAAAATTTACCTCTCACTGTGAAGTGCCCTGCCATATTCAGTCATCTAGATTTGCCACCTCAGTATCATTCTTTCTGCACTCAGTTTAGTGCTTAGAAAGCATATATAGATTACTGCCAAGACCATTCTCTAAAAATGTTATAGCATGTTAGAACCTGTGAGAATATTTAGTATTGCTAGCATATTCCTGGAAGATCTCATGATCATCTCTGCTTCATGATGAAGCATAAGAATGGAATTTAACAGAAGATGTTATTATTTTCCTTTTTATGGATTTCATATAATACATGTATTCACGTATATTCCAAATATATGTATTGCATATATGCATATACATTCCATGTTTATGTATTGTGTATGTGTATACATAGAGAGAGAGAGAGAGAGAGAGAGAGAGAGTGAAAGACTGATTGATCCTGTCCTGTAACTCTTTTTCTCCTGTAATTGCTTGTCATGGTTCTTTGTCTCTGAACTTAGTTCAGAATACTGCTGGCCAGTAACAGATTAACTTTAGAAATCCAGCTCTCCTGCTAATCACTGATTTGTTCTTGCTTCAAGGAATTAATTGACCCTGGGGAATGTGTTCCTTGGTTACATAAGCAAGGGAATTGGACCTATTATCATTTTTTACCACCAAGCTATCCTTCAAGGATTCGTTGTTTGCTATCCAAAAAGATCTGATCTGTTATCCCTAAATCTTGAAGTGACACTTGAATAACGAACACTTCTTAGTCTCATGAAAAATATAAGCTTGTTTTTTTGCCAACCCCCATTACCAAACTTCCAACCAGTCATGTTGTAGGTACTATGCACTTCAGCTCTGTAACCACTTATGTTGCCCTCCATTCCATGACACCATCTACCCTGTTCTGTTCTTTACAACCTATAAAAGGGAAGCTATCCCTCTGCCCAGGTATTTTAACATAAATGGAAGCAAGATTGTCTCATTTATTTGGCATGCAGCATGCACCTGTTAATAAATGTTACCTAGCTCAAATTGCCTCAGTTTACTTCCTTGTTAAATTTCAGGTATGACTATATACATTCTGTATGAAGGTATTTTGTGTCATATAAATAAATGACGTATATGTTTTCTGCTAATAAAAAACATTGAATTTCTTCTTGGTATTTCATCATTGTTTGGACTTAACATTCTACTATGTATGCATAGAACAAATTATGACAGGGCCTAGAGAAGTGGAAAGGATGTAAGTGTGCATTCGTTAACTACACATTTGTTATCTGAGCAGTAACCTAGGTAAATTTAAAAATGTATCACCAGAAGTTTATAAACTAGGTGGATTTTTTGTTTGTTTGGGGCGAGGAAGAGGTTTGACTATAGGAAATCATGAAATGACTTGTCTACTAAGTCTTTTATGTTCCTGTGTCTACTAAAGCATAGGGAGGTGCATAGTCAGTAGGGGAAGGAAAGAAAATATATATTTAATTTGTCCTAGGAACTGTGCTAAGTGCTTACAAATATTAATTGATCCTCATATTGACTCCGCAAGGTAGGTGCTACTAGGCCCATTTCACAGGTGAGGAAACTGAGGCAGAGGCTAAGTGATTTGTGCAGGTGGACACAGGTAGAAATATTCAGAAGCAAAATTCGAATTCAAATCTTCCTGACTCCCAATGCAGCAGCACACTACCCAAAGCACTGGTTAGTTGCCACTTAAATAAGTCAGCAATGTACTAACCAAGAAATGTATAATCAGCAACCACTTCTGATACCCTCAAACAAATTTCCATATCCCCTCCAAATCTACCTCCCAAGGTAAATCCCCCTGAGTCATAGATGAATGACTAGATCATAGAAGTATTAAATCTCCCGAATCAGAAAGCCTCTATTGTTTAACTGTTCTAGTGTAGGAGGTACAATTGGTCTATTGTATAAACCAACATGGACTTTATGGAACCTGAAAGTCAGGCATCGGCAGGAAACAGGATATGTCCCAGTGCTAAAAGAGCATGTCTTACTACTTTAGTAAGTTATGTCTGACTTCATAAGGAGGGGAGGCTATATCTCTAGGAGGTACAATATGCCACACTTTAATCTCTCCCCTCATATCATCCTTAACTCTTTCCTAAAAGAGTCCATTTAAAACCCCACAGAAACACATTGTGCCCCAAATTTTCTAGTAGGTGTACTTCAGAAAAAATTCTTGCTAAGCTTTATGTATGTAGAAGTGAAGACCTTTTGAGAGGCCATTCCTTTATATTTGGAAATTTCATGACCTTTATATTTGGAAATTTCATTTCAAGTACACAAAGGGAAAACAGGCATAATCCTGATTATGTCGCAGCTTACTTCTAATAGTGATAACAGGAAATCAGTGCAAGCTATGTGCGAGGCACTAAGTACTTTATAATAATTATCTCATTTAGTCTTTACAACCCCGGGGAAAAGGTGCTATTATCAACCTCATTTTACAGATGAGGAAGCTGAGGCAAATAAGGGTCAGGGGATTTGTCTGAGGTCACACAAGGGGTAAGTTTTTGAGATGGTGTTTAAACTTGGGTCTTACTGAATCCAAGCTCTATCCACTTGCACTATATAGCTGCCTCACAGAAACAGAGAATTCATGTCATCCAATATCCAAGATTTGCCCACATTGTTCTAGAAGATAATCAAAGAATGAATGGATAGAAATAATAGACAGGAGCATATTAGTTCAAAATAAAATAAGAGCCTTCTAATAATGATAGCTGTCTGAAAATGCAATGGTCTGTCGAAATTGTGAAATCTTCATCACCAAGAATGTTCAATTATAGCCTGGATGGCTATCAGCCAGGAATATTAGAGAGCAACTTCCTATATTATACATTTGATTGGACCAGATGATCCCTAAAGGCCTTTTCAACTTGATAGCCATTCTATTCTGCTGTTCAAAACTTATCTTATGACAATATGCCACCCTCACTAAAGATACATATTTCCCTTTTTAGTTTTCTCTATAATTTTGCTTCACATTACTTAGCGATTTTTGCTCCTGGTTATAGAATTTCAGGGAAGGGCCTCACTGACCGGGATGTGCTGGAACCCATCTGGACAGGTAAGAGAGACCAAATAGTTTAGTTATTAGCCCTTATAACTCAGAAATCCATGAATGCTGCATATCAAGATTGATTTGTTGTTTTGTCTATTTAAAATGATAGAGAAAACGTTGATATAGTAGATTTAATCTAAAAGGGTATCCCAGGGATGTTTTGAGGGAACATTCAATAATTAAGGACACACTCCCAAACTTAAAGGTTCACCTAGCTCACATAGTGTCTGAAGAAAAATACTCAGTACAATATGCTTGATATGTGGTCATGTAGCCATTGCTCAAAGACCTTTAGTGAGGGAGAACTCGGTTAACTCTTCAGGGAGCCCAGGGATGTTGGGAGAGCTATCAACAATATTGTTTGAAGCATATTGTATAGGGAATGTATGATTATGAATAATTTGAACTAGATGGACTCTGAGATCCTTTCTCAGATTCTGTAATTCTGACAAAGTCAGAATCAAGCCAAAATATGGTCTTTGTAGTTTCCAACCATCCATAGCAATTCTGCTTTCTGGGACCAAGTAAAGAAAGTTTAGCAATGCAGAAATGTTAAATCTGGGTGAAATAATAAGTTATTTCCTAATACCGAGAGTTTCTTCTCTGCTGTCTGCCTGGGTTCATGCTGTTGTAGGGAAAAACCTCAAGTATTTATAAAAGCTCATGTGCAGTGAAGAGGACTACCATTGTGTAGCTGAAAGGGAGGCAGAATAGGTATGTTTAGTGCCTTCTCCCCCTACCCTTCTCCATGAGAGATTTCAATTCCTGCTAGGAAGAGAATTAGGAAATTGAAGCCAGAGGCTACTCTTTTCTCTTTAGAGAGAGAGAGTACAAGACTAGAGGTATATGTTTCTCCTCCCTTAAAATATTGTTTGTCTAGATCATATGATCAAGTTTGAATTAACTTCTGATTGCTTTGTCATTTTGGGGGAGGAAGGGACCACAAGCTCTACATCTGTAGAACAGTTAGTTTAAAACTACATCCAGAAAGAAGTTTAATAAATTATTCTGATGGAAAAAAACAAATCAAGTATTCCAGGGTACTTTGAATTTAGAAATGGAAGTGAATTTAAAAGTCATTTGGATTAATTACCCCCTCCACTCCCAGATAAGTAAACTGAAATTCAAAGAGGTTAAGAGATTTGAATGCAGGCCTGCTGGCTACAATTCAGCATAATTTATTAGATAACTGTTTTAAAACATCTTTGATGATTAGTGAAAAGCCTTGAACCTGGGTACCTCATGATATTAGGAAATTAATCTTAAGTCTGGAAAAAGGGGTATACTATAGGCACTCTGCATCCTCAAATTCATTTCCATCCAGTGCCTGTACCCTGGCATTAGAATTTGAACACTCCCAACCCCCACTGGACATGCACACACAGAACACAGAACCATGTAGAATTGTTCATGGAAGTCTTTCTCTGTTTTAGGAAGAGGATAGTTTTGGGTATAACAAAATACTATCCTTATTGGTTAATTCAATTAAAGTTTTGAAATTTATGCTCAAGTTACTTTCCTGAAATTCCCTATCAGCATACTAATGATAAACATCCAAGCAACATTTTGTAGAACATTTAATTTTGAATTAAAATGACAAAGGAAACAAACAAAAAAAACCCTATTTATTCCTATTAAACTTGTAGCTTACTCTTAATAGCTGTATTCTTGGCTTTTACTTCTTAGGTCATTCCACTTTGAAGTTGACCTTTGTTCAAGTCAACATCTGTTTATGGAGAAACTGACATCAGTAAATCTTTCTGTTATTATTGTAGTATCAGCGAAAGCTAATTCTCTGCTGAGATGGGAAAATATGATTCAGACAATGAAAAACATATGTTACGGGGAGACAGGTTGCCATCAAACAGCATCAACAATTTAAATGATTAAAGTGTTTCTATAAACAACCCCTAGCATGGCAGTAATGGATGAACTGCAACTTGCTCCCCATCGATTTTTTTTAGACAGCTGTTGATTTCATGACACTTTATGAAGAATTTAAAATAAATTTATCTCATAATTTATTATTACAGTTAAAATTGAAAAATATTATCTTTGTAACAAAATTTTAAAGAAGCTAAGTTATCTGACAGAGAACTCCGTGAATGAAATTATTTCTTACTCTTTTTATAGCCCTAGCATCAGAAATGCCAAGGGAATCATGGGTAAGGGTCTGGATTAATCCGGCTTGAGCCCCACCAACTCAACTTCATTATTTACCAGCATGGTATCTACTCCCCACTTATAAGCATGTTGCTAATAACATAGCAAATAGTTTTTTTTATTATTAACAAAAGAAAGAATAATAAAAGAACATTGTTCATGCAACAACAATTATATTATAGCACATGTAATTTACACATACACACACACACACACACACACACACACTCTACACGAAGAATTCGTTAGCATCACCTACATACACCCAGAATGAAGACTTACTTTTCAACCTGGGGTCCCCATACAGACAAATAATTGTTCCTATCACCCAGTGACCTCACCTGCAGTTATATATTGCTTCTGGTTACTTGTAAATCCCTTTGAAGTATTTTCTAAGGACTTTAAAATTAACTCTCTGTTTCCACTGGCTGGAGCATCTTTGAGTATGTTATTCTCTTATGAGGATCCTTAGGTGTTCATTAGATAAATAACTACTCCCTATAAGCATCCTTGGCACTAGCCAGGGTGAACCTAAGGGGTCTTCTCCATGCCATTCTTGGATTAAAACTCTGCTGGGGAGAGCTCATAGCTCTAGCAATAGGATAGAAAAAGGCCAGGAATTTCTTCTTAACAATAGTGATTCAGCGGGGAGGAGGGCCTTAGCGACACTTGTAATGACAAACCTTTTATCCTTTTGTCATCTTACCTAAAAATCTTCCCTTCTCAAATTCTCCTATATACCAAGTATCCTTAACCTTTTTGGTATCATGTAGCTCTTCAGCAGGCTAGTAAGTTTGTGTAGGAATATATAGTAAATCAATTATATTGAAATGGAGTTATTAAAATATTTTGAAATTACAGTATAGTAATATGGGTGCTTCTTTGGAACCACAGTAGATAACACAATCTATTTTAAATATAATCAAGTTGACCTGTATTTTTAAAATACAAATCAGTGTGAAGGCTATTGTTCATAATGGAAGGAAATGCTAAATTTCAGTAAAAAATTAGTGAAAATCAAGAGACAATATTTTTTCCCAAAGTTTACACACTCCTTGATAGCTATCTATAGTTCATGTAGCCTATATTAGGAACCCCTGTTACTCCAATATCCTCAGAACAGACCAAGAACAAGTAAAATAAATAAAATAAAACTTGTTCTTTTCTATGAGCTCCATTCCATGGCTCCCTGTCTCTTAAAGATCCTGAAGTTAGGAATTCAATTCAACAAAGCAATCAAGAATTAAGCATCTGCTATGAGCAGGCCATTTTTTTTTAAATGAAAAATTAAGCATGAGAAGACAAAATACTCCAATTTTTCCCTGATTTATTTTCCTTAAGCACTGTGTAGGAATCGTCAAATTATGCTAATCAATTAATTATCTGCCTAAATTACCAGTCCCCTCTTGAGAAAGGCATGCCCTTAAAAGCTCTGAGAATATGCCTATCCTCATGCTACTTACTGTCTTTGTAGCAAATGTCTGGAAGAGCTGGGAAGAAAATGAGTAAGGGTAAGATCTAAAAAGAGTTTACTTACATAAACATTTTTATGAAGAAAAACTATGGTTCTGAGTCCAGATCTATTTGACCATTTGCTTATTTTGAGAAATAAAACAGTTCCTTGTTTATTTTTCTTCTCTTTATTTTTTTAGCCAGTTGGAAGGTAATATAATTTCAATATCAGATCATCTCTGATCTTTCCAGAAAGTGGGACTTCAGGTGGATGCTTAAAAAGAAGCATAATAGCTAATTAGACTCAGCCCACATGCTTTGTTTGATAATTGTGTCCATACAAAGACTCCTTGAAGTAGAAAGGCAATTGGGTTTATTGCCTCTGAAATTTCACAACTCAATCAATAACTTCAGCCTGATATTCCCTTTGAACTTCTCCAACAGGAGGAATTACTGATAGGCTAAATGTTACATTTACATTTATTATTCTTTGACACCAATAACATGCAAAGCAGTTGAAGATTAAAGTTAAAGTATTTGAAGTTAGATCTTGGGAAATAGAGTTCAAGCAATAAAAAAGTATCTAAGCAATTGGACTGAAAGTAAGATATTGAATTTTAAAACTTTATCCTTTTTGCTGAAGAATTCTATTTAACAACCAATTTTAAGCTCCTTGCTATCTATATCCAGGAACTTTGCATGGATACAAAGATTTTTTAAAAAGTCTCTGCCTTGGTGAGGCTTACATTCTACTAGGAAATATAATATATATAAAATAAGTAAATGTAAAAAATATACTGGAGAGTTAAAGTTTTAAAAACTAGAGGGGTAAGGAAAGTTTTCATTTACAGTTGGATCTGAGATTTGATGGAAACCAGGGATTCCAAGATCAGAAATGAGGGGGGAAAGAATTCCAAATATGTGGAGAAGCCTATGCAAAGGCATGAAGGTGGAAGGTTTGAATGTCATAAATATTGAAAGCACTGTTTGGAATTATTTGGCTGTAATATCAATTCTGTGAGGTAGAAAAATGTGAAAAAATAAGATATTAGTCTAGGGTAAGGTTTGACAAAATGTTGCTCAAAGGTCAAATCTAGCAACTTTATTTAAAAACGTATCAAAAAACGTTTTTATCACCCATGTCTTAGAAAAATGGCAGGACAGATTTGGAACTCAAACCATAGTCTGTGTATCCATGGTCTCCAGAGCTATGTGTAATACAAAATCTAAGTTTCATTATCAGGGTTAAATATTATCTGATCCCTGAAACTTTAACAAAAATTACGCTCAGTCTTGTCTAAGAAATATTACACTGACTTAAAAAATTTTCTACAATAGTAAATGAACATTCCTTCTCACCCCACCCCCAAAATGGCAACCAATATTTGTAATCACCAGATAGCCAGCAATTTATGCATTTCCTCACATCCAACGTCCCCCTGCTCTCAACCTTCGCTAATCTAAATGGAGTTATGTGATCCAAAGTAAGTAATTTAATTTGTGCCTTTGTTTTCCTATTCTATAAAAATGGAGTTCATATTTGTAACACCTATGTCACAGAGTTGTGGGGAAGAATTCCTGTAGGAAATCACAAAGTGATGTATAACCTTTGTCACTGTTAATATCACCCACATGATTCTTTTTTTCTGAGAATTGGACATTTTAGAAAATGTTTATTTCCAGAATTGGAGATAAATATTATTTTCTGGAGACACTTGAGTTTATGCTTCTTCAACAAAGTCAATATTGACAACAAAGCCCTGCTATAATCCATGTGAAATAAAGTTATTGAAAAATGTTAGACAACAGTAACGCCAAACCAATGCTACCACGCTGCACCAAGATGACCTCTGTTGTAAAAGAAACCTTGGCAGTTGAGCTGAGATTGATTTCTACCAAATGGATTCACACAATGCACTATATATATAGGACTCCTTCAGAGAGGGACATTGCAACAATTGCTGATGAAAAAAAGGAAGAGTGTGTGTGTGTGTGTGTGTGTGTGTGTGTGTGTGTGTGTGTGTAGAGAGCGAAACATTAGTCTATAACTCTATAAATATGTATCTGTGTAAATCTAAATACATGAAAAATTGAAGAGCTGACTAATGACATATCCCTCCAAGGACACTTTATAATTAAGTGTTCATAAAATTAATCTGAAAAGTAGCTGTTGTTAGTTGAAAGTCTAGTGCATTAGGACTTTTTACCTGTGGGACTTTAGACAAACAGATTTGAAGATATTGCATGAGTTCATAGATCTTGAGTGAATCACATGGATGTCCAATGAACTGCCATTTGCCTCTGGCAAAGAAGATTTGTTTTTTTCATTTCTTCTTTAGACTATTTAGCACTGAATGAGTACCTCTTTCAAAACTAGGTTAGAAAGAAAGAAAGGATGCCTGAAGACAGAGACAGAAGAATGACTAACCACATTAAGGAAGGGACAGTCACATATTTCCAGCATAGAATTACAATATATCAGAGCAGAAAAGAACATTTTAAGCCATTTAGTTCAGCCCATGCTGAACAGGAAACTTAATTTTTAATTAGTTATGATTGGATGCTCAATATGGGAATTACTTTCCCCATTAAATCAAAAAATAGATATTGATGTAGGTGTTTGGTTTTGATATATTCTCTCTTGCCTATTCATCTTGTATTTTTCTGTTTTCCTGTAAGTATGTAGCAAACTTAGGTTGAAAACTCACTAACGTGGATCATTTCTTCAGTTCCAATAGTCCAGGAACTCAGAAAATTCAAAGTAATCAACTGAAACCTACAATACAATCTCTCTGTTACATTCAAAGTCTTTGGTCAGTCCTGCTGAAAAGAGTTCCCAAATGTCTCTGTGCCCATGCGTACTAGAAAATATGGATATAAACGAGGTTCAACCTCAGCTGAGTCTTTTCAGTACTCTCAAGACCTCTCTTCTACTTTTACCTGACAGCTTCTGGCTGTCACTGAGAGAGAAAAAAACCAGCTGAGAATTGCCTTTTCTCCAGATGTGCCTCCCTGACAGGCCTATGAGAGCTATGATAGCAACTGCTCTCCCAAGAGTAGGAGGTCTGTTTTCTTCCTTGGAGAGCAAAGGGAGGTGGGTGTGCAGGACCATAACAGCTGCCAGCTGTTCTCCTCTCTTGCCTACTGGAATTTAGTGTTACTGGGCTGGAAGCCCAAACCTCATGTTGGCCTGATGGCAACTTGTGATGTGACAACACTTTCTATATTAATCTAGTCTGTGTATGCATCAGAAACTGGGAAGTACAGTCTATGGGGCGCCTTTATTCTCAATTTGGGGAATTATTAATTTCAGACCATAAGGAAAGATGAATATCCAAACAGGTGGAACTCTGCTGGTAAGGCTTCAGGGTGCTCTTGTCCTGGGGACTGCACTTGTTATGTGTCCACTCACATACTGAGTGCTGTGAAGTCTGATTGATAATTCAACAAAGACTTTTTAAAATCTCTTTTCTTTCCTTTTCCATTCTTGTTGAATACAGAATGTTATTAGAGTTATACCCCAAAAATATATATTTTAGCTCTTATGTTGGAATTCTAGTGGGCTAATTTTTGAATAATCAGTTGAGAAAAGTGAATTATTCTGGAAACAGACAAGTAGAGCTCCCTTCTTTGTTTCTTTTGATGCTCAGTTCCTCATTTAGAATGTCTCACTTGTCTTTATCCTTTGCCAAACAGCCACGATTAGCTTTGTCTAACTAGCAGACTATGCTGCCCACTATAGTGTGATAGAACATGAAATATAGCGACTCTGATTCTGATCATGAGGATAATGATGATGTTTAGTATTTATATAGTGCTTTAAGTTTTACTTTTTCATATGCTAGCTCATTTGATCTTCCCCCCAAAATCTTGTGAAGTAGTCATTTTTATTATATTAATTTTAAAGTTGAGTAAACTGAGGCTGAGAGAAAATAATTGGCTTATACAAAACACACACAGTTATTAAAGACTTAAGACAAACTCATATTCAAGACATTCTGCCTCTAAGTCTAGTGCTTTCCCCAATAGGTTACCTGGTTGTAATCCAAGGAAAAACTGAGAATTCAAAGTATTCAGTTTCATCGAGGGGTCCCTCTTGAGTAACATCTGCTTCCTTTTGTTCAGAGATCAGTAGGAGAGAGGATACTTGCCATTTGTATACCTCAAGACTCATATCTTTAAAAATCATTCTTCCCTCTTTAACATTTTTTTGATATAAGAAAAAAATAAGAATTTCTTATGTGTTACTTGTTTTACTCACTAAGAAACTGGCAGTGTTTGGTCTTAAGTAAAAGTAAAAAATCTATCAATCTGTATGTGTGCAGATATATGTGTGTATGTATATGGGTGTGTATTCTTATACACATATATGTACATGGACACAAAAATACACATAAAAATTGGAATATTTAAGTCCCCAAGAAATGAAGTTAACTTGCCTAAGATCACTTGGGTACGTTTTGTAAATTTTTTCCATTACATCAAACTGCCTAAAATGACATTCATTTGTTCTAAAGGAAGTTAGCTTAGATTTTAGTTCTTCACACCTGAGTGATCTTAAGCAAATCATTTCCCATATTGGACAAATTACTTAATTTCTCTGTATTTCTTTGTAAAATAAGGAAGTGAGACTAGATGACTAAGTCCCTTCTTCCTCTAACATGATATTATTCTATTGGAAACAGGTTTCCTTAAAGTTTAAAAACAATGTTATTCTTCAAACACAAGTGTATTGTTGAATTACTACCTGAAGAAGCATGTATATGATGGGGTAAAGACCATAAACTCAGAAAAATGCTTATAGGTAGGAAGCAAGTATTTAGAAAAATTGATTGATGGAGATTATGAATGTATTTCTATCTTTAGTTATACTTGTTAGTCTGAAATGAGATCTCTTCTGTCTATATAGTCTCTGCTACAAAGGCAGTAAGAGATTATGTGTCTGAAATTTGTAAGTATACATCAATTGTACTGTGCAATCTTTCCTAACAGTAGCTCAGCCTCAGGCAACGTTTTCCCAAAATGATCTTAAGTTAGTAATATATACTTAGACTTCACATTAGAACTATAAATAGAATTCAAATTAATTAATTTACTAATACCTTTTTTTTGTATTAGTCCAAATTCAGTCTTTACTCATTCATGATGGTCAAGTTCACAGCAAGGCCTTGCATAGTCTTAAGATTTCATAAGTAAGGATGAGAAAAAAGAATCTGTTTCCTCAGAGTGATTGAATTAACTCTTGTTACACACACACACACACACACACACACACACACACACATACATACACAATGTTCTGATATTAGTAAGCTGATAAATGTTAAACATATTCTCTAGCTAATTTCTTAAATTGTCTATATTTCATTACTTTTATTTTCAAACAACAATATAAACAACACTTTTTTAATAATTATCAAAAATTCTTTGTCACCTCCTCCCACACAACGTTCTTCCATTTGTCTCCATACTCTCTTGCAAATAAAAGATTCATGGGGTAGTTCTTACCTGAGCCCAAACATGTTTAGGTCTCCTGAATCTTTCTAAAACAAACAGCTTCTCCAGACAAGAGTTCTCTCCTCCACCCCAATTATTTATTTATTTGTTTTTATTTTTCAACATTCACTTTTACAAGATTTTGAGTTTTAAATTTCCCCTTTCCTATTGTCTCCCCCTGCACAAGAAGGCATGAAATCTGATATTGGCTATACATGCCCATCATACTGAACATATTTCCACATTAATCATGTTATGAAAGAAGAAAGAGAATAAAAGAGAAAAAGATAAGAAAGAAAAAACAAAACAGAGAAAAGATTAAATACCATGCTTTGATGTGAATTCCGACACAACAATTCTTTCTCTGGATTTGTATAGCATTTCCGATCATGAATCTTTTTGGAATTATTTTAGATTACTGCATTACTGAGAAGAGCTAAGTCTATCAAAATTGGACATCACAATGTTGCCATTACTGTATACAGTATTCTCCTGGTTCAGTTCACTTCAGCATCAGTTCATGTAAGTTCTTCGTTCCTCACCTGGTCACTGAAATTATTCGTTCAGAGGTCAGTAATAAAGTCCTATTCATAAAATTCAGTGATCTATTTCCAGTTCTAATTCTCCTAAACTTCTCCCTGACCTTCACAACCACTCTTTTCTTTCTCTCTGTTGGTGCTCATACTCTTTTTACCTAATTAAGATTCTTTATGTTTCTGTCTCATCATTTTATATTCTCTCTCTCAAAAATTTGTTATTAATAATTCACAAAATATTATTAAAACTTCCCAAGGTCACAAAGCAAGTAAGACTGGAGATCAATTTTCTACAGATATTTATTATGTGCCAAGTATATATATAAGGAAATATTCTATGTGTTATGCATTTTAAAACTTTCCTGATATTATACTTTTAAGATCTAGGTTTCCTGATTCCTTTTCTTCCTATAAAATACATTGTCTCTTAGATAAGTCATCTTGTTCCCTTTTCTAATTTTGATCGAGGATATTATTGATTTGTAGATATTACAGATGAAGGAAATGAGTATATGCATGGATAGTATTTTTTAACCTTATAAAAGTTTTCTTTTGTGTTATAATCTTCTAAGTTAGTTTTCTCTAATTTTTAAGAATCTTTTTCTCTTTCAGGTACCTTGAGAAATGATACTTCAATTACCTCAAAATTGTTTTACCTCCAGAAAAGAATTTTTTTTCCAATGAATAGCTGGACTGGTCTATTCTTGACTTCGTCTTGTTTAGTGCCATTTTCACTTCCTATATAGCGTATCTAGGACTGAGATTTTAGAAACCAATTATGTGATTACATTGTCATTGGTAAAGTTAGTTGTTGCATATATACTTACAAATCTGTTCCTTTTTTTATATATTTATTTCCCTCCTATTTAATTTATAAATTCTATTGGAATAATCTGGATTTAGAAATATTTTGCCAAGCTGTGGGCTGCCTTAATTTTACCTAGATTGTTTCTCCTTGACTTATGAAGCAGTATTATTTATGAGTTTTAATCTCTTCCATTAATAGCGTTTTGAAAAAGTACTTGTTTTAAGACAGTGTTGTTTGGTTTCTTATATGTTTCTTGGCAAGAAAAACAGTATTTTTAAGCTAAGCAGTTTCCATGTTCTCTCTGCTTCATTGTTCCAGATTTTTTTTATTAATCCCTACCCAAAACAGAGATAGCTCATGTCAATATCTTTTTTTGCACATAGTATTTTTTCCAATTACATGGAAAGATCATTTTCTACATTTATTTTTCTAAGACTTTGAGTTCCACACTTTTCTCCCTGCCTCCATAATTTGCCCCATCTACAATCCTCCCTCTCCACAATCTAAATAGGTTATATACGTGCAATCATGTGAAACATATTTCTACATTAATCATGCTGTGAAAAAGGAACAAATGGGAAAAAAGACCATGAAAAATAATCCAGTCATAAGAGTATGCTTTGATCTGCATTCAGAATCCATCAGTTCTTTCTATGGATATGAATAGCATTTTCCATCATGAGCCTTTTGGAATTGTCTTACATCATTGTATCACTGAGAAGAGCTAAGTCTATCAGAGTTGATCATTGCAGAATACTGCTGTTACTATGTATAATGTTCTCCTGGGCTCAGCTCATTTTACTCGGCATCGGTTCAAGTATTTCACAATATTATTTTTAAATTAAATTTTATATAAAAAATTATCAAGCATTTATTTTGTGTTACCTATATACCTGCCCCTCTCTTTTCCATATTTTTGTCCCCTCAGCCCTGCATCTACCTCCCCCAACCCAAGCCCCAACCTTCTAACATATATACATTGTCAAGCAAAACAATTTCCCTATTGGCTCTTTTCAAAACTGCACATTTTACTCATACTGAACAATTTAGACCATGTGATATTACTACTATTTGTGATAGGAACACTATTTCCTAGGGTTCCTACCAAAACTCCCTTTTCCTTCATGAGTTAGGCTAGATTTTGTTTTTGTTTATTTTTGTCCTGAAAGAAGACAATGCTGTCTCTAAGACTTGATAGACCTAGAGGGCTAAGGCTCCAGCTAAACTTCTTTTTATTTTGTATTTTTTTAACTAAATTGTTTTGTTTTCAGTGTTCAACCATCACTTCTATATACCTTAGACTCCCTCCCCCCACCCCACTCATTTACCACTCCTTCCCTAGTCCCTCCCTGAGGTGTACAATCTTATATAGGTTCAACACACACATTCCCATTAAATAAATGTTGCCTAGAAGAATTAAAATAAACCATAAAACCATAAAACAAAACAAAACATAATACAAAAGAAAATGGTCTGCTTCTATCTTCAATCCAATTCCACAGTTCTTTCTCTGGATGTGAAAGGTGTTTTGCCTCAAGAGTGCATTGGAAATTTCTTAAGTCCTTGCACTGTCATGAAGTACCAAGTCTACCAGAAAAATTCCTTGCACACTGTGGTTTTTGCTGTGTACAAAGTTCTCTTGGTTCTGCTCCATTCACTCAGCATCAGTTCATATAAGCCTTTCCAGGCCTCTCTGAAATCTTCCTATTCATCGTTTCTCTTAGCACAACAGTATTCCATTATATTCTTATGTGACAGCTTGTTAAGTCCTTCCCTAATTGATGGGCATTCCATCAATATCCAATTCTTTATCACCACCAAAGATCTACTATAAATATTTTTGTACATGTAGATCCTTTTCCCTTTTGAATGAGCTCTTTGGGAGGCAGAAGTAGAAGTGACACTGGTGGATCAAAGGGCATGCACAGTTTGATTGGCCTAGAGGCATAGTTCCAAATTGCTTTCCAGAATTGTTGGATAAGTTCAAAACTCCACTAGCAGTGCATTAGTGTACATTTCCCCATATTGTCTCCATTATTTAGGACTTTTTTCTGTCATGTTATTGTAATGATAATTTAAATGGGAAGATCTTTCCCATTCATTAATAGGCCTGTAAAATGCCTGGGTCACATGGAATTCAGAGGCATGTAGTGGGAGGAGTTTGTTGAAAACGTGGAGCAGAAAGTGAGTCAGGGCAGTAAGAGGTGAAAAAGAGAGAACAGGCAGCAACTAGTGTGAGTGAGAGAGCTTGTATGTAATTTTGTTTAAGGGAGTCAGTTTATGGTTTGTATAAGGGAGCTGATTTGTGGGAAGCCTAACAGAGGGAAGATTTGAGGATGCTAGTGCCCCCTGCATTCTTACTGAGTATATAATTCTTTCTTATTATGATGGATTTGGTTTTCTGGTGTTGGCATTCAATTTTCTGGAGTTTGAATAAATGTTTTGGTTCTGTCTTTGATATAGAGAGTCAGTTATATGTTGTGATTCAGAACTGTGCTGACATATTCATAGCTACTGTAGATGCTGTGGATTTTGAATTGGTGCTACAATTACTCAATCCGATAGATGTGACGCAGTAACTCAGAGATGCTTTAATTTGCATTTCTCTAATCAGTAGTGATTTAGAGCATTTTTATTCATATGATTACGCAGAGTATTAATTACTTCATCTGAAAATTGCTGGTTCACATCCATTGACCATTTATCAATACATAATTATGTATTCTTATAAATTTGACTCAGTTCTCTATACATATGAAAAAGAAAGATTATTGGTCTGTCAGAAAACCATGGTGAAAAACAGCTGCAACAATATCATCCAAGATATCATCAAGGAAAATTGCCTGGAAGTCGTAGATTCAGAGAGCAAAATAGTCCTTGAAAGAATCTACCATTCACCTCCTGAAAGGGACCCCAAACTAAAAACACCAAGGAATATGATTGCTAAATTTGAGAAATATCAAGTGAAAGAGAAAATACGGCAAGCATCCAGAAAGAAACAATTCTAATATGAGGAGCAACAGTCAGGATCACACAGGACCTTGCAGCATTAAAAAACCAAAGAAATTAGAATATGATATTCCTTAAGGCAAAGGAGCTGGGACCTCAACAAAGGATTAATTACCCAGCAAAGTTGAGCGTAGTATTTCAGGTAATGGGCATTCAATGAAATAAAGGATTTCCAGACATTCCTGATAAAAAGGCCAGAACTCAGTAGAAAACTTGATCTTCAAATGTAGGTTTCGAGAGAAGCATAAAAACGTATACAGGGAAAGAGGAAACTTGTTACTCAATATGGGTAAACTGTTCACATGCCTATAAGGGAAGATGATACTTGTTAATCTTGAGAATTTTATATGTATTATGAAATATAAAAGGGATATACATAGAGGGAATGAGAATAAATTAAATAAAATTTAATGTGTTTTCTGAAGAAAACAAATGTGATTCAAGGGTGAGAAGGAATTGTAATGGGAGATGTGAAAAGGAGGAGGCAGAAAACTGTAAATTCCATTGCAGGAAGTAGCACAAAAATATATTAGAGGGAAAAAGGGGAGGGAGATGATCATTGCTTCAGAGGTACTCTAATCTGATTGGATTCAAGGAGGGTACAATAAACTCAGATAAGCGTAGAAATACAACTAGCTCTCTAGGCAGTAGGACAGGAAGGGGGAAAGAAAAGGGAAAGGAGGATAAAAGGGAGGGAAGAAGTAGTAAGGGAAAAGGGGACTAAAAGGGAGGGAGGCTAAACGAAGAGAGAAAAGACTAAAGGAGGCAGTGGATAAAAATTTAAACTCTATTGTGGAGGGGAAGGGAGAAGGGAGAACTAAAAGCATAAACAAGGCAAAAGGGGATGGAAGGAAAAACACAGAATGTAATCGTAACTGTGAATGTAATCGTGAATGTGAATGAGATGAACTCTCCCATTAAATGGAAGCAGAAAGCAGAATAGATTAAAAACCATAATCCAACCATATGCTGTTTACAAGAAACACATTTGAAACTGTGGCATACACAGAGGGCAAAGGTAAAAGCTTGGAGTAGAATATATTGTGCTTCAGCTGATGTAAAAAAAAAAGCAGGAGGAGCATTCCTAATCTCAGACAAAGCAAAAGTAGAAATAGACCTAATCAAAAGATATAAGGAAGGAAACTATATCCTGCTAAAAAGCACCACAGAAAACGAAGCAATTTCATTACTAAACATATGTACTCCAAGTGTCCAAATACTGAGAGGAGAAATTAAGGGAGTTACAGGAAGATATAGACAGCAAAACTACACTAGTTGGGGCCCTCAAACTCCCCTCCTCTGAACTTAATAAATCTGACCTCAAAATAAACAAGAAAGAAGTTAGGGAGGTGAATAAAACTCTAGATAAGGTAGATAAGAGATTTCTGGAGAAAACTAAATGGGAATAGAAAGGAATATACCTTTTTCTCAGCAGTGCATGGCACAAGTACAGAAATTGACCATGTACTAGGCCATAAAAACTTCACAGTATAGTGCAGAAAGGCAGAGATAATCAATGCATCCTTCTCAGATCATAATGCAATAAAAATTGCATGTAATCAAATGCCATGGAAGTATAAACCAAAAACTAATTAAACCAAGCAATCTCATCCTAAAGAATGAGTGGGTTAAACAACAAATCATAGAAACAATCAACAACTTCATTCAAGAGAATGACAGTAATGAGACAGCATACAAAATCATACGGGACACTGCAAATGCAGCTCTGAGAGGAAGTTTTATACCTTTGAATGCCTACATGAATAAAATAGAGAAAGAGGAGATCAATGAATTGGGCATATAGCTGAAAAAGCTGGAAAAAGAACAAATTGAAAATACCCAAGTAAATGCCAAATTAGAAATACTGAAAAAGAAAGGAGAGATTAATAAAATTGAAATGAACAAAACTATTGAACTAATAAATAAAATGAAGAGTTAGTTTTATGAAAAAAATTGAAAAACCTTTGGCCAATTTGATTTAAAAAGAGAAGAAAACCAAACTACCAATATCAATAATGAAAAGGTGAACTCACTCCCAGTGAGGAGGAAAGAACAACAATAATTACGAATTACTTTGCCCAACTGTATACCCATAAATTCAACCATCTAAATGAGATGTATGATAATTTTTAAAAACATAAATTGCCCATATTAATAAAAGAGGAAGTTGTGTACTTAAATAACCCCTTCTCGGATAAAAAAATTGAAAAAGCCCTCAATGAATGCCTTAGGAAAAAATCTCCAGGTTCAGATAGATTTAAAAGTGAATTCTATCAAACATTTGAAGAACAGTTAATTCCAATACTATATGGATTATTTGGGAAAACTGATGGAGTCCTATCAAATTCTTTTTTATGATACAAATATGGTTCTGTTGCCTAAACCAGGAAAAGTCAAAATAGAGAAATAAAGTTAGAGATCAATTTCTCTAATGAATATAGATGATAAAATTTTAAATAAGACATTAGCAAAAAGAATGCAGCAACTTATGAGAATAATATATTATGATCAGGTAGGATTTATACCAGGAATGTAGAGTTGGCTCAATATTAGAAAAACTATTAGCATCATTGATCTTATGAACAACAAAAGTAATAGAATCCACATGACTAACTCAACACATGCAGAAAAAAGCTTTTGACAAAATATAACACCCATTCCTATTGGAAACACTGGAATACATAGGAATAAATGCAGCATTCCACAAAATAATAAGCAGTATCTACCTAAAACCATCAGCAAGCCTTATATGCAATGGGGACAAGCTAGATGCATTTCCAATAATATCAGAGGTGAAAAAAGGATGTCCATTATCATGACTGTTATTCAATATGATATTAGAAATGCTATCTGTAGAAATAAGAGAAGACAAAGAAATAGAAGGAATTAGAATAGCCAAAGGAGAAAGTAAGTTATCAATCTTTGCAGATGATATGATGATATACTTAGAAAATCCCAGAGAATCAAGTAAGAAAACTACTTAAACAATAAACAACTTTGACAAAGTGGCAGGTTACAAAATAAATCCACATAAATCATCTACATTTGTACATTTTACTAACAAAACCCAACAGCAACAGAAAGAGAAATCTCATTTAAAACTATAGTGGACACTATAAAATACCTGGGAGTCTAACTGCCAAAACAAACCCAGGAACTACATGAACACAATTACAAAACACTTTTCGCACAAATAAAGTCAGATATAAGTAAGTGGAAAAATATCAGTTGCTTGTGGGTAGACCTGAGCTAATATAATAAGAATGACAATTCTAAGTAAATTAATTTACTTATACAGTGCCATACCAATCAAACTATCAGATAATTATTTTCTAGAGCTAGAAAAAATATCAAAATGCATGTGGAAGAACACAAGGTGCAGAATATCAGGGGAACTAATGAAAAGAAATTCTAGAGATGGTGGCCTAGCCCTACCAGATCTCAAAATGTGTTATAAAGAAACAATCATGAAAACCACTTTTTACTGGCTAAGAAACAGAGGAGTAGACCAGTCGAATAGATTAGGTACTCAAGACACCATCATTTACAAATATAGCAATCTCCTGTTTGATATACCTAAGGACACCAGCTTCTGGGATAAGAACTCACTTTTTGACAAAAATTGCTGGGAAAACAGGATAACAGTGTGGCAGAAACTGGGCATAGACCAATGCCTGGAACCATACACAAGAATAAAGGCCAAATGGATACATGATCTAGGTATTAATATTGATACTATAACCACATTAGAGGAGCAAGGTATAGTGTATTTGTCAGATCTATGGAAAATGGAGTAATTTATGAACCCAAAAAGAGATAGAGAGTATTACGAAATGCAAAATGGATAATTTTGATTACATTAAATCAAAAATTTTTTGCACAAATAAAACCAATGAATCCAAGATTAGGAGGGAAGTAGACAACTGGGAAAGAATCTTTGCAACTAGTGTCTGTGGTAAAAGTCTCACTGCTAAAATACATAGAGAATTGAGTCAAATGTACAAGAATGCAAGTCATTTCCCAATTGATATATGGTCAAAGGATATAAACAGGGAATTTTCACAGGAAGAAATTAAAGCTATCCCTAATCATATGAAAAAATGCTCTAAATCACTACATATTAGAGAGGTGCAGATCAAAACAACTCTGACATACCATATCAGACCTATCAGGTTGGTTAACATGACAAAACAGAAAGACGATAAATCTTGGAGAAGATGTGGGAGAGTTGGAACACTAATTCATTGCTTGTGGAGTGTGAGCTAACCCATTCATTCTGTAGAGCAATTTGGAACTATGCCCAAAGAGCTACAAAAATGTGCATACCCTTTGACCCAACAATATCACTTCTGGGATTCTATCCCAAAGAGGTCATAGAAATGGGAAAGGGTACCACATGTACAAAAATATTTATAGTAGCTCTCTTTTTGATGGTCAAAAACTGTAAAGCAAGTAGATGCCCATCAATTGGGGAATGGCTGAAAATTTTGTGGTATATAAATGTAATGGAATACTATTTTGCAATGGAAAACAATGAACAGGAAGACTTCAGAGAAGCCTGGAAAGACTTATATGTACTGATGCTGAGTGAAAGGAGCAGAACCAGGAGAACTTTGTACACAGCAACAACCACAGTGTGTGAGGAATTTTTCTGGTAGACTTAGTACTTCATGGAAATGCATGGACAAAAAATTTCCAATGGACTCATGAGGCAAAAAGCCTTCCACACCAAGAGAAATAACTATGGAATTGGATCGCAGAGAGAAACAGACCATTTTCTTTTGTATCATATCTTGTTTTGTTTTGATTTTTTCCACTCATTTTAACTCATCTATGCAATATTCATTTCATAGGAATGTACGTGTAGAATCTATATAAGATTGTATGCCATCTCAGGGAGGGGGTGGGGAGGGGAGGGGCTAATGAGGGGGAGGTAATGTAAAGAAATTTAAAATATATGGAAGTGATTGTCAAACACTGGAAACAAATAAAATAATTCAATTTTTGAAAAATGAGACCTTTATCAGAGATACTTGTAAAAAAAATGTTTCCCATCTTTCTGCTTTTTTTCTTATCTTGGTTACATCACTTTTGTTTGTACAAAATCTTTTTAATTTAATGAAATCAAAATTACCCATTTTGAATTTTATAATGTTCTCTCTTGTTTCATCATAAATTCTTCCCTTGTCATTAGATTTGACAGGCAAACTTTTCCTTGCTTTCTTGATTTGCTTATGTTATCAGTTGCAGAAGTACCCTTGAGATCGTTATGTCGCTTTCTACTGAGTTACCTTATCAGGCAGATGTACTGGACACAGAGTAAACCTGTTTGCTGAAAGGAGCCAATCAAGATCCTGCAACAAGCCACAGTCTTGCTGATTCCCATATTCACTGGCTGATCCTGCTGACCTGCAACTGCTTTGCCTCACCCCCAAACTGGTCCAAACCAACCTTGCATCCAGCTGCTACTGCAAAACATCCTGCTTGTTTGTCCATCTCTTCCTGGGAAAGATTATCCATTATTTTTTTCACAAATCCTTCCTGAGCCTCCCTTTTGTGGTTTACAAGCATAAATCTCCTTACCTCTCCTGGGCTATGGGTTCCATTGCACCTTGCATGATGGTGGGTGTGGGAGGGGCTCAGCACTAATGTCTGATTTTCCTCCTCATAAAACTTCCCTGCTTTCAACCCAGTTTGGACTCTTCTTTGGAGGGGTGAGCTTCATCCAGGTGGCACACTCTTTATGTCTAAATCATGTTCCCATTTTGACTTTAGCTAGGTAAGTAGCTTGAAATGTTGGTCAATGCCTGGTTTCTGCCATACTGTTTTCCAATCTTTCCAGTACTTTTTGTCAATTAGTGAATTCTTATCCCATAAACTAGGTTTTTGGAGTTAACTAAACAGTAGATTACTATAGTCATGTACTACTGTGTCTTGAGTATCTAATATCCACCATTCTATTTCTTAGACAGTGCCAAATAGTTCTGATGATTACCACTTTACAACATAGTTTTATACTTATTATTACTAAGCCACCTTCCTTTGCATTTTTTCATTAATTTCCTTGATATTCTTGACTTATTGTTCTTCTAGATGAATTTTATTGTTGTTTTTATTTTTATTTTTATATTTAGTAGTTTGGTATGGAACTGAATAAGTATATTAATTTAAGTAAAATTGTCATTTTTGTTACATTAGCTTGGCCTACCCATGAACAATTCGTATTTTCAATTGTTTAGATCTGACTTTATTTGTGTGAAATGTGTTTTATAATTGTGTTTGTATGGCATAAAAGTTTGTCTTGGCAGGTAGACTACCAAATATTTTAGTTGTGTACAGTTATTTTAATAGTATATTGTTTTTCCCAATTACATGTCAAGAAAATCTTTAGCATTCATTTTTACAATATTTGATTTCCAAATTTTCCCCTTCCCTGCCCTTCCTTCTTCCTAAAATTGTAGGCAACTTGATATATGTTATATATGTGCTATCATGTAAAACATATCCATATTAGTCATAGCTATGAAAGAAACAAATCAAAAGAAAAAAGAATGTTTAGATATGCATTCCAAGTCCATCAGTTTTTTTATCTCTATGTGGATTTCATTTTCGTTTTGTGAATCCTTTGTATTTCTCTTGGATAATTACATTGTAGAGAAGAGTTGAGTCATTCAGTGATGAACATCATACAATGTTGCTGATTCTGTATACTATGGTTTCCTGGATCTGCTCATTTACTTTGCATCAGTTTGTACAAGAATTTCCAGGTTTTTCTGGCTTTTGGATAGTGCAATAATTTTTAAATTGTCCCATCTGAATGTACTTTCCAGGTGAGTTGCTTTTCTAATGAGAAGTTTCGCATTGTCTGCTATTTTTTCATTCCTTTGGTTTTCTTTTATAATTTCTTGCTTTTATATATGTTTTTGTGCCTCTTCCTGTGATGGAATTTATTTTTTTCTTCTTCCTTTTCACATCTCCCATTACAATCCCTTCTCACCCTTAAACAACATTTGTTATTATCATATCATTTAATATAGTCACACTCCCTCTATCTATGTATATCCCTTTCATATTTCATTATAAATATAAAATTCTCAAGATTAACAAGTATCACCTTATTGCACAAGGGGCTATAAAAGGGAGCATACCCTTTGATTCAGCAATATAACTACTTAGTCTGTATCCCAAAGAGTACATTAAAAAGAGAAAAGGACCCAGATGTACAAAAGAATTTATATCATCCTTTTTTGGGGGTGACAAAGAATTAGAAGTTGAGGGAATGCCCATCAAGTAAGGAATGGCAGAGCAAGCTATGGTATATGAATGTAATGGAATTCTATTGTGCAATAAGAAATGACTAAGGCAGATTTCAGAAAGCCATGATCCAAAAAGGAGCCTATACGTTATCTTTCAGGAAATTATAAAGGAAAACTGCCATGATATGCGAGAACTAAGGAGTAAAATAGATATTGAAAGAGTCCACTGATTGCCTCCTGAAAGAGATCCCCAAAGGAAAATTCCTAGGAGTATTGAAGCCAAATTCCAGAGTTTCCAGATCAAGGAGAAAATATTACAAGTAGCCAAAGATCTATCATATTTACCTTATCTAGAGTTTTATTTACCTCCCTAACTTCTTTCTTGCTTATTTTGAGGTCCTAGATCCTTTGCCTTAAGGAATAACATATTCCAATTCCTTTGATCTTTTAATGTAGAGGATGCAAGGTCCAGTGCGATCCTGACCATTGCTCCACAATATTTGAATTGTTTCTTTCTGGGTGCCTGCAGTATTTCCTCCTTCACTTGATAGTTCTGGAATTTGGTAGTGATATTCCTCAGTGTTTTTAGCTTGGGTTACCTTTCAGGAAGTGAATGGTGGATTCCTCCAATGACTATTTTGCCCTCTAGATTTAGGACTTCTGGGCAATTTTCCTTGATGATTTCTTGGATAATATTGTCCAGGCTCTTTTGTTTATGATGACTATCCGGTAGGTCAATAATCCTTAGATTTTTCTCTTTCCCAAGGCAGTTGTTTTTTCAATTAGATATTTTATATTTTCTTCTATCTTTTCATTCTTTAGATTCTGCTTGACTGGTTCTTGATATCTCATAGCTTCTACTTGCCTGATTCTAATTTTTCTCAAACTCTTTCCTTCAGTTAACTTTTGCATCTCCTTTTCCATCTGTCCAATTGTTCCTTTTAAGGAGTTATTTTCTCCAGTTAGATTTTGTACTTCCTTTTCCATTTGTCCAATTGTCCTTTTAAATTCTTCTGTGATTTCTCTTTTCATATTTTTAAAGTCATTTTTCAGTTTTTCTTCTGTTTCTCTAATTTGGATTTTAAAATCTTTCCTGAGTGCTTCCTGTGCTTCAGACCAGTTCATATACCCTTTTGAAGTTTTGGATGGGAGTACGGTTTCAATACTGACCTCTTTGGTATTGGTGTTTTGGTCATTGTCCCCATAGAAAAATTTTACGGTCTTTTCTTTTCTGCATTACTCCTTTCTCATGATAATCACCCTTTTCCTGGCTTCTAAAGTAGATCTCTGTGTCTGGGACACAGCGGGCTATGTCTTACAGTTCTTGCACCTAAAATTTGCGGATGTGTGTGTTCTGGCCTAAGGTTCTTTCAGCTAGAAGCTAAAATGCTGCAGATTACCTGGTGCTAAGCTGGCTAGTGTTGCAAAGCAAAGGCCATGTGAAGTCTTTATGTGATTCCCTAGATTTACCCTGGAGCTAGCTTGTGAGTGTAGTGGAGGGGTGGTCTAGCCACAGGAAGTCTACCCTGTTGACTAGAACATAAACAAGCTCAGAAGCTGGTGATCCTATCTGTGCTAGTGTCTTCTCAATTCCCATGGGTTGCTCAGGAATGCCTGGGGTCTTAGTGTTGGCAGCTGCAAGCTTCACCCCGTCTTGGGCTCAGAATCTTCTCACAGTTTGTTGAGTTGGGGCTGTCTGATACAGCTCTGGTCCTGCACTGGTCACCTTCAGCCACAGCAAGGCAAACCCTGCTTAGTGATCTTCCTGGCCTCATGAGCTAAGAGACTGTTTACATCTTCTGCTGCTCCCAATGTTCTAGGATTTTTCCTAGGAAGACATGCTCTTGGCTCATTGAGGTCAACAAGAGGAGAGAGATAGCAATTACCAATCGTTCTGCCATCTTGGTTCCCCTCTTTGGTAAAATTTTAAAAGATGCTATCTAAGTCCTCCTTTTGATTATGGCTGACGGATAGTCCAATGATTCTGATATTGTCTTCCCTGTATTTATTTTCCAGGTCAGTTGTTTTTCCCTGAGGTATTTTACTTATTCTTCTATTTTTCCATTGTTTTGAATTTGCTTGATTGATTTTTGATGTCTCATAATCATTAACTTCTGCTTGCCCATTTCTAACTTTTAAAGACTTGTTTTCCTGTCTATAGTTATTTTAATTGGAATTTCTCTTTCTATCTCCTGCTGTTGGGATTTGTTGTTAATCTATAAAAATGCCATAATTTATATGTGTTTATTTTATATCCTGCAACTTACCTGAAATTGTTAATTATTTCAAGCAGATGTTTTTTTTTAGGTTAATTCTTTAGGATTCTCTTAGTATACCATCATATGATCTGCAAGGTGTGATAGTTTTTTTTTCTTCATTGCCTATTCTAATTCTTTAAATTTATTTTTTTACTCTTATTGCTAAAGGTACCATTTCTGGTAAGATATAGAAAGAATGAAAATGGACATCCTTGTTTCACCCTTGATTATACTGAGTAGACTTCTAGCTTTTCCCAGTGACAGATAATGCTTGCTATTGGGTTTTGATAGATACTGTTTATCATTTTACAGAAAGCTCCATTTATTCCTATACTCTCTTGTGTTTTTCATAAGAAGAGTGCTATATCTTATCAAATTATTTCTGTGCATCTATCTAGATAATCACATAATTTCTACTGCTTTTGTTATTGACATGGTCAATTATGCTGATAGTTTTTCTTATACTGAAGCAGTCCTGCATAGTTAGTATAAATTCCACCTTGTTATAGTATATCATCTTGGTGATAAATTTCTATAATCTCTTTGATAATATTTTATTTAAATTTTATGCATACATATTCATTAGGAAAATTGATATATAATCATCTTTCTCTGTTTTGGTTTAGGTATCAGCATTGCACTTGTGCCATAATAACTTTGTTGCTGTTTTTTCTAGTTTTTAAATATCATTATTTTCTTTGACTAGGATTGACTAGAGTTATTGCAATTGCATACCTTTCTTTATTATCATCTCTAATTTGCTGTGATTTTTCATAGTTGTTCTAAAAAGTTATGTGATAGCTATGTAGTCCAATTGACAGAGTGTCAGGTTGTGAGTCAGGAAGACTCATCACCCTGAGTTCAAATCTGTCCTCAGACATTTACTGTGTGACCCAGTTACTTCACCCCTGTTTGCCTTAGTTTCCTTATCTGTAAAATGAGCTAGAGTAGGAAATGTCAAACCACTTTCATATCTTTGCCAAAAAAAAAACTAAATGCATTTACAAAGAGCCAGACATGACTGAAAAACAAGAACTTTCTATTTGCTCCAATATGTTTGAGGATCAGATATAGATAAGTGATTGATAAATGACTTACATATCAGTAAACAGTATTTTCCTGTCTCCTAAAAAACAATAACTTTCATGTTTTGTCTCGTCGACTGTTAACCATTTCTAGTATCTTAAAAACTCTCTTCTTAAATAAACTATCCCTGCAGGACAGAGTCAGGATGGGGAGTGAAAGCAGGGACCCATGTGTGCTCATCCACAAATTCCCACAGATGCCTCTAAGAAGTGAAACTGAATTTTAGAGTGGCAGAATCCACTGGGAGACAGAGTGTGGCAGATATTCAGACAGTCCAAAAGATGAGTGGGAATGATCTGTCCCACCTGGCTGGGGGAGCACAGAGTATGGAGGTATTAGCATAGGCATGGCCATAGGTGAGGGGAAACGGTCCCTGGGGAATCTCCAGCAGCAGTTAGGATTCCCAAACCACCCAGCACAGGACAAGAGTACAGCATAACTGAGTGACAGAGAAACACAGGACCCAAGACAGCTGGAGCACCTACTCTGGGTGCTATCAGCTCATAGACTAAATGTTTGAAAATCACCTAATTAAACTTCCAGGAGCCAAGATATGAGAGTAAAATATAAGTGCTCTAATGTTACATGATTAAGCTTGGAAAAAACCTGATACCCAGGAAAAATCCTGGAATAGTGAAGCTAGCAGAAGAGGGAAACAGTCTTTCTGCTTGAGAGGGTGGAGAGACAACCAGGAAGGGTCCCTCTTGCTGTGGCTGAAGGGGACCAGTGCAGGACTAGAAGCATCCCAACAAGCCCCACCTGACTGACCAGCAGGAGATCCTGAGCCCAAAGTGTGGTGAAGCTGGTAAGTGCCAAAGCCCTACAAAGGTAGGGGAATTGGGCAGACAATAGTACGAGAAAAGTTAGTGCAGCCTTAGGGGAAGAGGAAACCTCCAGTGGCCAGATGTCTCTTCCCACACACCTCATACCATGAGCTTAAGTGTAACCCTGGGGAAACTCAGACTTCACCTAGCCTTGTCCTTGGCACATACCAACTATCTCATCCCCAAATAAGCTGCAGCATGATATAGCTTCTGACTGAAAGAACCAGAGGCCACAGAACAAAAAGCCAGTAAACAGAACCCTAGCTGCCAGCACAAGAAATGTGGGACAGAATCCTCTGTGCCCCTGACATAGTGATCCATTTTAAAAGCCAGGAGAAAGGCAATCATCATGAGCAAGAAGCAAATTAGAAAAGCAAAGACCATAGAATCTTGTTATGGGGACAGGGAAGAACAAAATATAAATTCAGAAGAGGACAGCATTAACATTGTATTCATATCTGAAACCTCAAAAGGGAATATGAATTGGTCTCAAGGTCAAAAAGCATTCTTGTAAATCTCAGAAAAGACTTTAAAAGACAAATTGAAGAGGTAGGGGGAAAAATGACCAACGATTTAAAAAAATACATTCAGCTCTTTAAAAAGCAAAATTGACCAAATCAAAAAAAGATACCAAACCTAACTGGAGAAAATAACTCTTTAAAAACCGAGGCACAAAACTAACTGAAGAAAACAATTCATTAAAAATTATTTGGGCAAGTAGATGTGAGGCATCAAGAATCAGTCAAACAAAATCTAAACAATAAAAAAACAGAAAAGGCAGCTGGCCAGCATGAGTGAAAGAGCTTGTTTGTGATTTTGTTTGAAGTATCTTGCTTGTGATTTGTTTAAGGAAGCTAGTTTGTGGGAACACTAGCATGGGGAAGGCTTGGAGCTGGTGTTGTCCTCAACATTGTTATTATGTAAAGATTTTTGTTACCATGATGGATTTGGTATTCTGGTGTCTGAAGAAATGTTTTGTTTCTGTCATCCAAGTACAAAGTCTGTTGTACTTTCTGATTCAGAGTTGTACCAGGACATTCATGGCCATCATAGATGCTATTTTATTGGCACTACAGGGGGTAAAAAAAGGATGTCCATTATCACCACCATTATTTCAATATGGTACTACAAATGCTATCTTTAGAAATAAGAGAAATTGAAGGACTTAAAATAAGCAAAGAAAAGACTAATTCAGTAGTACTCTTTGCAGATGATATGATAAGATATTTTGAGAACCAAGTAAAACAAAAACTACTTGAAATAAACAACTATGACAAAGTAGCAGGATACTACATAAACCCATATAAATCATCTACATTTCTATATATTACTAAAAAAGCCCAACAGCAAGAGATAGAAAGAAATCCCATTTAAAGTTACTCTAGACACTATATATTATTTGGTAGTGTACCTGCCAAAAGAAGCCCAGGAGCTATATGAACAGTTACAAAAAATTTTTTGCACAAATTGGATCTAAATAATTGGGGAAAATCAGTACACAGAGCTAATATAATAAAAATGACAATTCTACCTAAATTAATTTACTTATTCAGTTGCAAAAAACATTTTATGTATCAAGAAAAAATAATATCAAAATTCATTTCAAAGAACAAAACCCACAGAATATCAATGGAATTCTTGAAAGGAAATGCTAGGGATGGTGGCCCAGCTATTTCAGATCTTAAATTATATTATAAAGCAGCAATCATTAAAACCACTTGGTAGTAACTAAGAAATACCGGAGTAGATCAGTGGAATCGGTTGAGTACACATGACACAAAAGTCAATGACTCTAACAGCCTACTGCTTGATAAATCCAGCACCCCCACTTCTGGGATAGGAACTCACTGTCTGACAAAAACCACTTGGAAAACTTGAAAATAGTGTGGCAGGAACTGGGCATAGACTAATGCCTGACAGTGTATACCAGAAGAAAGTCCAAATGGGTACAAGCTCTAGGTATAAAAACTGATTCTATAAACAAATTAGGGGAATAAGGAATAGTTTATTTGTTGGATTTATGGAGAAAGGAGAAATATATAACCAAACAAGAGGTAGGGAACATTATGAAGTACAAAATGGATAATTTTGATTACATTAAATTGAAAAAATTTTGCACAGACAAAGCCAGTGCAACCAATTGAGAAGGGAAGCAGAAAACTGGGAAAGAATCTTTACAACTAGTGTCTGTGATAAAAGCCATTTGTAAAATATAAAGAGAACTGAGGCAAATTTACAAGAATAGAAGTCATTCTCCATTTGATAAATGGTCAAAGGATAAGAACAGGCAGTTTTCAGAGGAAGAAATTAAAGCTATCTGTAGTCACATAAATAATGCTCTAAATCGCTACTGATTAGGGAGGCTTAAAACAATTCTGAAGTACCATCAGGTGATAAAACAGGAAAATAATAAATGTTTGAGAAGTTGTAGAAAAGATGGAATACCAGTTCATGGTTGGTTGAGCTCTGAGGTGATCTAACTATCTTGGAGAGCAATTTGGAACTGTGTCCAAAGGGCTATAAAAATGTGCATATCCTTTGACCCAGCAATACTACTTCTACAGTTGTATCGCAAACAGATCATAAAAATGATAAAAAGGACCCACATGTATAAAAATATTTATAGCTGCTTTTTTTGTGGTAGTCAAGAACTGGAAACTGAGGGAATGTCCATCAATTAGAGAAAGGCTGAGAAAGTTATGGTATATGAATGCAATGGAATACTACTGTGCTATAAGAAATGATGAACAGCCTGACTTTAGAAACACATGGACAGACTTATATGAACTGACACTGAGTGAAGTAAGCAGAACCAGGAGAATATCATTCACGGTGACAGCCACAGTGCAAGAATACTGTTTCTTACAGACTTCATCTTCCACAGCAAGTTAAGGATGTAAAACATTTCCAAAGGACTCATGATACAAATGCCATCCACATTGAATGAAAGATCTATGGAGTTGGAACTCGGAATGAAGCAGACTATTTTCTCTTTTTTATTTGGTTTTGTTTAGATTTTCTCATGCTTTTGGAATTTGTTTTAATTCTCCTATGCAAGAAGACTAATGTGAAATTGTGTTTAATAAGAATGTATGTGTAGAAACCATGTAAGAGTGCATGCCATCTTGTGGAGGAAGGGTGAAAGGAGGGGGAGAAAATTTAAAACTTACAGAAGCAATTGCTGAAAATTGAAAACAAACAAATAAATAAATTTGAAAAAAAAAGAAATTATCCCTAATACCTCAGCATAAGGTTACTGTATAATTTACAAATTATTAACTTTCGTTTATTAATCCTGAATCACATATTAGAACGTCCTTGTTATCATATACGATGCCCAATTTTGTATGAAGTCAGTTTATTTTTTTTTACAATGTTTATTTATTTTCAGTTTTCAACATTCATATCCACAAAATTTTGAGTTCCAAATTTTTCCCCACCTCTCCTCTCCCCCAACCCATAATGCCTTTCATTCTGATCACCCCTTCCTTCCATATGCCCTCCCTTCTATCTTATCCCTCCCTTCCCTTATCCCCATCTTCTCTCTTTTCTTGTAGGGCAAGATAGATTGCTATACCCCATTACCTGTACTTCTTATTTCCCAGCTGTATGCAAAAACAATTCTCAACATTCATTCCTAATACTTTGAGTTCCAACTTCTCTCCCTTCCTCCCTCCCCGCCCATCCCAACTGAGAAGGCAAGCAATTCAATATAGGCTATATATATGTAGTTTTGCAAAAGACTTCCATAATAGTCATGTTGTGTAAGACTGACTATATTTCCCTCCATCCTATCCTGCCCCCCATTTATTCTATTCTCTCTTTTGACCTTGTCCCTCCCCAAGAGTGTTAACTTCTAATTACTCCCTCCTCCCATTTGTCCTCTCTTCTATCATCCTTCCTATTCCACTTCAGCATAATATATTTATATTAGTATGTAGGCTTATTACACATAAATGTAATTTATTTATAAATATATGAGCACATATTTACGTGTATTTATATACACACGAACCTTAAATCACTATATAAACATTAACTAGTATTGTTGCTGTTGTTTTTGTTATTGTTGCTCCTGATTACCACAGCGTTCACTGAGGTGGTCCTTTGTAATTTTCATGTTCACTATTATCCATAAACAGAAATTTCTGCTGAACTTTATAATTAAGGCATATCCATTTCATTTGGACTTGGTACAGGATAACCTTCATGGCACAAGCAAACATCTCTTGCAAAAATGTAGGTACCATAGTGTATATAGCTCTGGGTCTGGAGTCAAGAAGACCTGAGTTTAAATTCAGCTCCAGTCATTCACATTCAACCTTGGGCAAGTCACTTCTGTTTGCCTTAATTTCCTCACCTGTGAAATAAAGATTGGAGAATAAAATGCAAACTACTACAGTATCTTCTCCAAGAAAACTCCAAAGGGGTCATGAAAAGTTGGACAGGAATAATTGACAGAAAAAAATAACGAAAGGATTATCATAGCATCTTTCTCCCAGGAATACTGTGAGGAAAAAATGAGATAGTATTTATAAAGTACTTAGAACAGTGTGAATCACATTTTAGGTCCCATTATACATAGCTATGGAATAGCTATATTTTAGCTATTATAATAATTAATTTTATTAAAATGTTTCCCTGTCCTATGCTAACTCAGAGAATCATTAAACAAAATTATTTCTGAGAATGTATCTTAGGTTTATAATTTTAATATATTCATGATGAATACTTTTTGATAACTTAAGAATCTATTTTATTCTGAGTGATCTTTTAAAAGTATCAACACACATAACACAATCTTGCGTTCTCTATATTTTTCAGTTAACACTGATTATGAACAAGTCATCTGATACGCAATGTCCTTTATTGAAGCCTACTTACTTTATCCCTATCTTTCTCTTTCTTTTTTTTATAAGCATGGTTACCCTCAAAATTGGGTGATCTTTCTCACAAATAATTTGTAGATAAGATTATGAACCAATAGATTTTCTTTTCTTATAAAACAACTGTCAACAATGTTCGTTTCCCAAAAATAAATTGGGCGACTTTTGAGGAATATCCTCTCTCGAATTGTGTTTTTCCCAGTACCCAAAAGATATATAACAAAGAAAAATAAAAAAGCAGTTAGCCTGGAAATATCTGCAGAGACAAACAAGAAAAGCATGAACGAAAAATAATATTATTTGTTCCAATATTTATACACTATTCACTTTTCTCATTTGTGAAATGCAGAGTGATTCTAAGATTGCTTTCTGTTCAAATTACATGATCATATGATCAAATGACTAGAAGTTTTAGAAAAGGAAATCTGGGCTCCCTTAAGGAAAAAAGAATTTCCTAAAAGAAGCCCTTTACAAGTTGGAAAGGTCCCAGAGATAACTGAGGAACAACCCTAGCTGTTTGAATAAACTTATGATCAACAGTTTTACCAATAGGTGATGATTCATTTTGTCCATGGCAACTCAGAGATGTCCTAAAATCAATAATGAAGCCTAGTAAGGTGATGAGTTCCTGTCCCTGAAAATGTATAAAGTCCGGTAGATATCCACTTCTGAAGGATATTGTTGTGGAAATTCTTGCATTGGGTTAGAATTCCAATCCATTGTTACTACTTCATTGAAATATTAAAATAGCTTCCTTCCAAGATTTTTCACAGTCATTCTTCTGGTATGAGCTACCCTCTACTTTGAAGTAGATTAATCCTTTCTGTGCCTGTAACTATTCATGTTTTCTACCTGAAGTCTCCTTGTCAAATACTGAATAAACTTTGAATTCCTCGGTCTTCCATTTGAGATGCACACTGGTCTGGTCTCATCCTACTTCACAAGTTTTATTTCACGCTATGACTTTCTACTTGTGCTACAAAGCTACTGAACTAGACTAAGCACTATTCCGCATAATGTGTGTATGTGTATTTGGCTGACCTTCCTCTCTATCTTTGCTCATCCTGTTCACTCTTCCTGCAATAAGTCCCCAGTGAGACCAAAGAGCCAAGTGGTCAGGAAAAGTACAAGGAAGGATCTAAAGCTCAGCTGGTAAAAATAAATAAAGTGTGCAATTAGGCCTAATTAGATAATTGGAGCTGGGCTTATAGAGAAGCTTCCACATGTAACAATGGCACATTAGAGTATAGCAGGAATATGCTAATTGCATATTAAAGCAGGTTGAATATTTAGTGGCAACTCTACCAAGAGAAAAGATAGGAAGTCCATTATAAATAAATTAAGCTTTGCTTAAGAGCCCTAATATATGAACACACATGAAGAATAATCCTTCTACCACAATAGTAAGCCACTCAGATTCCCCCAAGAGTACCAAAAGGATAAATGACAATAATGATAAAACAAAAAGGGGCTATTAATGATAGCTATAAGTTAATACTAACATCAAGTTTTTATAGCACTTTGATATTGCAAATATATCTATATCTACATCTGCATATAGAAATATATATATATATATGTATATATATATATATACATATATATATATATGAAGACACAAAAGAATGCAAGGTAGACCCTGTTACTATCCCCTTTGTGCACACAGGGAAGCTGAGGTTAATAGAGGTTTAAGCGACACTACCAAGGTAACACAGTTAATAACGGAATGAGGCAGAATTAAAACTCAGGTCTTCCTGATTTCAAGTTAAGCATCTTAGCCCCTATGCCAAGGAGCTGAGGGTTTACACTGAAAAAATATAGAATACAAAAATAATTTGCACTGATTTATAAAGAATGTTCTATATTTGATTTCTGCTAGTACAAAGGAACATCTTTTTACATACAAAGAGATATTGGTCTCTTCTCCGGGGGAGAAGGTGGAAGTCATATTTTAACGCAGCACCTCTACTCTCCAGGTACTCTTGGGGTGTGGGAGGAGGTTTAAGTGTTACTTTGTTATAATTGTTATTAATTTATTTTCAGTTTTCTACAATCACTTCCATAAGTCTTAGATCTTCTCCGCCTCCCTTCCCAGGGGCAGCATGGAAACTCATATGTTTTCTACAAAGACATTCTTATTAAACACATTTTCATATTAGTCATGTTGCATAGAAGAATTAAAATAATGGGAGAAACCATGAGAAAAACTGAAACAAAACATGACACAAGAGAAAATATTCCACTTCATTCTGGATTACAATTCCATAGATTTTTTTCTCTGGATGTGGATAGCATTTTGATTAAAGATGCCTTTGAGAATGTATTAGGTCCCTGTATTGCTGTGAAAGGCTAAGTCTATCAGAACAATTCCTCACACACTCTGGTTGTTACTGTGTACAATGATCTTCTGGTTTTGCTCCTTTCACTCAGCATCAGTTCATATAAGTTTTTCCAGAACTCTCTGAAGTCTTCCGGTTCATCAATCCTTACAGCACTATACCATTCTATTCCATTCATATACAACAACTTCTTCAGCCATTCCCCAGTTGATGGGCATCCCTCAATTTCAAGTTCTTGGCCACCACAAAGAGAGGTTCTATAAATATTTTTGTACACATAGAACCATTTCCCATTTTTATGATTTCTTTGGGAAACAGTCCTAGAAGAGATATCGCTGGGTCAAAAGGCAGGCACATTTTTGTAACCCCGTGGGCACAGTTCCTAATTGCTCTCCAGAATATTTAGTTTAGCTCACAGTTCCACCAACAATGAATTAGTGTTCCAAATCTCCCACATCTTTTCAAACATTTATCATGTTGCTGTTTTGTCATATTAGCCAGTCTGATAGGTGTGATGTGGTACCTCAGAACTGTTTTGATTTGCATCTCTCTAATCAATAGTGATTTAGGGCATTTTTTCACATGACTATAAACAGCTTTAATTTCTTCCTCTGAAAACTGCCTGTTCATATCCTTTGATCATTTATCAAATGGGGAATGACTTGGATTCTTGTAATTTGCCTCAGTTCTCCATATATTTTAGAAATGAGGCTTTTATCACAGACAATATTTGCTAAAATTCTTTCCCAGTTTTCTTCTTCCCTCCTAATCTTGTTTGCATTGGGGTTTGTTTATGCAAAACTTTTCAATTTATGTAATCAAAATTATCCATTTTGCACTTCATAATAATCTCTAACTTTTGTTTGGTCGCAAATTTCTCCAGTCTCCATAAACCTGACAAATACACTATTCCTTGTTCCACTAATTTGTTTATGGGGTCAGTCATTCTACCTAGATCATTTGGAATTTATTCTTGGGTACAGTGTCAGGCATTAGTCTGTTCACAGTTTCCACTACACTGTTATCCAATTTTCCTAGTAGTTTTTGTCATACAGTGAATTCTTATCCCAGAAGCTGGGGTCCTTGGGTTTATCAAACAGTAGATTGCTAAATTCACTGACTACTGTGTCTTGAGTCTAACCTATTTCACTGGTGGACCCCTCTATTTCTTAGCCACTATCAAGTGTTTTTGACAATTGCTGCTTTGTAATATAATTTGAGATCTTGTAGGGCTAGCATTCTACCAGCATTTCCTACAATTTCTACCAGCATTCCTTAGCACTTCTACCAGCATTCCCTAGCATTTCTTTTCATTAATTCCCTTGATATTCTGCACCTTGTGTTCTTCCAGATGATTTTTGATATTAACTTTTCTAATTCTATAAAATAATTTTCTGGTAGTTCGACTAGTATGATAATAAATAAGTAAATTAATTTAGAAAGAATTGTCACTTTTATTATATTAGCTCAGCCAACCCATGAACAACTGGTGTTTTTCCAATTATTTAGCTCTAACTGTATTTTTGTGAAAAGGGTTTGGTAACTGTGTTCATATAGTCCCTGGGTTTGTTTTGGCAGGTAGACTCCCAGATATTTTATAGGGTCTACCATAGCTTTACATGGGATTTCTCTATCTCTCGTTGTTGAGCTTTGTTAATAATATATAGAAATATAGATGATTTGTGTGGGTTTATTTTGTTACCTGCAACTTTGCTACAGTTGTTTATTATTTCAGGTAGTTTTTTACTTGGTTCTCTAGGATTCTCTAAGTATCTCATAAAATAATCTGCAAAGAAAACTTAGTTTCTTCTTTGCCTATTCTAATTTCCTCAATTTCTTTTTCTTCTCTAACTGCTAAAGCTAACATTTCTAGTACCATAGTGAATAACAGTGTTGAAAGTGGACATCCTTGTTTCACCCCTGATCTTATTGGATATGCATCCCCATTTCATATATGCTTTTTCATGGTTTTGGGTAGATACTGCTTATTATTTTAAGGAAGGCTCCATTTATTCCTATGTTCTCCAGTGTTTTCAGTAGAAATGGGTGTTGGGTTTTGTCAAAACCTTTTTCTGCATCTATTAAGATATTCATGTGGTTGTTAGTTTTGTTGCTGATATGATTGACAGTGCTGATAGTTTTCCTAATATTGAACCAGCTCTGAATTTCTGGTACAAATCCTACTTGATCATAATGTATGATTCTCATGATAAATTGCTGTATTCTTTTTGCTAATATCTTATTTAAAATTTTTGCATCTATATACATTACAGTAATTGGTCTATAATTTTCTTTCTCTGTTTTGGCTCTTCCTGGTTTAGGTATCAGAATCATATTTGTGTCATAAAAAGGATTGAGTAGAATGCCTTCTTCACCAATTTTCCCAAAGAGTTTAAATAGTATATATAGTATTGGAATTAATTAAACATTATATGTAATGTGGATAAATTTGAAATCTCTTCTTCGTCAGAGAGGAAGCTTGGAATCATTTGTTCAAGAAAATAACCTTCTATGGTCTTAGATTTTTTTCCCTTTTCTGGGAATTTTCCCAGCCAGTTACTTGACTTCTGAGACTCCTCTCCATTCCTGCCTCACCTCCAGATCTGCCCAGCTAGTGTTTGGGGTCTGAGATTCAAATGCTGCTCCCTAGCCTCAGGGCTTTCAGTGGTGGGCTGGCTGCTATTCAGGTTAAGATTAAATCAGGTTCTCAGGTGGGGGCAGGGCTGTTTTCCAGGCTCAGTTCCCTCAGGGGGTTTATGCAGAGACCTTTTGTAATGGAGCTGCTGATGATCTCCTGCCTGCTCTAGGAGCCTCTGGCTGCCTCTGCCACTGCCAATGCCTCCCGAGGGGGCCTGAGTCCTGGAGACACCCCGCTCCCCTCTCAGCCTGTCTCTCTCACTGACCTGTGAGTCTCTGGGTGGAGGGACCTGCGTGGCCGCTGGAGATTCCATCCCTGAAGCCTGCTCGGATCTTCTCGCTCCTCTCAGTGCCATGTGGCCAGGGCAGGGGAGGGCTCTGCTCCCGTGCGGTGTGCGATGGACCTTTGGGATCAGTTTTTCAGGGCTCTCTGGAACGGAAATTTCCTTTACTGTGTTGCTGCACGGCTTCCACTGTTCCAGAATTTGTTGGGAGTTCTTTTTAGAGGAAATCCATGGGCTGTGGGTTCAGAGCTAGCATAGGTGAGTCTTTCTACTCCACCATCTTGGCTCCGCCCCTGATAAATTTGAAATCTTCTCAATGAGATCAGGGGTAAAACAAAAATACCCATCATCACCACTACTGCATCACCAACATCATACTAGAAATGCTAGTTTTAACAGTAAGGGAAACAAAATTGAGGGAAATTGAATAGACAATGTGGAAACAAACTTTGAAGATAATGTATACTTAGAGTATTCTAGAGAATTAACTAAAAAACTAGTTGAAATAATTAACAAGTTCAAAAGTTGCAGGACATAAAATAAGCCCTCATAACTCATCAGTATTTCTACATATTACCAACAAAGCCTAACAGGAAGAGAGAGAAAGAGAAATTTCACTTAAAATGACTGCAGACAATCAAAATGCTCCAAATCACTTCTGATTATAGAAATAAAAATTAAAACAACTCTGATATGTGACTTCATATATATCAGATTGACTGACATGACGAAAAGGAAAATGACAAATACAGGAAGGAATGTGGAAAAATTAATACACTGAAGTATTTTCGGGAGAATTGTGATCTCACTGAACAATTATGGTGAAAATTATGGACCTGTGCCCAAAAAGCTATATAACTGGGCATAGCCTTCATTTCTCTGACGGTATAATCTTCTTTGGCAATGAAGGACGAACACAACAATCTGTGAGTAGACACAGTTGCCTGAATGTGAACCAAACTAGCTGGTTAAATAAGCTCCTCCTCTCCTGTCTGTCTCCCCTAGGATTTACTGGCTAGATTCCTTCCCTCCCCTTCCCTTTCTTTCCCTTTCCTCCCCTTTCCTTCCCTTCTTTCCTTTCCCAAAACCTTAAACCTACTGCACTCTGAAGTTCATAGATTGAACAACACTGGGCCCCTGCCCAAGCTCCACTTAAGAACTGTTTTCTGGAACCTCCTGGCTTAAGAGTGATTATCAATGGTAATTGTTGCTGTTTCCTTCCCAGTCTGAGGTAGTTTTTTTTTTTTTGCCTCATTAAAGGGGTCATCCCCTGATTACTTCTTAAAAAGGCCTATTCACTAAATGGTGTTACCTCACCTAAGAGAGTATCTGAATAGACCTTGGTCTAAAGGGATCAAGGTCAGTCATTGCATCCTGGGCCATCTTCAGGCATCCTGAGGAATATCTAGTCACTGCATTCAGATAGCTTTAGAGGAGAAGTGAGGCTGGTGACCTTGCACAGCCCTCCCTCACTCTAAACAAAGTCAAATGCAAGTTGTGTCATCATTTCTCTAATTTCTTCTTCGTTAACGAAGGATGAACACAAAATTTAATTTAAAATTTTTGCATCTATATTTGTTACAAAAATTAGCCTTTAATTTTCTGTCTCTGTTTTGGCTCTTCTTGGTTGTGGTATTAGAACTAGTTCATCTTCACCAATTTTCCCAAATGGTTTATATAATATTGGAATTAACTGTTCTTTAAATGTTTGATAGAATTCACTTGTTAATCCATCTAGACCTGGAGATTTTTTTCCTAGGGAGTTCATGATGGCTTGTTCAACTGATTTTTCTGAGATGGGGTTATTTAACTATTCAACTTCCTCTTCTGTTAATTTGTGCAATTTCTATTTTTTAAAAATATTTGTCCATCTCACTTAGATTGTTAAATGTATGGGCATCCAGTTGGGTAAAGTAATGTCTACTGATTTCTGTGACAAAGATCTCATTTCTAAAATATAGAGAGAACTGAGTCAAATTTACAAGAATACAATTCATATTCCCTATTGATAAATAATCAAAGGATATGAGCAGGCAGGTTCCAGAGGAAGAAATTAAAGCTATCTACAGTAATATGAAAAAATGCTCTAAATCTCTACTGATTAGAGAAATGCAAATAAAAACAGCTCTGAGGTACCACATCGCACCTATCAGATTGGCTAACATAACAAAACAGGAAGAAGATAAATGTTGGCGAAGACATGGGAGAGCTGGCACACTAATTCATTTTTGGTGCAGCTGTGAACTGATCCAATTATTCTGGAGAGCAATTTGGAACTCTGTCCAAAGTGTATACCCTTTGACCCTAGAGCTGTATCCCAAAGAGATCATAAAAATGGGAAAGGGTCCCATATGTACAAAAATATTTGTAGTAGCTCTTTTTGTGGTGGTCAAGACCTAGAAATCGAAGGGATGTCCATCAACTGGGGAATGGATGAATGAGTTGTGGTATATGAATGTAATGGAATACTATTGTGCTGTAAGTAATGACGAAGTCGAACTTCAGAAAGACTTTATATGAACTGATGCTGAGTGAAAATAGCAGAACCAGGAGAATATTACACACAGTAACAGCCACAGAGTGTGAGGGTGTTTCTGACAAACTAAGCCCTTCATAGCAATGCAACGACCTAAAATATTCCCAAAGTACTCTTGAGGCAAAATGCCATCCACATCCAGAGAAAGAATTATAGAAGTGGAAAGCAGAATGAAGCATACTCTTGTCTCTTGTGTAACATGTTGTTGGTTTTTTTCTTCTCATGGTTTCTCCCATTCATTTTAATTCTTCTATGCAACATGACTAATTTGAAAATGTGTTTAATCAGTTTGTATGTATAGAACTCATATAAGATTGCATGCTGTGTCAGGGAGGGAAGGGAGAAGGAAGCGGAGAAAACTAAGACTTATGTAAGTGATTGTTAAAAACCGGAATCAAATAAATTAATTTTTAAAAACTGCTGAAAAAAATAGAAAATAGTGTGGCAGAAATTAGAAATAGACCAATGTCTGACAATGTATACCAGAAAAAAATCAAAATGGTTCAGGATCCATTATAAAGTATGATACTATAAGCAAACTAGGGCATGAATGGTTTGTCAGATTTATGGAGAATTGAGAAATCTATAACCAAACAATAGATAGAGAACATTATGAAGTGTAAAATGGATAACTCTAATTATGTTCAACTGAAATGATTTTGCAAACAAAACCAATGCAACGGAGGTAGGAGAGAAGCAGAAAACTGGGAAAGAATTTTTACAATTAGTCTCTGTGATAAAGGCCTCATTTCTAATATATAGAGAACTGAATCAAATTTACAAGAATACAAGTTGCCCCCCCCCAGTTGATAAATGGTCAAAGGATATAAATAGACAGTTTTCAGAGGAAAAAAAATTAAAGCTATCTATAGTCATATGAAAAAAATTCTAATTCACTACTGAGTAGGGAGATACAAATTAAAAGAACTCTGAGGTACCACATCACCCTTATCAGATTTGCTAACATGACAAAACAGAAAGATGATGAATGTTGGAGAAAATATGGAAGAAGTGCAACACTAATTCATCATTGGTGGTTCTATACACTGATCCAACCCTTCTGAAGAGCAATTTAGAACTATTCCCAAAGGACTATAAAATATGCATAGCCTTTCCCCAGCAATACTGCTTCTAGGGTTGTATCCAAAGAGATCATAAGAACAGGAAAAGAACCCACATGCACAAAAACATTTATAGAAGCTCTGTTTATGGTGACCAAGAACTGGAAATTGATGGGATGCTCATCAATTGGGGAATGACTGAATTGTGGCATATGAATGACAAGGAATATAAGAAATAATGAACTCGTAGACTTCAGAAAAACCTGGAAAGACATATGAATTGATACTAAGTGAAATGAGCAGAACCAGGAGACCATGATACACAGTAATAGCCACAAAGTGTGAGGACTATTTCTAACAGACTTAGCCCTTCACAGCAATGCAAATACCAAAAACATTTCCAGCACTCTTGACGCAAAATGTCATCCACATCCATAGAAAGAACTATAGTGTTGGAACAGAAAACGAAGCCAACTATTTTCTCCGTTATGTCTTGTTTTGTTTTGAATTTTCTCATGGTTTCTCCCATTCATTTTAATTCTTCTATGTATATGACTAATACGAAAATGTGTTTAATAAGAATGTATGTGTAGAACTCATAAAATTGCATATCATCTTGACAGGTGGGAGGGGAAGAAAATTTAAAACTTATGGAAGTGATTGTTGAAAACTGAAAATAAATAAATGTTTAAAAAGTATCAGTTATTCTTTAAGTGTATGATAGAATCCACTTGTAAACCCATCTCTTGCTACTTTTTGTGGGTTGGATGAGATTTACGATTTGCTAAATTTCCTTTCCTAAAATAATTGAGTATTCACCTTCCTTTTAAATCTGAACAATTTATACTTTTTTTGTAAATGTTCATCAAATTAACTTAGATTATCAATTTTAGTCTCATATTGCTGGGTAAAATAATTCCCAATAACGGCTTTCATTCCTTCTTCATTGGTTGTGAATTCATTATTTTCCTTTTTGATACTTATAATGTGACTTTCTCTTTATTTGTTTAATTTAGCCAATGCTTTATTACCTTGTTTTCTCTATAGAATTAGCTCTTAGTTATATATGTGTGGGTATATGTACATATGTGTGTGTATGCACATATATGCAATGTATACATACTTGTGCATCTGTATTCATTTTTATTAATTTCTCTTTTGATTTCCTAGATTTCCAGTTTGGTATTTAGTGAAGATTTCTAATTTGTTCTTTCTCTAGGTATTGGGTTTTTTTTTTAATTTGTCTGTGGAATTTGTTGGTCTGCTTTTTTCTCTCTGTTTTTGATATAAACTTCTCTTGAATATTACTTTGAATTACACATTTTTAGCATATTGAATCATTGTCATTTTAAATGAAATTCTTGATTAATTCTATGACTTGTTCTTTGAACCAATATTTTTAAGACTATATGATTTAGTTTCCAATTAATTTAAATATATTTTCCCATGTCCCTTATTTAATGTAATTTTAATTGCATTATAGTATGAAACAGTTTCATATAATATTTCTGATTTCCTTCACTTATTAGTGGACTTTTATACTATAATATGTGCTCAATTTTTGTGAAAGCATCATGCACAGTTCTAATCATTTTTATTGTTATTCAATATTTCCCAGAGATCTATTACATTTAACTTTTTCTAAATTATAACCCTCTCCTTAACTTAGTTCTTCTTTATTTAATGTTTTGATGTATCTCAGTCTGTGGTTGAGGTCCCCCTATTACACTTTCCCCCTGTTTTATTATCCCCCTGTAATTCATTTAAACTTTTCTTCAAGAATTTCTTTGCTATGCTATTTGTGCATACATGTTCAGCACTGATACAACTTTTCTTTGTTACTTTGAGTAAAATGTAGTTTCCTTGAATATATCTTTTATTTAGGCCTATTTTTGCTCTTAATTTGTCTGTGATCATATTTTCTATCCTTACCTTGTTTTGCTGAAGCTAAAGCATAATAGATTCTGCTCTAAATCCCTATTTTAACTCTTTTTATCTTTCTGTTTCAAGTATGTTTCTTGAAAACAACATATTCCTGGATCCTAGTTTCTTATCCATTCTACTGTCTATTTCCATTTTATGGCTGAATTCATCCCATTACACTCACAGTTATTATTATTGTGTATTTCCCTCCTTCCTATTCTCTTCTATTTAATCTTGCCTTTTTTACCCTATTCATCCTCAGAAATCCTTTGAGTCTTTCATCACTGCCTTCCTTAATCTATCCTCCTTCATATGATCCTTCCCTTTTTTCTTAATCACTTCTTCTCCTACTTCTCTGTTGGGTAAAATTAATTTCTACATGCAACTACAACATGAAACTGCAAATTTATTATGTAAACTTGCTATTCCTTTTAAACGTATAATAAAGTACCATGTAAATTTCTTTTTTTCCTTTTTTCTTCCTTCCTTCCTATAGATGGCTACCATTAGATACAAATGTGTCTGTATGTACATGTGTATGTGTGTGTGTATATATTAGATACAAACATGAGTGTAAAGCCATTCTATACGTACTTCTATTTATCAGTTGTTTCTCTGCATGCAAATAGTTCTTTCTCCATATGCCCATTATGGTTAATTAGTGCTTTTATAAAAGTCAAAATGATTTATTTGCTCAAAGTTGTTCTTGAAAAAATTTTGGTGTTATTGTATACAACATTCTCTTGGTTCTGTTCATTTCACTCTTCATTATTTCATGTCATTCTATCCTTATATTTCTAAGGTTATCAAGCTCATCATTTCTTATAGCACAGTAGTATTCTGTCAAAATTATATATCACAACATGTTTAGCCATTCAGCAATTGCCAGGCATCCCTACACTTTCTATTTCTTTTCCACTCCAAAGAAAGCTACCATAAATATTTTAGATCATATAGGTTCTTTTCCTTTTGTTCCCTAATCATCTTTGGAAATAGATGTAGTAGTTGCCTTGCTGGGTATAATGTGTTCATATATTTCTTAAAAAGAAATATATAAATAGCTATCATTTTATTAAGTCAATATGCAGCCCACAGGAATCTACATGTAAGCTTTACAGCACCACTCCCACCATTTTTGAGTTTGCCAATATGAGTATGCCAGCATTGCTTTAAATACCACAGGATACTTGCATTTTACCTTTTAATTTAATTATTCATAAGTTTGAATCATATTTATTTCTGTGTATCCCTAATTCTTTAAAACACTGTATAGTCCAGGAAGGTTAAGGCTATCTTTTTTTAATCTTTGAATATCCACCAAAGTCAAGTACAGTGTTGTGAAAATATTAGTATCTTAATAAGTGCTTAATGAATTTAGACTAGATAAGTTCTCAGACCCATACCATACATATGACATATTTTATTGCAAGAAAAGAATGCCAAGGACAAAAAAATTCTGGAGGTGCTTGTTGATCCAAATATTCTGAGATACTATGAATTTTTACTGCTATACCATCATCTTACTTAAAATCCTGTTTTGCAAAAGATTTTGCCAATTACAGTCAACAAAAGAGGGCTAGCACAAGGTGACAGCATCTATAAGGCATAATGCTAGAATTTAATGGTCAAGAAGAATAAAAGGTTATCTGATGTCCCATGTTATTACATATTTCCTAGGCCCTTCTTTCAGTTTCAGAACCTAAGAACTGTCTGATATAGGGATCATATGAATTGATATTTTATTGTGAATTCTCATTTTTTCTTACATGGGAAGAGATTCATAAGCACATAAATAACTCAGGTAAACATGAAAAAATATTTTGTCAATTCCAATGTCATGAGTATTGCTTTAGGTTAACTCCCTTTTCAGGACTCATAGTCCTCCTTTGCCTTTCGTGAAAAATCTACAGTGCTTTTCAACATAGTTCTGCTTGCTCTCAAATTAAAATCAATGCATACTATTCATTTATTCTGTTCACAACAACCTGTGTAATTTATATGTCAATGAACAGCTTGCATAAGGCTCCATGTTATCCTGTCCCATACCACTCAATTGACACTATGCTAGCATTTTATATCTATTGCAGATTCCATTTAAAGCCATAATTATCTTTATGCCAATTTTATCATGCTTATTCTTTTTCTAAACTATAAAAGCATATCCCTTAACAAAGTTTGTTTTCTCAGAACTTCATAAGAATAAAACAACTGTCATATAATTATCTTTCTGTAAAAGAAGCTCTTCTTAGAATTGCCTCTGTATTTGAGATCAATTTTTTAAAAAGATGAAAATTCCTGCATTGATCCAAGTACTTTGGCAGATGTGGAGAGAAACACAAAGTTTAGATGAAATATGACCCCTGTCTTCATGGAGCTTATAATCTGGTAAACAAGTATAATATACATATAAAAAATTTCAGTATAATATAAAATAATATGGAAAAGTGGTTTCAGAGTAGTGCAACACAAAGTGCTTTGAAAAATATGAAAGGGAAAATTGTCTCTTTGCTGAAAAATTAAAGAAAGATCTAGTTAAGAGGAAGTATTTGAATTAAGTTATAAAAGAATTCCAGGTGAATATTGGGAAGAAGGACATTCCAGGCATGAGGGACTACATGAACAAAGGCATGAAGGCAGAAAAGTGAACTTCCTATTGTAGGAGATGGAAAGTGGTCAAGTCAAGCTTTCTGGAACATAGAATATATGGGTGGACATAAGAAAAGAAAAGTTCAGATTTTAGGAGGACTCCAATGGTAGGTAAAGGAATTTACATCAATTAATAGGTAATAGGGAGCTGAGGAAAAAGTCTAAGAGGAGAATTCATATAAACAAAACTAAACACAGAAAAAAATGTATGATAGTAATATGAAGGATGGATTAGAGTCAAGAAATAGTGAAAGAGAGAATAACTGTTAGGAGAGTATGACATTTCTAGGAGGATCATAATAAATGCCACTTTAGAGTACTTGAAATGGAAACAGAAAAGCAGAACAGATGGGGAAAATCAACTAGAGATAGACAAAAATACTGAGAAGTGATTCAAACAATCAATGCAAAGGTATAGAGATGGAAGATGGAATGTATATTATGAGAAAGAATAAGATGTTTGTTCTGGGTGGATTAGTCAGTCAGTCAATAAATATTTATTAAATACCTGACATTTTCCAGGCATTATGCCCAGTTCTGGGAATATAAAAAAAAAGGCAGTAGACATTCCCTGCCTTCAAGAAGATTACCCTGTAATGGAGGAAGAGAACATTCAAAAGAAAGCAGAAAAGAAGGGTACAGCTAGGAAGGAAATGAAGATATAACTGACCAGAGCTCCCTCCTTAAATGAAAATTCTGGGAGAAGTCTCTGAAGTACAATCAAAGAGGATGAGGCCTCAGGGGCAGAGTACTGATGAATTAGAGTCCCAGAGCTAATTTGATCTTACAGAATGAAAAAATTCTGGTAGCATGATGAGGTTGAGTGCAGTCATGCTGAAAATGATGAGGACAAGTAAGACCGTAATACATAAGAAATGTAACATAATGGAATTATGCTGGAAATATAAGTTGAGACCTAGTTGTAAAATATTATATAAATTAACCAGACTAGTTAATAGTTGATTCTTGAAGCAATAAGGGAACCATTATGACTTAAGAAGAGGAGTAACATCAGAACTACATTTTTGGAAAATCACCTTGGAAGCTGCAGATGATGGATTTCGGTTCCTTGAAGCAGGAAGGGTAGTTAAATGGCTATTAGCAGTAGTGTAATAGAGAACGATTAGGATGAGAGAAAATAGAATGGATGGAAAAGATGTTATGGAGTGATAAACACAAGATAGGACTACTGGTTGGATGTGCGAAGTGAAGTACAGTAAGGAATAAAGAATGACACCAAGGTTTTGAACCTGGCTGAGTAGAAGTATGGTGGTGCTTTACACTTTACAGAAATGGGGAGTTTGGAAGGGCAAGATGTTATTGTTGTTGGTGGTTGTTGTTCTCTTTTGTGTCTCTCCCACCCAAATATTGTCATATCAATAGAGGAACACTTCAGCTACCCATTTATAATCTTTCACTCACCTGACCACCCCATCTTCTATTTCTATTGTTCCAGGCATTTGAGTATTGCCTGGAATTGCAGGATTCATAAATTCAGAAGAACAATCAGAGCTTCAAAGCACAGAGAGTAATTTAAAATAATAAAGTTTAATCCAGTGATGGGAAATGAGTCATATACAATCCAGCTTTTAAAAAGTCATTTCCAGCCCAAGAGAAAGTGAGAGAGTAAAGATTACAGAGAATAACTCCAGTCCCATCAAGGACTTAACAATCAAACTTAAGAGGTAGAGAAAGACATGAACAACAATGAGCAGAAGGGAGAAAGTAAAAGGAGAAACTGAAAAGAGGGAAAAGATGTAACAGGAAGTAAGAGACTGAGTTAGTCAATTGAACCTCTGGAGACTTTTAACAACCACAGGTTGAAACTGCTTGTTCTCAGATTTTCAAGGACTTAGGAACGTAAAACAAAAGTTCTGCCCCTGGGGGATGAGCCAAGATGGTGGAGTAGAAAGATACACATATGCTAGCTCCTAACCCACAGCCCATAAAATACCTGGAAAGAAGAACTCCAAACAAATTCTGGAGCAGCTGAAGCCACAGAACAACAGAGCAGAGGAGATTATATTCTTCCAGAGAGCCCTGAAAAACTGACATGAAAGGTCCATCACGCACCAGCCATGTCTTGGCCACATGGAACCTGAGATGAGCAGATCCGAGCAGCCTTCAGGGACAGAATCTCCAGTGGCCATACAGGTCCCTCCACCCACAGGTGCAAAGGTCAGTGAGAGGGACTTTGCAGCATGCCGAGAGGGGAGCAGAGTGTCTCCATAATTCAGGCCCCCTTGGGAGGCAGCAGCAGAGGCAGCAGCAGACGGGGGCTCCAAAAGCAGGCAGGAGCTCAGATCCATTTTTGAAGGTCTCCACATAAACCCCCTGAGGGAAATGAGCCCTATGTGGTGGCTCTGCCCCCACCTGAGAACCTGAACTTAATCTCACACTTAATAGCAGCCCTGCCCTCACCAAAAGCCCTGAGGCTTGGAAGGAGCATTTGAATCTCAGCCCCCAAGCACTAGCTGGGGGGATAGGTGAGGTGGGGGTGGAGAGGAAACTCAGAAGTCAAGTAACTGACTGGGAAAATGCTCAGAAAAGGAGAAAAAAATAAGACCATAGAAGGCTACTATCTTGATGAATAGATATCTCCTCTCATCCTTTCAGATGAGGAAGAACAATGCTTACCATCAGGGAAAGACATAGAAGTCAAGGCTTCTGTATCCCAAACATCCAAAATGAATATTCAATGGGCTCAGGCCATGGAAGAGCTCAAAAAGGATTTTGAA
>CM053771.1:220196624-220241052 GCA_028658325.1 Potorous gilbertii | reverse complement strand
CTCAATTGGCAAAAGAGGTTCAAAAAGCTAATGAGGAGAAGAATGCTTTCAAAAGCAGAATTAGCCAAATGGAAAAGGAGGTTCAAAAGCTCACTGAAGAAAATAGTTCTTTCAAAATCAGAATGGAACAGATGGAGGCCAATGACTTTCTGAGAAACCAAGAAATCACAAAACAAAACCAAAAGAATGACAAAATGGAAGAGAATGTGAAATATCTCATTGGAAAAACAACTGACCTGGAAAATAGATCCAGGAGAGACAATTTAAAAATTATGGGAATACCTGAAAACCATGATCAAAAAAAGAGCTTAGACATCATCCTTCATGAAATTATCAAGGGAAACTGCCCCGGTATTCTAGAACCAGAGGGCAAAATAAATATTCAAGGAATCTTGAATGTTCACCTCCTGAAAGAGATCCAAAAAGAGAAACTCCAAGGAACACTGTGCCCAAATTCCAGAGTTCCCTGGTCTAGGAGAAAATACTGCAAGTAGCTAGAAAGAAAAAATTCAAATATTGTGGAAATACAATGGGGTAACACAAGATCTAGCAGCTTCTACATTAAGGGATTGAAGGGCATGGAATATGATATTCCAGAAGTCAAAGGAACTAGGACTAAAACCAAGAATCACCTACCAGCAAAACTGAGTATAATGCTTCAGGGAAAAAAAGTGGTGTTTCAATGAAATAGAGGACTTTCAAGCATTCTTGATGAAAAGACCAGAACTGAAAAGAAAATTTGACTTTCAGGCACAAGAATGAAGAGAAGCATGAAAAGGTAAATAGCAAAGAGAAGACATAAGGGACTTACTAAAGTTGAACTCTTCTTCACATTCCTACATGGAAAGACAGTATTTGTAACTCTTGAAACTTTTCAGTATCTGGGTAGTTGGTGAGATTACACATACACACGTGCACACACATGCACACATGGACATGCACATGCACACACAGAGACAGAGAGTGAATTCAATAGGATGGGATCATATCTTTACAAAATGAAGTTACCTGGTGAGAGAGAAATGTATTGGGAGGAGAGAGGGTGAAATGGAATGGGGTAAATTATATCTCATAGAAGAGGCAGGCAGGAGACATTTTAGTGGAGGGAAAAAGAAGGGAGGTGAGAGGAAAATATGATGTTTACTCTCATGACATTCAACTAAAGGAAGGAATAAAATCCACACTCATTTTGGTATGAAAACCTATCTTACAATACAGGAAAGTGGGGGAGAAGGGGATAAGCAGGGTGGGGGTTATGATGTAAGGGAGGGCAATGGGAGGAGGGAGCAATTTGAAATCAACACTCTTGGGGATGGACAGGATCAAAAGAGAGAATAGATGCAATAGGGGCAGGATTTGGACTTTATTCATTGACTAGTGTGCCTTGAGTACCTAAAATATTCCAGTGATCTACCCTTCTGTTTCTTAATCAGTACCAAATGGTTTTGATAATTGCTGCTTTATAATATAATTGGAGATTTGGTAGAGCTAAGCCACCTTCCCTACCATTTCTTTTCATTAGATCCTTTGATATTCTTTTGTTCTTTCAGATGAATTTAATATTTTTTCCAGCTCTAGAAAATAATTGTCTGATAGTTTGATCAGTATGGCACTAAATGAGTAAATTAATTTAGGTAAAATTATCATTTTTGTTATATTGGCTCAGCCTCCTCATGATCAACTGATGTTTTTTCACTTACTTAGATCTGACTTTATTTGTGCAAAGAGTATCTTGTAGTTGTGTTCATAAAGTAGCTGGTTTTGTTTTGGTAGGTATACTCCCAAATTAGAATAGGCAAGGAAGATACTAAGTTATCACTCTTTGCAGATGATATGATGATATACTTAGAGAATACCAGAGATTCAAGTAAAAAAATACTTGAAATACAAAACAACTTTGGCAAAGGTGCAGGTAGAAAAATAAACCCACACAAAGCTTCAGCATGTCCATATATTAGTATATTGCCCAACAGCAAGAGATAGAAAGAGAAATCCCATTTAATGCTAGGGTAGACACTATAAAATATTTGGCAGTCTCCTTATCTCTTTTGATTAGTTCAATTTCTTCTTTTGCTTTGTCTGAGATTAGGATTGCTACCCCTGCTTTTTTGCATCAGATGAAGCACAATATATTCTGCTCCAACATTTTACCTTTACCCTGTATGTATACCCCCATTTCAAATGTGTTTCTTGTCAACAACATACTGTTGCATTATGGTTTTTGGTCCATTCTGCCATCCATCTCAGTTTTATGGAAGAGTTCATCTCATTCACTTTCAGAGTTATGATTACTATTTGTGTCTTTCCTTTCAACTTCTTTCCCCCTGTTTGTGCTCCCTTCTCCCTTCCACTCCACAATAAGGTATTAATTTTTAACTACCACCTCCCCCAGTCTTCCCTTCCTTCTTTCAGCCCCCTCCCTTTTACTCTCCTTTAAGTTTACTACTTCTTCCCTCCTTTTTATCTTCCCCTCCCTTTTCTTTTCCCTCCTACTGCCTATAAACCTAGTTAGATTTATATACTTAATTAAGTTTGTTCTTCCCTCCTTGAACCAAATGAGATGAGAATAAATATCAAACAATGCTCATCTCCCTCCCTTTTCCCTCTAATGTAATATAATTTTATGTCTCTTCCTGTGATGTTATTTACCATTTTCTGCCTCCTCCTTTTCACATTACATCTCCTATTACAATCCCTTTGCACCTTGAAATCACATTTTCATCATCACATCAATTACTTTAAAACTCCTCTATCTATGTATATCTCTTTTATATTTAATAATAATTATACAATTCTCAAGATTAACAAATCTCATCTTCCCTTAAAGGGATGTAAACAGTTTGCCCATACTGAGTAACAAGTTATTGTTTTTGCTTGTTTACCATTTTATGCCTCTTGCGACCTACATTTGAAGATCGAATTTTTTTATTGAGTTCTGGCCTTTTCGCCAGGAAGGTCTGGAAATCCCTTATTTCACTGAATGTCCACCATCTTGTCTGACATATTATGCTCAACTTTCCTGGGTAATTGATTCTTTGTTGTAGTCCCAGTTCCTATGCCTTATGGAATTTCATATTCCAATTCCTTCAGTCTTTTAATATAGAAGCTACAAGATCCTGTGTGATCCTGACTGCAGCTTCTCGATATTTGAACGGTTTCTTTCTGGCTGCCTATAGTATTTTCTCTTTCACTTGATAGTTCTGGGATTTGGCAATGATATTCCTTTGTGTTTTTAGTTTGGGATCCCTTTCAGGAGGTGAACAGTAGATTATTTCAATGACTATTTGACCCTCTGGATCTATGATGTCTGGACAGTTTTCTTTGATGATTTCTTGGAAGATACCGTCCAGGCTCTTTTATTCATCATGGTTTTCTTGTAGACCAATAAATCTTAGATTTTCTCTCCTGGATCTGTTTTCTAGGTCAGTTGTTTTTCCAATTAGATATTTAACATTTTCTTCTATCTTTTCATTCTTTAGATTCTGTTTGATTGATTCTTGATGTCTCATAGGATCATTAGTTTCTACTTGCCCAATTGTAATTTTTCTCAAATTGCTTTCTTCAGTTAACTTTGGCATCTCCTTTTCTATCTCTCCATTTATTCCTTTAAAGGAGTTATTTTCTCCAGTTAGTTTTTGACTTTCTTTTCTATTTGACCAATTTTCCCAGTTAGGTTTTGTGCTTCCTTTTCCATTTGTCCAATTTTCTTCCTTAAGGACCTTTTCTCTTCAGTGAATTATTTTTCATATTTTTAAAATCATTGGCCAGTTTTTCTTCCATTTCTCTAATTTGGCTTTTAAAATCCTTCTTCAGCTCTTCCGAGAAAGCTATTTGGGCTTGTGACCAGTTCATATTCCCTTCTGAAGTTTCAAATGAGAGTACAGTCTCAATGCTGACCTTTTTGGTATTCATATTTTGGTCCTTGACCCCAAAAAAGACTCTTTTCTGTTTACTTTATACTCGTGATGATGATAATCACCTTTTTCATGGCTTTGAAAGCAGATCTCTGCTTCTAGGGCACAAGGGGTGCTCTGTCCCATAGTTTTCATGCCTTGAACTTGAGGCTTTGTATGTTCTGGTCTCTGGTTCTTTCATCTAGAAGCGAAAGTGCTGCAGCAGAGACCAGGTGAAGTCTTTTTGGATTTCCCCAGATTTACCCTGGAGCTTGCATACTAAGTGTGGGGAAATGGTGGTTTGGTCACAGGGGGTCTCCTCTGCTGAGCTAAAGCATGGATAAGTTCAGTGGTTGGTGATCCTGTCTGCCCTAGTGTCTTCCCAATTTTCCTGGGGTGCTGAGGCATGCCTGGATTCCCAATGTTTTTGGTTGGGGACTTCCCCTGGGGCTCAAGATCTCCTCCCGGTTTCCTGAGGTGTGGCTATCTGGGCCAGCTCCAGTCCTCCACTGATCCCCTTCAGCCATAGCAAGAGGGACCCTTCTTAGTGATTTTCCTAGCATCACAGGCTAAGAGACTGTTTGCCCCTTCTGCTGATTCCACCGTTTCAGGATTTTTCCTAGGAAAATATTTTATGATTCTTTCAAGGTCAACAAGGGGAGGAGGAGAGAGCATTTATCAACCACTCCACCATCTTGGGTCCTGGAAGTTCAAGTAGGTGACTTACAGACATTTAGTCTGCAGGCTGATAGTCTCAGGAGCTGCTACTGCTGATACCTCGGACTCTGAGGGTCTCACTTACTCTGTTCCAGTGGACTCCCATCCTGGGCTGATATGCCCGAGATTCCGCAGTGTGGCCACTGCCCCATACCACCTGGGTATTGCTGCTCTGCCCTACCAAGGTGGAGATGCACTGGTAAAGCCCGTGCACTGTGCACTGTGTGCTCGTCATGCCATGTAGAAGAGATCCTATCGAACTTCCAGTGTGTTCTGGGCTGTGAATTTGTCTTAGTCTGGTTCCTAGTGGTTCTGCCCCTCCAAAATCCATTCCAATTCTCCCTTTAGACGTATCTGAAGGAGTTTGTCTAAGAACTTAGGTGAGTAATTCCTCTCATTCTGTCATCTTGGCCCTACCCTCTGCCTCTTTCTTTTATCTAAACATTTCCATTGTTTTGATCTTGCTTAGAATATGGAGGGCCAGAGCTTGCCTGGAGTTAAATAGAAATTTAAATTAAGAGAGAGAGCCAACTCTCTATCTGAATGCAATTGAATTTTATTTTTAATTAAAACTCTGGAGAGAACATTGGCTAGATGGCAGAGTAGTTCAGAAAATTCTAAACTCTCAAGATTGTCTCCCACAAAGGAGATGAAATAGCACTTTAGGACAAACAAAGTGCAAGACAAAAATAAATAAGAGGAATACAACAAGGGTCTTCAAAGAACAAGGTTTGCTTCCTGTGAAAAGTAAACACCTCTGGGCTAGCTTCTGTTTTAACAACTAGCAGCAAGCCTCTTAAACAACAAGTGGAAAGCCCTGTGGCTAACCCAGCTGTGCTGCAGCAACAGTTAGGGGCAATAAGGAAAGGCAGTGAGGCAGAAAGCCCCTGGCTGTGGGCACTTACAAGAGGTTGGTGGTTTGGCTTTGGTTTCAGGATGGAGGGAAAAACTGAAGGATTGGGGCAAAAGGCACCACCTCCATACCCTAGGACTAGAAGTGATTACAAAACTTTAAGTATTACCACAAAAACAATGCATAGGCAAAGGAGAAACATGATGGATACAAATCTGTTATGGGAAAAGAGAAGACTGGGGTTCATCTTCAGAAGAGGGTATTGAAGTCAAGAGTAGCGCAAAGAGTAATATAAAATGGTCACCTGCCTGCAAAAAGAATTCATAGATCTTTAAACAGATTTTAAAAATCAAATGACAGAGATGGAAGAAGAACTAAAAACATAAATAAATAAGAATAGTCCAAGAAAAAACAAAAAGCTTATGAGTCAACCAATTAGAAAAGGAAATCCAGAATCTTAAGGAAGAAAATGACACTCGGAAAGTTGTAATTGGACAATGAAATTATAAGAGATCAAGAAATAATTAAACCAAATATAAATAATGAAAAAATAGAAGAAAGTAAGCATCTTACAAAAAAAAAACAACATATCTGGAGAACAGATAAAGAAGAAGAAATATAAAAATAATCAAACTAAATGAAAGTTAGGGTCAAAAAAGATTCTTCATGCAATAACACAGAAAACAAATAAAGAAAATTGCCCTGAAGTACTAGAACAAAAGGAGAAAGTAGAAACAGAAATAATCCATCGATCAACACTTAAAAGAAATCCTATGAGGAAAACTCATAGGAATATCAGTGAAATTTTGAAACCCCCAGCCCTAGGATAACATATTAAAAGCAGCGAAAATAAAACAATTTAAATATGATGGTGCCTCAGAATAAGGCAAGACCTAGCAGCAGAGATATTAAAGGACCACAGATCTTGGAACACCATATATCAACTAGAAAAAATGGGGGTTCTGACTGAATATTACATATCCAGCAAAGTAAAGCATAATCCTGAATGAAAAATAAACATTTGATCAACTGTCAGACTTTTAAGACTTTGTTAAAAAAAAAAAAACACCTGAATTTAGAAGATTTGACATACTATAGATGTAAGAGAAATATAAGGTACAAACCAAAGACTGATTATAAGGGATCCACTAAGAACAGTCTGTTTACTTTTATATATGTAAAGGGTAAAACATGTCTAAGAATCTTATTAATAACTGGGTTGCTCATAAGAGACATAGGGGTAAATCTGAGTATGATATGAATTTAAAAAGTAAAATAATTTAAGAACACCTAAAAGGAGTAATTATTTTATACAAATGAGGTATAAGAGGTAGAACTGATACAGAGGAATTAGATGGGGGAGGAGAACTGGTAGTTCCAATAACCTACTTTCATTGGAAATGCGTTTAACAGAGAACAATATATATAAATTTAGAAGCATATAAAAGTCTTCTAAATTTAGAAAAAATAAAATGGCAGGGGCATGGAGAGGAGGGAGAGGACAAGGGATTATCTTTAGAATGAAGGGTGAGGGAACAAGTTAAAGGGGTGTTTAGATTTATGGCAATGGGAGGATAGGGGAGGTGCATTTGGAGGGGGGTAGGCAAGTAATAGAAGGGTAAGTTATTGGGTAGAGGAGGAAGGAGGGATAGGAAACAAGAGATATACACAAAGATAAAAACAAAGATCAGGAATAAAATTTGTTTGGGAAAGTACATGTCTATATATGTATATATCTGTAGTTGTAGAGAAACATATCCAAAGTTAATTGCAGTTTTCGGGGGGGGGGGCGGGGCAGGAGGGAAAAAAGAACAAAATTTTAAAAGTACATAGCAGAAAAGAGAACTTACAAGGAAGCAAAGAAAAAATGGGCAGTTCTCAACATAAAGTGTATTGTTTATCATACAGGCTTTCCTGAAATGAAAATTTGCTATATGAAAATATGCTATATCTTTTATGTTTTGCTCGGCACATGACATGCTTTTTTTCTTTTTTTCTTTGCATTTAATTTTCAATGCTTCAGTTTATGATATGTTTTTGTTTTCTCTATTATGTATTTATATTCTGGCATTTGAATCTAAAATATTTTTTAAGTGAAAAAATACCTCATACAAAATACACACATGAAGTTATAAAAGCATGAATTGGAGAATACAATGTGTATCTCACCTTTTGTTTATAGATTCCTTTTAAGCAATGATTTCAAAAGAAATAGAGATTTAATCAATCTGTGTGTGTTTACTAAGCAACACCTATACACATGAAAATGTTCTGCATGCAATAACAAAAATAAGTTCCTGTACTCAAGTTGCTTTTATGCTTTCATGTGTACATGCATGCATGCATGTATGTATGTATGTGTATATATAATATATGTGGTAGTTGAAAAATATTGCATATATATATGGATGTATGCATGGTCCTATGTCTCTATCCAACTCTATATGTATACATTCTTTTTTTCTTTGCTACCTAGGTTCTATTAATTTATTTTTAGTTTCAACATTCACTTCCACAAGACTGAGTACCAAACTTTCTCCCCATCACTCCCCTCCCCAACCCCAAAATGGCATGCATTCTAATTACCCCTTTCCCCAATCTGTCCTTTTTCTATCACACCCACTTTCTCTTGAACCCTTCTTTATTTTCTTGTAGGCCAAGATAGATTTCTATACCCCATTGCCTGTATGACTTATTTCCCCATTCCATGTAAAAACAATCTTTAACATTTGTTTTTACAGCTTTGAGTTCCATACTCTCTCAATTTCTCCTTCCCCACTCACCCCAATTGAGAAGGCAAGAAATTTGATATCAGTTATACATGTGGAGTCATGTAAAATATTTCCATAAGAATCATGTTGTAAAAGATAAACCGTATTTCCCTCCATCTTATCCTGCCTCCCATTTATTCTATCCTTTGCTTTAACCCTATCCCTCCCCAAAAGTATTTGCTTCTGATTACCCCTTCCTCCCATTTGCCTTGCCTTCTATCCTCCCCTTTTCTCGTGCTCTTCCCCACTACTTTCCTGTAGGTTAAGACAGATTTTTATATCCAATTAATTGTGTTATTCATTCCTTAAACCAATTCCAATGGGAATAAGATTAACTCATTCCCTCTCACCTCTTTCCCTACAATGTAAAAGTTTTTCCCCTCTTTTATATGATGTAATTAACCCCATTTTATCTCTCCTTTTCTCCTTCTCTCAAGTACATTCCCCTCTCACCCATTCATATTCAAATCACCCTGTTCCCTCTGTGTGTATGTATATATGCATACATGAACATGTATATATGTCGATGTATGTCTTTGTATATATGTATGTATATAGACATATGCATATACACACATGTGCACACATACATGCAAATATACATACATGTATATACATACACACGTATACATGTGTGTGTGCATTTCTGGGAAGTGGTCAGTGGATTCTTTCAATTTCTGTTTTCCCCTCTGGTTCTAGAATTATCAAGGCAGTTTTCCTTGATAATTTCTTGTAAGGTGATATCTAGGTTCTTTCTTTGGTCATGATTTTCAGGTAGTCCAATAATTTTTAAATGACTTTTCAATTCTACTTTACAAGTCAACTGTTTTTCAATGAGATATTTCATGTTGTCCTCTATTTTTTCATTCTTTTGGTTTTTATAATTTCTTGGTTTATCATGAAATCATTCGTTTCCATTTCCTCCATTTTAATTTTTAAAGTATGACATTCTTCAGTGAGCTTGTGGACCTCTTTTCCCATTTGGCCAATTCTGCTTTTTGAGGCATTCTTCTCTTCACTGGGCTTTTCATGTCTTTTGCCATTTGGGTTAGTCTATTTTTTAAAGTGTTATTTTCTTCAGGATTGGGGAGGGGGGGGTCCTCCCTTAGCAAGCTGTTGACTCACATTTTTCATTATCTTCTGGCATTACTCTCATTTTTCTTCCCAATTTTTCCTCTACTTCTCTTACCTGGTTTTCAAAATCATTTTTGAGCTCTTCCATGGCCTCAGACCAATTTAAATTTCTCTTGGAGGCTTTGGATGTAGGAGCTTTGACTTTGTTGTCTTCTTGTGATCATGTTTTGATCTTCCTTGTCACCAAAGTAAGATTCTATAGTCTATTTTTTTCCTTCTGTTTGCCCATTTCCCCAGTCAATTACTTGACTTTTTATGTCTTTGTCAAAGTGGAACTCTGCTTCCCCTTTTGGGAGTGTACTGTCAGAAGCTTCAGGGGTTTTGTACAGCTATTTTCAGAGATACTTCCAGGGAATTATAAATTTTTAGTTCTTCCAAGATCAAAGAAGAGATGTTTACTCCTCTCCTGACCTGTGGTCCAGTCTGTGAGTGACCTCAATCACTCTTTTCTGTTTTGGAACTGTATGGAGGATCCCCTTTCCACTGCTGCCACAAGCTCTGCCATGCCAGTGGTCCTCTTTGCCCCAGTACTGTGACCCAGGACAGAGATCCAGATCAAAGCACAGTAAAAGACAGAAAATAATGCCTTAGCACCAGCAAAAAGATCCTTGCAATCCCCTCTGATCACTGGCTCAATTCCCCTATTTTCTGAGGGCCAAAAGTTCTGGAAGAAGCCATTGTTGCTGCCATTACTGCTGACACTACCCTCACCACCCTGGGGCTGGGGCTGGACCATTCTCACACAAGCATGTGGCTAACACAAGTCAGACAGACTTTTCCTGCTGACTTTCTAAGTCGTCTTTGGCATTTTGGGTTTGAAAAGTCTGAAAACCACCACAGCTGCCCGTGATTCAGTCCCATGGTCTGTTCTGACCCTGTCTATGCCAGGACTAGTCCAAAATGGACTATGCACTTCCCTCAGACTGGTGCAATAAATCTTTCCTTTCAACCATGCAGGTTGTATTGGCTGGAAATTTATTTCACTCTGTTATTTTTGTTGGTTCTGCTGCTCTGGAATTTATTTAAAGTCATTTTAGAGGTATTTGGAGGAATTTGTGGGAAAGCTTAAGCAAGTCCCTACTTTTACTCCACTATGCCATATATATGTGTGTATATATATACATATGTGTATATATATACACATATGTATATATACATATATGTATATATACATGTGTATGTATATATGTGCATGTGTATATACACACATATTCTGTATCTGAAGACCCATGTTTGAATTGTGTCATGGATCATTGCTATCCATGACTGTGGACCCTCAAATCTTTGGGCTTCAGTTTCCTTATCTAGAGGATAGAAGGACTTGGAGAAGTTAAGCTTTAAGGCCCCTCACAACTCTAAATATATGAATTTATGATGATGAGTTTATACAAACATATACAAAGTTAATACATGGTAATGCAAACCTTGCCACTGACTTTAAATTAGGCCACCCTATGCAAATTGTTTCATCTCTGTTGGCTTCAGTTTCCTTATATGTAAAACAGGGATAATAACAAAACCTACCTCGCATGATTTTCTCGAGTATAGATGTGATAATATGGGAAAAGAGATGTGTAAATTTTAAACCATTATATAAATGCTATATAATAATTTTAGAAGGGAAGAGCTGATACTTGGGTAGGATCAAGAATGGCATGCGGAAGTTGACATTCCAGTTGCCCTTTAAAATAAACAGGGCATTCTCAATGTAAAATGAGGAGAAAAAATGCTGTAAGCATGAAACACAGTCACACAGATGTACTGAGGTAGAGAGACAGAAAATGGAATGCCACATGTAAGAACAGCAATAGGACCATTCTGAATGGATCATTGAATGTGTGATTGAGAGTATAGTGTAATAAGCGTGGGCAGCTAAGCTGGATTCAGGTTGTGAAAGACTTTAAATGCCAAACAGATGAGTTTCAATTTGATCCTAGAGGAAATCGGAAGCTATTAGAGCTCATTGTACAAGGAAATAACTTGATCAAACATGTGATTTAAGAAATAACTTTAGTGCATGTCTTGGAGAGAGGAGAGACTTTAGGCAGCCAGGTAGACAAATTAGAAAGCTATTATAATAGTTCACCTGAAATGGTATATATAAGGATCATACATAGTGGTGAAGAGACGGAAAGTAATGGATATGATAGATTTAAAAGTGAAAAGACTAAACAATTGATCAATATATAGGAAGAGAGTGAGGGATTGAGAATGATTCCAAAATCACAAACTTGGACAACTAGAAGGATGGTGGTGCCCTTGATGAAAATTAGAAAGTTCAAAAGTGAAGCAGTTTTTGGAGACAGTGAAATCTCTTTTGAATATATTAATTTTGAGATGTCTGCTGTATATCCAATTCAGCTCCAAAAAGATTAGAATTGAGGCGAGAAACCACAGATGGATATATAGAGCTGGACATCATATCAAATGATAATTGAGGTTAAAAACTGCATAATTTCTCATAATATGAACTTGCAAGTTTTTAGAACATTTTTCTTTCAAATTTTCATTTTACATTGGTATGATAATCAAGAAATTTAGTTAACCTAATTGCTGTTTTCAGTCAACTGTCAGTCATTCACTAGTATGTATTAAACTCTCACTATGTGCCAATCACTATGTTAAACATAGATAGCACAAATACAAATAGAAAGAAAGACAGTCCCTGCTCTCAAAGGGCTTTCATAAAATGGAGGAAGACAACACATAAAACAAAGTTGAAATACATGTAAGGGACACCCAGGAAATTTGGAATGCAACCTGGAGAAAGAATAAGACAAGTTTAGCCTTAAATGGAGGTTCTGAGAGGATCTATCCCAAACCTGCACAATTTGGCAGTGGGAAGGGGCTAAAAATAAAATAGGCTAAACTACTTTGAGCCACAGACATGTTAGACTCAAAAGACTGACTATGGTTGGTTGCAGTGGGTCATGTGACATACAAGAGACAGTGTGCAGGGACAACCCTACATTTTTCACAAGTCACTTGAAACCCTTTGGTGAGCTGAAAGTAGCCCACAGGCTATATACTGAGCAGGTCCGATCTATTCTAGCAGAGGAAGGCATAGGAGGAACTGAGTATTTTTCCCCCATATGCAGATGCTAGGATTGAAATGTAATTACAGGTAGAAGAGCTTGGATATGGTAGAGGGAATATTAAGTATAATCTGGAGTCAAGTGAGCTTTATTACATATAGTATGAAAATTGGATTGTAAAAAGTTTCATATAATCTAACCAGGGGACATGTTTTAGATATCACTCAATAAGAACTAGCACTAATAAGAGAGAAAGCTATCTACATTATATAATTTGAACTGTTTAAAAATATCTTCTTTATTGTTCCCAAATACCTCCCTTACAAAATGGCTCTGCTTATAAGCTTTGAAATCTCTTATGGTATTAAGATTCAGTAAAATATTCTTACAGACTGATTTATCAGTGGCCTAAAAGGGCTTTTAGACACTTCTTTATGAAGAAGTAAAAAAAATGGTGGGGAAAAAAAGAGCAAGAGTTGGCAAAAATGTAGAACTGCCTGAGCTGATACAAGAGACATGAATATAGGGTACAGAGGGACACTAAAAGGGAGATGGAAGGATGGCAAAACAAATAATTTCTATTTCACCATTCTACATAGGGCCTGGCTTACCTGATACCAATTTTATTTCTTCCAAATTAGAAGACTTTTCTATTCTTCTAAATATATATGCATTATTCCCTCTTAAAAACATTCCCAATGAAAGGAAGTTACCAGAATTACCAGCCCTCCTCCCCTCTATATTTCTCTATATTGATTCTTCCTCTTGCACCTCATTTGTATAAAATAATTGCTCTTTTTAGCTGTTCCTAAATTATTTTACTTTTTAAATTCATATCATACTAGAGTTAACCCCAGTCTTTCTTATGAGCTAAACAATTATTAATAAAAATAAGCATCTTAGACATATATATTTTACATTTTACATATACAAAAAGTAAATTGTCTGTCCTTATTGAACCCCATATAATCAGTCTTTGGTATGTACCTCATATTTCTCTTGGCTCTTGTGTGTCAAATTTTCTATTGAAGTTAAGTATTTTGTTTTATTTCTTAAAAAAAAAAAGTCTTGAAAGTCTGACGGTTGATCAAATTTCCTTTTATTTTTCATTCAAGATTATGCTTCACTTTGCTGGCTATGTTATATTCATCCAGAGCCCCCATTGTTTTGCTATTTATTATACCATATATGGTGTTCCAAGATCTGTGGTCCTCTAAGTTCTCTGCTGCTAGGTCTTGTGTGATTCTAATTGTGACACCAACATATTTAAATTTTGATGTTTTTAACTATTTATCCTTGAGCTGGGACTTTTGGAATTTAATATGATATGCCTATGAGTTTTCCTCATAGGATCTGTTTTAAGGGATAATTAATGGATTTTTTCTATCTCTATTTTTCCACCTCCCTTCTAATCCTTCAGGACAATTTTCTTTAATTGCTTCTTGTATTATTGTATCAAGATTCTTTTTTGATCATAACTTTCACTTAGTTTGATTATTTTTATGTTTCTTCTTCTTGATCTATTCTCCAAATCTGTTGGTTTTCTCATAAGACCTTTGACTTTCTCTTCTATTTTTCATTATTCATATTTTGTTTAATTATTTCTTCATCTCATAATTTCACTGACTTTACTTTGCTCAATTCTAATTTTTCAGGGGTCATTTTCTTCCTTAAGATTTTGGATCTCCTTTTTCTAATTGTTTGACTTGCCTTTGATAATCTTGATTTTCTTGGACTATTGTTTTAGTTTTTTCTCCTTTTCTGTCACTTGATTTTTAAAGTCAAAAGATCTTCTGTAAAGTCTTTTAGGAGGTGACCATTCGATATTGCTCTTTGGGGGGGGGCGGTTCTTGACTTCAATATCTTCCTCAGAAGATGATCCCTGGTCTTCTCTATTCCCATAATACCTTTCGATGGTTGGATTCTTTCTCCTTTGCCAGTGCATTTTTGTTGTTGTTATTGTAATAGCTTAATTTTGTTAATATTATAATCGTTTAATCACCTCTAGCCCTGAGATGGGGGATGGTGCCTCTTGCCCCAGATCTTCAGTTCTCTAGCCTGAAACCAAAGCCAAATCTCCAACTTCCTGTAAGTATCCACAGTCAGGGACTTTCTGCTCCACTGCTATTGCACTCACCCAGGTTCCTTTTCACCCCCCACCTATCTTCACAGCACACCTGGGTCTGATATTCCTTATCAGCAGAGTTCCTTTGCTATTCCTCAGCTCAGACACCCAATTCCCCTTGGTATCCTGGAGGTAAAAGTTCCTGTGGCTAGGGTGAAGGCAACCTCTCAAACCAACTAATGCCAGGACTTGCTGCTTGCTAGTAAAGTAGACCCTTGCCTGGAAGTGTTACTCTTCATGAGCACCAAACTTTGTCCTAGGATTTTTCTTCTGATCTTCTCAAATTGTCTCAAGAAGATCCCTATAGTGCCCCTATTTTTATTTATTTTTATCTTGCACTTTCTTCATTTTCAGGTGCTATTTTATCTCTTTTTTGGGGAAAATCTCAAGAGCTTAAAATTTTCTGACCTATTTTCTATCTTCCCAGAATCCTCTAGACCTTGGGTTTTTCTTTTTAATTTTAAATTAAGTTCTTGCCCAGGTATCAGTTTGTTTGAGGCAATGTTTACTCTATGGCTAGGTGAGAATGGAGACAAAAGATGGCCTAGTTTTCCACAAGAAAAACATCAGTCTGAGAGGTGAAGACCCTTACAATTTCTGGCCAGAAGAAAACAACTGCAATTTACACTCATCTGAAGTCATTAAGACCCAAACAATGAGCAACAGAGGATTGGACTGGGACTTATTATTGGGCATTCAAGAAAAGCCAGAGTGATTTGGGTTTAAAGGCATAGTCAAGTAGTTCTATTTGAATCACAGTGGGCTTTTTTAGTCTTTTTTTTTTCAGAACTATACTTCAAGAAATCACAAATGAAAACTATGCCGGACAAAGTAAATTATCCTAACTTTTTGAAAAAAAAAATGTGAAATTAAAAAATAATCTAGTACCCAAACCTCACAATATCACACAAAATACATGACCCAAAACTATATTCCTTTGGATGGAGCACTCACATGTAAGGATATGACTCCACCAGTGAAGAGAAGGACCACATGTGGCACGGGGAAATGAAGAAGAAGGAAAAGAAGGCGGAAGACAAGGAGAAGATATAGGAGGAGAAGGAAGAGGAAGAGAGGAGATGGAGTAAGAGAAGGAGGAGGAGAAAGAAGAGATAGCAGTATTCTCCAACACAAACTAGTAAGTTGGATCCCCAAAAGCCAACTCCTCTTACTCACAGATTGTTGTTCATCTTTCATTTTTGAAGAGGACCAATAACATTGCAAAAGTGATGTCTTTATATGAATTGAATTTAAGTGAAGCAGAGCTTCTCAGTCATCAACTTCACTATCTCTTTCAGGGTTACCAGAGTCTAGATCAACTGGCCATGGCTCAAGGTATAGTGAATGACCTTGACATCTTTGATGTCTGACCAATCTCTAAGTTCTTGACATCATCTGTGCCACCTACCTTCATGACTATTGCAACAAATTGCTCTCTGCCTGTTCCTCCATGGCAAGTCTTCACATGATTCAAGTAAATATTTTCCTAATTCATTGCTTGGTTTAAAGATTATTGGTTACATTCAACCTAGCTGAGCCCATCTCACAAGTAGTTCGCTACTGGGTTGTAGCCACTGATGGCGCTACAATTTCTTGGAGCCACAGATAAGAATTGGTTGGAGGTGGACACCAAAAGTTGATGAGACACCCTGAAAAGGGCTTGGCATCTTTCACATCAGAGGTAGTAGCCCTCCTTGAATATCCCATACCTTATACTCTAGTGCACACAGCACCCACCATCTCACAACTTTGAATATTTTCCCAGGATGTTCCTTATAACTGGAATTCTCTCATTTCTCCTATCCGTTTCTTAGATTTCCAGAGTTCCTTCAGGTCACAGATAATATTCCAACTTCTTTAAAAAGCCTTTCCTGATCTCCCTTAATACTAATGTCTTCTCTCTGTTCATTTTTAAATATTCTGCTTATAGTTTTTTTGGACGTAATTGGTTTTATGTTGCCTCCCCAATTAGATTTTAAATCCTTGAGAACAAGGGCTATTTCTTTTTATTTTTCTTTTTATTTACAACATAGTATCATACCTGACACATGGTAGGATTTTAATAAATGCTTGTTAATTTGACTTGAATTTCTTCTTGTTAAGTGATATAAGCAATGAGGGAAACTTGTTGGATTTTAGGTATCCCCAGCACAAGGAAAGAGATAAAGAAGAAAAGGCATCCAGAATGAGAAGTCATGTACAGGATGTGATGGACAGTATATTAGAAGTAATATGTACTTAATAAATGTTAACTGAACATAACTGTAGTGAACCAAATTAGACAAAGAGAGGGAACACTTACATTAATAAATTCCCAAGTCCACCAAAGCGGTGGATGATTCTTATCATCATTTTCAGCAGAACCACAAACAACAAGAGATTGCAATTTTTTTACGTCTATGTGTGTAATATGAAGTGCTTGGCAAACTAAGCAGATAATCTATTCTATTCAAGAGCTTACACATTAAGTGGAAATATATTTTTAACAACAATTAAAGCAACAGCACAAGATAAGGAAGAAAAAGTAGAAAGAATTTAGCTCACTTTGTCTACGAGTGTAGAGGGGTTTTGTTGGTTGATACCCCATGGTGGGGTACTATTATGAGAACTAAAGAACTAGAGAAACTATAGGAAAGGGACACTCTACTTATGTCCAAGTAGAAATACAGTAACAACAAAAAAGTATTTGGATTTATGTCCTTGCCTAGCAGATCAATGAGGCAAAAAATCCTGTGTTCATGTAAGTAAGGCATCCTGACTATGATGTTATTCTCAACAAAAACAAATTATATAATCAGAATTAGAAGCATTCTGACTTTTTTCTAAAATATTTCTTATTTGATCCAGAAAACTGGACATCGGGTTTATGGAATATTGCTGTTAGTTGAAACTAAGGTCTTCTAATATCTTTTGTTTTAATAAGACCTCAGGCAATTCTCTTCCTCAGTTAAAAATCCCCCGGTAAAACAGCACACCATATTCAATAGCTACAGACTGTTCAAATATGAAAGACTGGGGAAGGGAGACACAAAGAAGTAGAGGTAAAATTAAGAGTATGTCAAAGTACCACTATCACAGAGAACTTTTCGTCAGCTGGGAAAGAGATTCAGAGCCCCCCAAAATCTTTTTACTGGTTCCAGTAATGCACTACATAATCTAAACTTTATTGAACTTCCAAAACAATAAAAGAAATCAAAGTATGTCACATTCCAAGTAGGATTCAATTTAGAAGAATAGAAAAAGGCTAACTATTTTATTTTTAAAATAAATTTGTAACATAATGATCTTTAAAGAGTGAATTTGAGCCAAGATGGCAGAGTAGTCGGTAACTGCTACGTCCCTCCCCTTGTTGACTTTGACCAGCCCAGATATTATCTCCCTGGAAAAACCCGAGAACAGTGGGAGCAGCAGAAGTGGTAAACAGACTCTCAGTCCAGAAAGCTAGAATGATCACTAAGGAGACGTCCTCTTGCTGCAGACAAAGGTGACCAGTGCAGGATCAGAACTGTCCCAGAAAGTCGCAGCTCAACTAACTGGGAAATGATCCTGAATCCCAGGGGGGTGAAGCCAGCAACTGCCAACACCAGGACCCCAGGCATGCCTCAGCACCCCGGTGGAACAGGGAAGGCACTAGCACAAAAAGCTGAGCTTGCCTATGCTCTAGCTCAGCAAAGAAACCTGCGGCATCCAGACCACCCTTCCCTCATACTTAATGAGCTACCTCCAGAATAACTGCCAGGAAACCCAAAAAGATCTAATTGGTCTCTGCTTTGAAACACCAGCCAACTCAGGATTAGGTAAGCTGCAGCATTTCATTTCTACATGGAAGAACCAGAGGCCACAACACACAAGGCCTCAAATTTTAGGCACAAGAACTGTGGGGCAGAGTTCCCTCTGCCATAGACACAGAGATCTACCTTAAAAGTCAGGAAAAGGATTATTATCATGAGTCAAAAACAAAGCAGAAAAGAAAAGACCATAGAATCTTTCTATGGAGACAATGACAAAAACACAAATACCAAAGGTTTCGCCATTGAGACTGTACTCGCATCTGAAGCTTCAGGAGGGAAAATGAACTGGTCAGAAGCACTAAGAGTCTTCTTGAAAGAGCTCTGCTAGGATTTTAAAACCCACATTATAGAAATAGAAGAAAAATTGTGCAATGATTTTTAAAATGTGAAAAAATAATTCACTGAAGAGAACAGCTCCTTAAAAATGAAAACTGGACAAATGGTAAAGGAAGTACAAAACCTAACTGGTGAAAATTACTCCTTAAAAGGAATAATTGGACAGATGGAAAAGGAGATGCAAAAGTTTACTGAAGAAAACAATCTGATAAAAAAAATAGAATCAGGCCAGTAGAAGCTAATTAATCAGTCAAACAATATAAAGAATGAAAAGATAGATGAAAATGCAAAATATCTGACTGGAAAAACAACTGACCTGGAAAATAGATCCAAGAGAGAAAATCTAAGGATTATTGGTCTACCAGAAAACCATGATGAAAAAAGAGCCCAGACAGTACCATCCAAGAAATTATCAAGGAGAATTGCCCAGAAGTCCTAGACCCAGAGGGCAAAATAGTCATCTAAAGAATCTACCGACCACCTCCTGAAAGGGATCCTAAATTAAAAACACCAAGAAATACCACTGCCAGGTTCCAGAACTATCAAGTAAAGGAGAAAATACTACAGGCAGCCAGAAAGAAACCATTCAAATACAGTCAGGATCCCACAGGACCTTGCAGCTTCTACATTAAAAGACTGAAAGAACTGAATACAATATTCCATAAGGCAAATGAGCTTGGCATTACAATGAAGGGTTAATTACTCAGCGAAGTAAAACTTAATATTTCAGGCAAGGAGACAGATATTCAATGAAATAAGAGATTTCCAGACCTTCCTGATGAAAAGGCCAGAATTCAATAGAAAAATAGATCTTCAAATGCAGGTCTCAAGAGAGATATAAATAGGTAAATAAAGGAAAAAAAAACAAACTTGTTACACAATATGGGCAAACTGTTTACATTCCTATAAGGGGAGATGATACTTGTTAATCTTGAGAACTCTATATTTATTATGAAATGTAAAAGGAAAATTCAAAGATAGAGGAAGTGGATAAAATTAAGTGATGTGATGATAACAAATGTGATTTGAGGGTTCGTAGGGCTTGTAATGGGAGATGTGAAAAGCAGGAGGCAGAAAAAAAATAAATTCCATCACAGGAAGAGGCACAAAAATATGTCACAGTAGAAGGAAAGAGGGGAGGGAGATGAGTATTGTTTGAGAGGTACTCTCATTTGATTGGATTCAAGGAAGGTACAACAAACACAGTTAAGTATAGAAATACAACTAGCTCTATAGGCAATAGGAGAGGAAGGGGTAAATAAAAGGAAGGGGAGATTAAAAGGGAGGAAAGAAGTATAAAGGAAAAGGAGATTAAAAGGCAGGGGTGCTAAAAGAAGGGAGGGAACACTGAGGGAGGAAGGGGTCAAAAATTAAAACTCTGTTGGGGAGGAGAAGGGAGAAGGGAGAAGTAAAAGCACAAATAAGGGGAAAGGGGATGGAGGGAAAGACACAAATAGTAATCATAACTGTGAATGTGAATAGGATGAACTCTTCCTTAAAAGAGATGGATAGTAGAATGGATTAAAAATAATAATCCAACAATATGTTGTTTACAATAAACATATTTGAAAAGAGAAGATACACATAGGATAAAGGTAAAACACTAGAGCAGAATTTATTTTGCTTCAGCTGATGCAAAAAGAGCAGGGATAGGAATCCTAATCTCAGACAAAGCAAAAGCATAAATAAATCTAACCAAAAGAGATAAAGAAGGAAACTATATCCTGCTAAAAAGCACCACAGACAAAGAAGCAATTTTATTACAAAACATATATGCTCCAAGTGGAATAGCATCCACAATCGTAGAGGAGAAGTTAAGGAAGAAATAGACAGCAAAACGATACTAGTGGGGGACCTCAACCTCCCCGTCTCTGAACTTGACAAATCCAATCTCAAAATAAACAAGAAAGAAGTTAAGGAGGTGAACAGAACTCTGCATAGGGTAGATATGATAGATCTCCAGAGAAAATTGAATGGGGATAGAAAGGAACACACCTTTTTCTCAGCAGTACTTGGCACATAGACAAAAATTGACCCAAGTACTAGGCCATAAAAACTTCACAATTCAGTGGAGATAAGTAGACACAGTCAATGCATCCTTCTCAGAACATAATGCAATAAAACTTATATGTAATCAAAGGCCATGGAAACATAAACCAAAAACTATTTGGAAACTAAACAATTTAATCATAAAAGAATGAATGGGTTAAACAAAATATTATAGAAACAATGAACAACTTCATTCAAGACAATGTCCTATCAAATTTTATAGGATACTGCAAAAACAGTTCTTAGGGGAAGTTTTATATCTTTGAGTGCCCACATGAATAAAATAGAGAAAGAGTAGATCAATAAATTGGGGATGCAACTGAAAAACGTAGAAAAAGAACAAACTGAAAATCCCCAAGTAAATAGCAAATTAGAAATACTGAAAACCAAAGGAGAGATTAATAAAGTTGAAATTAAGAAAACTATTGAGTTAATAAATAAAATTAGGAGTTGGTTTTATGAAAAACCAATAAAATTGATAAAACTTTGGTCAATTTGATTAAAAAAAAATGAAATATGAAAACCAAATTACCATTATCAAAAATGAGAAGGGTGAATTCACGTCCAAAGAGGAAGAAATGAAAACAACAACAGGAAATTACTTTGCCCAACTATATGTGCATAAATTTGACAATCCAAATGGGATGGATGATTATTTTAAAAGATAAAAATTGCTCAGACTAACAGAAGAGGAAGTTGAATACTTGAATAACTCCATCTCAGAAAAATAAATTAAGCAAGCCATCAATGAAATTCCTAGGAAAAAATCACCAGGGTCAAGTGAATTCTATCAAATATTTAAAGAACAGATAATTCCAATACTATATAGACTATTTGGGAAAATTGTGGAATAAGTAGTCCTCCAAAATTCTTTTTATGATACAAATACGGTTTTGATACCTAAACCAGGAAGAGTCAAAACAGAGAAAGAAAATTAAAGACCAATTTCTCTAATTCGTATAGATACAAAAGTTTTAAATAAAGTTTAGCAAAAAGAATACGGCAACTAATCACGAGAATAATACATTATGATCACATAGGACTTATGCCAGGAACGCAGTGCTGGTTTAATATTGGCAAAACTATTTAACATTATTGATCATATCCACAACAAAACTAACAAAAACCACATGATTATCTCAATAGACACAGAAAAAGCTTTTGACAAAATACAACATCCATTCCTATTTAAAACACTGGAGAACAAAGGAATAAATGGAACCATAAAATAACAAGCAGTATGTACCTAAAACATTCAGCAAGCATTATATGCAATGGGGATAAGCTAGATGCATTTCCAATAAGATCAAGGGTGCAACAATGATGTCCATTATCACCACTGTTATTCAATATGGAACTAGAAATATTACCTGTAGCAATAAGAGAAGGAAAAAAATTGAAGGAATTAAAATAAGCAAAGAAGAAACTAAGTTATCACTCTTTGATGATGATATGATGATATACTTAGAGAACCCTAGAGAATGAAGTAAAAAACTATTTGAAACAATAAACAACTTTAGTAAAGTTGCAGGTTAGTTGCAGAGCAGACTGGCCTCCTTTCAACTTGGAAGCTCATGACATCAGTTACATCCACTGCCAAGTTGCTCCCTATAGCCTGAAGGCTATTTCCAGTATACAAAAGCCCTCAGTCAGTTTTCAGAGTTTCATCACAGCTCGTTAACACAGAGAAGAGAAGGCTTAAAGGAAACAGCCTACTTGTCTTTGAAAAGCTGAAAAGTTGTCACTGAGAAAAAGAACTCAATTTATTCTGTGTCATTTGGGGCAGAATTGGATCCAGTAGATGAAAAGTATCAAAAGGTTTATTTCAGTGCAATATGCAGAAGTGTTGTCTAATAATTAGTAACTGAAATAACTATCAGGTTGAATAAACCTAGACAAATCTTCTGCATTTCTATATATTACTAAGAAAGTTCAACAGCAAGAGATAGAGAAATTCTATTTAAAACTTTGGAGTCCACCTGCCAAAACAAACCCAGGGACTATATGAACACAATTACAGAACACTTTTTGCAGAAATAAAGTGATATTTAAGTGGAAAAACATCAGTTGCTCATGGGTGGGCCAAGCCAATATAATTAAAATGACAATTCTACCTAAATTAATTTTCTTATTTAGTGCCATACCAAATTTTAATATAGCTACAAATAATAATCAAAATTTATCTGTAGGAACAAAAGGTCCAGAATATCAAGGAAACTAATGAAAAGAAATGCTAGGGAAGGTGGTCTAGTTCTACCAGATCTCAATTTGTATTATAAAGCAGTAATTATCAAAACCACTTAGTACTGGCTAAGAAACAAAAGGACAGACAAGTGGAATAGGTTAGGTACCCAAGATACAGTTGTCAATAAATATCACAATCTACTGTTTGATAAACTCAAGGATCCCAGCTTCTGAGATAAGAATTGCTGGTCAAACTTGATAGCAGTATGGTGAAAACTAGGCACAGACCAATGCCTGACACCATACACAAGAATAAAGTCCAATTGGATACATGATCTAGGTATAAAGATTGATACTATAAACAAATTAGTGGAGCAAGGAATAGCGTATTTATCAGATTTATGTAGAAGGGAAGAATTTTTGACTCAACAAGAGATAGAGAACAATGTGAAAAACAAAGTGGATAATTTTGATTACATTAAATTGAAAAGTTTCTACGCAAACAAACACAATGCAAACAAGATTAGGAGGGAAGTAGAAAATTGTCAAAGATTTTTGCAACCAGGGTCTGTGATAAAAGCCCTATTTCTAAAATATATGTATAGGATTGAGTCAAATGTACAAGAATACAAATTATTCCCCAATTGAAAAATAGTCAAAGGAGATGAATAGGTAGTTTTCAGAGGAAGAAATCAAAGCTATCTATAGTCATATGAAAAAATGCTCTAAATCACTATTGATTAGAGAGACACAAATCAAAACAACTCTGAGAGACTACATCACACCTATCAGATTGACCAGCATGACAAAAGAGGATGATGATAAATGTTGGGGAAGATGTGGGAGGGTTGAAATACTAATTCATTGTTGGTGGAGTTGTGAGCTGATCCAACCATTCCAGAGAACAATTTAGAACTATGCCCAAAGGGATACAAAAATGTGCATTTCCTGTGACCTGGCAATATCACTTCTAGGACTGTATTCTCAAGAGATGATAAAAATGGGAAAGGATTCCACATATACAAAAATAATTATAGCAGCTTTCTTTGTGGTGGCCAAAAACTGGAAATCAAGGGGATGCCCATCAATTGGGCAATGGTTGAATAAATTGTGGTATATGAACATAATGGAATACTATTGTGCTATAAGAAATAATGAACAGAAAGACTTCAGAGAGGCCTGGAAAGACTTATATGAACTGATGCTGAGTGAAAAGAGCAGAACCAGGAGAATTTTGTACAAAGCAACAACCACAATGTTTGAGGATTTTTTTCTGGTAGACTTTCCCAGTGGTCTCTTAAGGGAAAATACCTTCCACATTCAGAGAAATAACTACGGAATTCAATCAGAGAATGTAGCAGATCATTTTCTTTTGTATTACATTTTGGCTTGTTTTATGATTTCTCCCATTCATTTTAATTCTTCTATGCAACAAGACTAAGGTGAAAATGTATTTAATAGGAATGTATGTATAGAATCTATATAAAATTGTATGCTGTCTCAGGGAGGGAGGGGTGAGGGAGAAAGAATGAAGAGAGAGAAGGGGAAAAAAATCTAAGTTATATGGTAGCAATTGTAGAACACTGAAAACAAATAAAATAATAATAAAATTTTAAAAAGTTTGAAGTCATTATCTTATTCAGTGAATGAAGTTTACATGACCAGTTGGCAGTAAGATGGAATGTTGGGTTTTGGAGTCAGGAAGACGTGATTTGAAATTATGCCAAAGACATTTACTAGTTATATGACCTGGGTAAGCAACTTAGCGTTTCTCAGTCTCATTTCCCCATATGAAAACTGGAGATAATTAATAGAACTTATAAAATTGTTGTGTTTTATCACACATGTAAAGCACATCGAAAATCCAATGCTTAGCAAGTTATCTAACACATAATAAGCTCTTAATAACTGGTTACTGATTGACAAATTGATTATAATATAGCATGGAAACAATGGACCTGATTAACCTGAAAGTGTGTCTTACCCCTTTTTATTTTTTTTCAGGGTTTATCTCTTTTGCCCATTGTTTCCTAGATTACATTCAGCAAATGAGTTGCCATTATCTTATGCAGCTGACCTCATAAATAAATAATTATATGACATAGGTAAGATGATTCTCTAAACCAACCTTTTTATGGAGCATATTTGAGATCCATTAAGGTATATTTAACCCTGAGTGGGGAAAAAAATATAATTGGGATCGATGAGACAGAAAGCAAGCACCTTGAAGCAGTCAGTCAAGGTTGGAGTTGTCTGGGGAAAGTAAACTGGGCAGTATTTAAAATGCATTGGAGTTCTCTGATGGGGAGGAAGAGGTAGCCTCTGTGTATAGGAGGGACATCAATTTTTAATATTGATTTATATTCCGTATTTTCACTGTCTTGTATGTAACTACATCAATCTTTTTTTTTGTTAGGAAAGAGAAGACTGGTAGATAAAACTATGCATTCAATAATGTATAACTCTGTTTCCTTTATGTTTGCTGTTGTAAGCCCACCTGTTACTAAATGATATATTTTTAATTAGCTTTGTCTGCTTCACATCCAAAAGGCTAGCTGAGTGTGCTTTCCCTACAGACCTGTTAGCAAAATGACCTGTTCCAGGTTACAGATTTTCTTCTTCTTTACGCAGGACAAACAAGGTATATTTTATTCAAATGTTAGACATCAAAGCTTCACATCACTCTATTCTATCCCTACTTGCTTCCCTTAGCCCTTACCACTATCCTATTGTTTAAGCACATACCCTACACTAATTTGCTTGCTTTACTTGACCTGTTTTCTTACTTATCCCATCTCCTGACTTTGTCTTATGCCATCATCTGTATCTCAAATTTTATCTCAATTCAAGTAATTCATTCTTTCAAATGCCTGTTTACCCACATATTTTGGAAAATTCTTTCTGTGAGAGAAATGTGTGCTCTATTACTTGTAAATCTGTTTTTATCAGGATTTCTTCACATATTTATTTTTAATAGTATTTTATTTTTCCCAATTACATGTCAAGGCAATTTTTAACATTCATTTTACAACATTTTGAGTTCCAAATTTTTCTCTTTCCCTCTCCTCTTATCTTTCTCCTTCCCTCCCCTCCACTATTCCCAAAATGATAACCAATTTGATACAGGCTATACATGTGCTATCATGTAAAACATATTTCCATATTAGTCACTGTTGTAAAAGAAGAAATTAGATCAGAAAGAAAAAATCAAGATGGAAAATGATGAAATAAGTGAAAAAAAGGTATGCCTCATTCTGCATTCAGAGTCCTTCAGTTCCAAATTTGACAGGGATAGCATTTTCCTTATTGAGTCTTTTGTATATCTTGCAACATTGTGTTGCTGAGAAGAGCTAAATCATTTATGCTTGATCATTGCACAATGTTGCTGACACTGTGTATAATGTTTTCCTGGTTATGCTCATTTTACTTTGTATCAGTTCACATAAGTCTTTCCAGGTTTTTGTGAAATCTGTCTATTCATCATTTCTTATTGCACAGTAATATTCTATTATATTCATATACCACATCATAGTTTAATTATTCCCGAATTGACAGGTATCACCTCAGTTTCCAATATTTTGTGACCAGGAATAGGGCTATTATAAAAATTTTCACATATGTAGGTCTTTTTTTTTCTTTTTTATGATCTTTTTGGGATACAGAACTAGTAGTGCTGTTGCTGGATCAAAGGCTAAGCACAGTTTTGTGGGGGGTTTTTTGGCATAATACCAATTAGCACTCCAGAATGATTGGATCAGTTCACAATTCCACCAACAGTGCTTTAGTGTCTTAATTTTCCCACATCTTCTCCAGCATTTATCATTTTCCTTTTCTGTCACATTAGCGAATCTGATAGGTCTTACACAATACCTCAGAGTTGTTTTAATTTGAGTTTCTTTAATCAAAAGTGATTTAGAACATTTCTTCATATGCCTTCCATTCTGTCATCTAAAAACTTCCTTTTCATATCCTTTAGTCACTTATCAATGGAGGAATGACATGTATTCTTATAAATTTGACTTGGTTTTCTATGTATGTGAGAAATGAGACCTTCATCAGAGAGACTTGCTGTAAAGATTGTTTCCCATCTTTCTGCTTTCCTTCCAATCTTGGTCATGATGGCTTTGTTTGAACCAATGAAACCAAAATTAGAAGTGAAGTAGAAAGCTGGGGAACATTATTTTTACATCCAGGGTGTCTGATAAAGTCATAAATTTTCAAACATGTAGAGAACTGAGTCATTTTGTTTTAAGAATACAAGCCATTCCCCCATTGACAAATGGTCAGACTATATAAGCAGGCAGTTTTCAGATGAAGAAATTAAAGCTATCTATAGTTATATGAAAAAATGGTGTAAATCGCTATTAATTAGAGAAATGCAAATTAAAATAACTTTAAGGTTCCACTTCTCACCGATGTTGGAGAAGACGAGATATAATTAGAACACTGATGCATTGTTGGTGGAGATGTGAATTGACCCAATCATTCTGAAGAGCAATTTGAAACTATGCCCAAAGTGTTATAAAACTGTGCAAACACTTTGATCCAGCAATACTACTAATAGATCTGTATCCCAAAAAGAGCATAAAAAGGGAAAAGAATCCACATTTCCAAAAATCATTTATATCAGTACTTTTTTATCTTTATTTTTTTTATCAGCTCCTTGTTGTGGTAGCAAAGAATCAGAAGTTGAGGGGATGCTCATCAGCTGAGGAATGGAGGAGTAAGTTGTGGTATAAGAATGTAATGAAATACTATTGTTCCATAAGAAATGATAAGTGGGAAGATTTTAGAAAAAACCTGGAAAGACTTACATAAACTGATGTTGAGTGAAGTGAGCAGTACCAGGAGAACCTTGAATACACAGTAACAAGCAAGTTGTGCAATGACCAACTGTGATAGACTTTGCTCTTCTCAGCAAGGCAATTATCTAAGACAATTCTAAAAGACTCAGGATTGAAAATGTTACCCACATCCAGAGAAAGAACTATGGATTCTGAATGAACATCAAAGTATACTCTTTCCTTTCTTTTTTCTTTCTTTCTTGTGGTTTTTCCTTTGGTTCTGATTTTCATTGAAACATGATAAATGTAGAAACATGTTTAATATGATTGTACACGTATAGACAATATCAGATTGCATGCCATCTTTGGGAGGGGAAAGTAAAGGAAGGGTTGAAATTTTAGAACTCAAAATCTTATAAAAGTGAATGTTAAAAACTAAAAATAAATAATTTTTAAAAAGAATTTCTAATTTTGTATTTAAGTGAGATTATCAATTTCTCCTTTTTTCTCACTTTTTTAGTTCCATGCCCAATTCATTAATCTCATCTTTCTCATTTTTTTAGTGTAAACATTTAGAGATATAAATTTTCCCCTAAGAACTGCTTTGGCTGCATCTCATAAGTTTTGGTGTGTTATCTCATTACTGTCATTCTCATGGATGAAATTACTGATTGTTTCTATGATTTGTTGTTTGACCATTTCATTCTTTAGGATTAAATTATTTACTTTTCAATTAATTTTTAATCTACATTTATTTCCATGGCCCTTTGTTACATGCACTTGTTATTGCACCTTGATCTGAAAAGAATGTGTTCAATACTTCTGCCATTCTCCATTTGATTGTAAGGTTTTTATGCCCTAATACGTATCATTTTGTGTGTGTGTGTGTGTGTGTGTGTGTGTGTGTGTGTGTAGGTGCCATGTGCTGCTGAAAAAAACATATTCCTTTCTATCCCCATTCAATTTTCTCCAGAGGTCTATCATAATAACCTTTTCTAAAATTCTATTCACATTCGTAACTTCTTTCTCATTTATTTTGTGATGATATTCATCTAGATCTGAGAGGGGGCAGTAGTAGTCTGCCATTAGTAAAATCTTGCTGTCTATTCCTTCCTGTAACTCACTTAATTTCTCTTCTAAGAATCTGGATGCTATACCACTAGGTGCACATATGTTTAGCATTGATACTACTTCATTGTCTACGCTACCTTTTAGCAAGATGCAATTTCCTTCCTTATCTCTTTTAATTAGATCAGTTTTTGTTTTCACTTTGTCCGACATCAAGATTATTACCCATGTTTTTTCATACTTCAGCAGAAGAATAATACATTCTGCTCCAGCCTTCTTACTATACTTTGTGTGTTTCTCTTGACTTCAAATGTATTTGTAAGCAACCTATTGTAGGATTCTTATTTTTAATCCACTCTGCTAGTCACTTCCCTTGTATGAGAAAATTTATCCCATTTACATTCATAGTTATGATTACTGCGCATTTCCCTCCAGACTATTCCTGCCCTCTGTTCTTACATTTCTTTATCCTTTCACCCTGTACCTCCTCAGCAGAGCTTTGGTTCTGACTACCACATCCCTCAATCTACCTTCCTTTCTATCATCTGATCTTTTTTCTTTCTTTCCCCCCTTTTCTTCACTGCTTCCCCATCGAACAAGATAAATTTCTACACTCAACTGAGTGTGTATGTTAGCCTTTCTTTGAACCTAATCTAATGGAAGTAAAGTTCAAATGATGCTCATCCTCTTTCACTTTTTTCCCTCTACTATAGATGTTTTGAACCTCTTCATGTGATATAATTTATTCTATTTTGCCTCTCCCTTTCTTCTTCTCCCAGCACAATTTATTTTTCGCCACTTAAGTTTTTTATATCATTACACTGAAGTCAGCTACTATGCTTATCATCTAAGTATACTCCTTCTAACTCTCCTAAAGATTAGAAAGATATCTTCCGATTTAGAAAAAAGTTTACGTTTTATTTTTTTATATTTTATTTATTTTATATATTTTTCTTTCCTGTTTATCATTTTATGCTTCTCTTGAGCCTTTTATTTGAAGATTGAATTTTCTGGACAACTCTGGTTTTTTCACCAGGAAAGTTGGAATGTCCCCTATTTCGTGGAATGTCCATCTTTCCCACTGAATGAATATGCTCGGTTTTGCTGGGCAGTTGACATTGTAATCCAAGCTCCTTTACGTTCCATAAAATCATATTTCAAGGCCTCTGATTCTTTAATATAGAAGCTGCTTGGTCCTGCATAATAGTGACTATGGGTCCTTGATATATTAATTATTTTCTGGATGTTTGCAGTATATTCTCCTTGGCCTGAGAGGTCTGGAATCTGGCTACTGTACTCTTTGGAATTTTCATTTGGGCATCTCTTTCTGGAGGTGATCAGTGGATTCTTTCAATGACTATTATACCCTCTGGTTCTAGGATGTCAGGGCAGTTTTCCTTGATAACTTCTTGAAAGATGTTGTCCAGGCTATGTTTTTTTTATCAGGGCCTTCAGGTAGTCTAATATCACAGCCACATGAATGGAGACCCAGCTAGCTGGAAAACTCAGCTCCTCCTCCCCTTTCTTCTCCTCTCCAAAGTAAGGTAAATTTGGATTGCCAGAAGATGCTCAGTTAACTTGGGTTTTACTGGCTAGATTCTTTTCCTCTCCTCTCCTCTCCTCTTCTCTCCTATCCTCTCCTTTCCTCTCCTCTCCACTCCACTTGTCTCCTCTTCTATATCTCCCCTTAAACCTACTGCACTCTGAAGCTCATACTTTGGATAACACTAGGACCCTGCCTAAGGGCTCTCTTCTGGACCCTCCTGGCTTAAGAGTGATTATCAATAGTAACTGTTGCAGTTTCCCTCCCAGCCTCATGTCTTTTTCTATGCCTCATTAAAAGGGCCATCCCTTGGCTACTTCTTAAACAGGTCTATTCAATGAATGGGTGTTACCTCACCCTAAGTAAGTACCCAAATAGACCTTGGCCTAAAGGAGTCAAGGTCTCCCAGTGCATCCTGGGTCATCTCCAGTCATCTTGATGAATATCTGGTCACTGGATTCAGATGGCTCCAGAGGAGAAATGAGGCTGATGAACTTTCACAGCCCTCAAAACAAAGTCCAGTGCAAGTCATATCATCATTTCTCTGATGGCATGTTCTTCTGCAATGAAGAATGAACACAAATTATCTCTTTGCCTCTACTTTCCAAGTCAGTTAATTTTCCAGTGAAATATTTTACATTTTATTCTATTTTTTAAACTCTTTTGATTTTGTTTGACTGATGTTTGATGTCTCATAAAGTCACCTAACATTGGTCAAATTCTAATTTTTTAAGGTATTATTTTCTTCAGATAGCTTTTGTACCTCCTTTTCCATTAGACCAATTCAACTTTTAAAGGAGTTTTTTATTCCTTTATAAATGTTTTTTTTCCCCAATTCAACCAATTCTATTTTTTTCATGGAGTTGTTTTCTTTAGTCAATTTTTTTGCTTTCTTTTTCAAGTTCTTTACTTTTTTTCATAATTCTTCTGCATAAGTCATTTCTTTTCCAATTTTTTGGCTATATCTTTTATTTGATATTAAGATCCTTTTTGAGCTCTTCTAAGAGGCCTTTTTGAGCTTGAGAAAAATCATATTCATTTTTGAGGTTTCACATGTTAGTGTTTTGACTTTGACCTCTTCTAAGTTGCTGATCTGTGCTGTGGCTAAGAGTCCCTGGATAGCTTGCTCAGACACTTCTCTGTGTTCATCTGTGCACCCTACCTATAAGATCTATGAAGAGGTGAAGAATTCATGACCAAACAATAGAAAGAGAATATTAGAAAATATAAAATAATTAATTTTGATTGTTTTAAATTAAAAGGTTTTGCACAAACAAAACCAATTCCAGCCAATATTAGAAGGAAAGCAGAAAGATGAGAAAAAATTTTTACAGCAAATTTCTCTGATAAGGCCTCATTTCTCAAATACATAGAGAAACTGAGTCAAATTTACAGTAATACAAGCATTCATCAATCCATAAATGGTCAAATTATATGAACAGGCAGTTTTTGAGATGAAGAAATCAAAGCAATCTCTAGGTATATGAAGAAATGTCCTACGCCACTTTTGATTAGGGAAATGCAAATTAAAACAACACTGTTCTACCACTTCATGTCCAACAGACTGGCTAATATGAGAGCATAATATGCTAAAGATATGGGAATATTGGGACATTAGTGTATTGTTGGGGGAGTTGTAAACTTATTCAACCAGGGCAATTTATTTTCCCAATTTTTCTAATACGTCTCTTATGTGATTTTTTCACCTCCATTTTTGTCTCTTCCATGATTTCCCTCTGGGTTTGAGACCACATGCTATTTTCCTTTGGTATTTTGCCAAAAAGCATTTTGATATTGTTATCCTCTTCTGAGTTTGTGTCTTGATCTTCCCTGTCACCTTAGTGATTTTCTATGATCAGATGTCTGTTTGTTTTGTGGTTTTGCTCAACTTTTTTGCCATTTTCCTTTCTTCTAAACAAGAACTCTGCTCCTGGGACAGAAGTGGGACTTACTCAAGTTTCTTATGCCAGGTACTATAGACCTTTATTGTTTACCTCATGCTGCAATCATGTTGACTTGAGGCCTACTGGTGACCCTTATGTTTGGCGCTGTACTGAGGATTTGTGGTGGGAAGTGGCTGGTGCTGTAAGAGGTCTTATGCATTTAGCAGCTTAAGTGGTGCTAAGCTGGGGTTCTAATGGTGGTGTCTTCGGTGTGCCGAGTTCAGTGAGGTGTTTCCACTTTGATTTGGGTCTACACTTAAGCACTAATGGCCTGGCTGTTTGCCTGAATCTATGCTGAGGAATATGGTGGTTCATGGAGCTGGTGTCTGTCAATTCCCCTGGCTATACTGAGGCAAATGGTGAGTCTTGGTGTTGGTGGTTTTCTGCTCCACTACACTGTTCATAAATTTAACCATTCTCAATATATCAATTAACTAGCATTGGAAATATTCTATTTTGGGAACTCTGTTTTGTTTATGATGTAACAGTGTCCAAAATTCTCACCTAGGCAGAAGGAAACACTAAACTGGCACAGATTCATTATTGAAATGACAAAAAAAAAATTTCTAGATTCCCGTCCCCAAATCTCAAAAAAGAACTGTCCCTTAAAGCAGAATGGAATGTGTTGTAAAATCAAATAACCATACTTTGATAATTCAATGGCTATCCATGGCTATGCGACCTCATTGCAGACTCTCTATATCTTCCTTCATTGTATGGGATTCACCTGCATCCTTCCATCAATTCTCCACAGGAAAATCAATCAATATCCTGGGAACCTTTTAGATCTCTTAAAATTATTATTATTTTTAATTTATTTCATTTTAATTTGGGGAACAAAACAAGCATTTTCATAACAGTATAATAAAAAAGATTATGTATGAAACTACAAATCGACCATGTGCAACTTGCTATTCCCTCTGAATATACAACAAAGTTATCATACAAATTTCTTTCTGTCTTCTTTTTCTTCCCCATCCCCTGCCCTGGCACACATACATGCACACACACATGCACATGCACACACACACGTACCCACATGCACGTATGTATGTGTATATGTAAAATTATTCTATATATACTTCCATTTCAGTTCCTTCTATGAATGCAGTTATAATTTGTAGGATTCCTTTCACCTAGGAACTCCTTGGGTAGAGGGTCTTGACCAGCAAGACCCTCATCTCAGAAGCAATGAATGAGGTAGGAGGCAGGATGTAAGGAAACTCTGTTTATTCAATTGAGGATCAGGGTATTTAAGGACTGTAACCACAATCATGTGCTGGCTGAGCTCATCCTACTACTTCACCATCTCATGACTTACCCATGTCCTTGTACCCAAAGCAAATAACAAAGCTTATCTTGCTCTTGAAACTAGTTCCTTAGTTCTCAGACCCAATTGCAACTTTTCTGCAAAAAACATCAGTACCTGCAAGAACATCAGGTTCCAGGGTCATGTAGAGCTTCTGTCAGGGTTTGAGTAAGCACAAGTCCCACAGGAACAGGCTTTGCCTCAGCTATGGCCTTGATCATGGGACCCACACTCCCCTTAGCCCTCTACAATAATTTTTCTTCACATGTCCTTTATTTTTATTTTGTGTATTAAAATCAAAATGACTTAGTTGGTCAAAGTTGTATTATACTGTTGCTACTGTATACAGTGTTCTCTTGGCTGTCCTCACTTTGCTCTTCATCATTTCATGTAGTTCTCTACTATTCCAAGTTTCGGGGGTTTTGTGCAACTGTTTCCAGAGATACTTTTAGAGATCTGTAAGTTTTCAGTTCTTCCAAATTTGGTATAACCTATGAAGAGGTGATTACTTCTCTCCTGGCTTGTGTTCTTGTCTGTGAGTGACCACAAGTACCCTTTTCTGTCCTGAAACTGTGAGGGTTCCCACTCTGCTGCTGCTACAAGCTCTGCCATGCCAATGCTCTTCCTCACCCTAAGGCTGCCACCCTCTATTACATCCAGTTATGGGCAAAGCAACAGAGTCCTGCCTAGGTGCCAGCAAAGAAACTCTATAAGCTCCTGACCTGTTGTTCAATTCCATTATTATCTGTGGGCTGAGAGCTCTGGATATACCTGTTGCCACTGCTGCCACTGCTGATTCAGTTATTCCCATGTCATGTTCTGGTTTGTTGGGGTGAGGGCTATTCTGGGGCTGAAGCTAGACTGCGCTCCTTTCTCACCTAGGTTGACAATCCTTTCCTACTTCTTCACACACTTTTTGGTGTTTGTGAATTGAGAAGCCTGGAAACTGCCACAAATGCCAGTGATTCAGTCCCCTGAGACCTGCTTAGGGTTTTCTGGGACTTGGTCTCTGCCTGTGTGGCCTGCATTGGACTGCTTTCTGCTCTCAGCCTGGTGAACAGACCTTTCCCTGTCAATTTTCCAGGTTTTATTGGGCTGGAAATTTGTTTCACTCTGTCTTTTTGTGGGTTATGCTGCTCTAAAATTTGTTTAGAGTCATTTTTATAGGAACTTAGAAAGGCTTGGGGAAGAGCTCTGTCAAGTCCTTGCCTTTACTCCACCATCTTGGCTCCACCCCTCATTTTAGAAAGTTTAAAAAAGCAACGTCAAATCTAGCTACTATCCCTAGAAATTATATATGTAACCATATTCCCTCATTAAAAGTGTCCAGTAATACCTCGAAATAAGAACAGGTCAAACGTGACAGGGATAAAATTTAGATCCCAGTCTACACTTCTGCCTAGGATACTCTATTTGCAAAAAAAGTAAATCCAAATATCGTGACTATTATATGTTTTGACTCTCATTCAAAATTCTAGCATAAGGAACTTAGGTGACTCAGTTTCAATAGTCCTGCTTAGAATAAAACATATAAGTAGTATGTTAGTGTACAAGGATTTCTTGAAGCCTCTATTATGACAGGTACCATATTTAGCTTTTTCACTAACTAGCAGATTGACCATGATTAAATCACTTGCCCTTTACCTTTATAAAAAAGAAATAATTTAAAAATGGAGTTGGAAAGGTCTTTAACACATTGAAACATAAACAGGAAGGAGGTCCTAATAATCATAAGTAAGTTGAGTGTTACAGCCATGAGATCCACTTATGCCCCACTTTTCCCAAATTTTGTCATGCCATCAGGTTAACTGGTTGGTTATTGTCCTTCATTCTTAAAGAGGACCAAAATGACACCTCTATGTTGGAGTCAACATATAGTGTGTCTGACTGTGTCTGATCAGACCAATATGAGCTCAGAAGGCTTCTACCATAGGTCAGGCACAAATAGTTCAAGTGAGTATTTTGAGTGGAGATGTCTCTAAATTTACACATCTTATATTTCTTTTGAGTTACTGCAATTATGCATTTTTCGTGGAGTTTGACTGGCACTATTATTTCCCATAAACCTGTCCTGAAGTCTCTAACTCCAAAATCACTACTCTGAGTTAAAATGGAAAAAATGAGAACGGTATAGGAAAAAAAGCCACCCTCAAAATGGAACCTGAAAAAGGAAAAAGCCAGATTTGCTGGGGTTTTCCTACAGTACTATCAAGTTATCACATTATCAAGGATTTGTGGAGCAGATTATCAGTCTTTCACCTTCTAGGTAATAGGACAAGTGAATGTTATGTTAAAGAAGAAAATGTTAATTCCCTCTACCACAGTGGCATGTTGTTCATCATACTAGTATGGAAGGACTCAGTTAAGACCACAGAAATAAGAGTCCTGAATAGCATTAATGTTCAGTCAGAAAAGAGGGCAAATAGATGGGCTTCAAGGGATGAGCTATCATATTCTAGCTAGATCTGGGAGGTTTAAGGGCTTTCTTTCCACCTCATTCCCATATCTATTCCTTCTTCTTCTCTCTGACTTTCTTTTCTCTTCCATACACAAACTTACATAGGATTTTGAAATATAGAAGTAAATCAACAATTATTTATTAAGCACTTATAATGTGCTAAGAACTGTGTGGAGGCATAAAGAAACAAAGAAAAGTAGAGTTGCTCCCTAAATATGTGTGAGATACTATGGATCAGAGGTATGTAGGGAGAGCATTCTTTACAATTCTGGAAGATAACCAGTGCTAAGTCATGAATCAGAATATTAAGAGTGACATTTGAATATAATAATGTTATTAAAAAAGACTTATAGGGTTTGTCAAACCTAGGTTTGACAAAGTTTATTCAAAAAGTGTATTTAAAAAAAAAGAAACAAATACTACATTATTCATAAATAAATACAGGCATGGTTACTGTCTTACAAATTCTTGCAATGAAAAAGAAATGAAGAACTTAAGCAACAAATCAAATAACAAAAGTTCCTCCCCTGGAAAAAAATTAAGTTTGAAATTTTTAGCTTTATTGTGTGGGAAAATAGCAGAAGGGAAGAAGGAGGAAAAAATAGTTTATAAAGGCAGAAGTTTTGGCTAATCTAATGAAAAAAGGCTTGTGGGTTTGGGATGCATCCATTTCTTTCGCTTTAATTTCCAATGGGAGCTCTAGTGGGAAAAAAAAAAAAGAATGTGCTTTGATTGGGAGAAAGCCAGGTTTCTGATTTGTCTTTCCCCATCTCATTCACAGAGGCCCATTCCCACCCTGATAAGGTCCCTTTCTGGTCTGCTTATCTGAATATTTCTCTTCTTCCTATCTTTTTCAGTCCTTCATTCGAGGAGAAAGAATTAGAAATCTAAACTAGAGGAGGTCATAGAAACCAAAGGAGAGGGAAAAGAGGGGAAGATTGAAAAGATAAGGAGAAATTATTTTAGAAAAATAATTTTAGAGTGAGTCCTTCATTAAACATTTACTAAGCACTTGCTAAGAGTCAGACCCTGGGCTAAGAGCTAGGAAGACAAAAAAAGGCAAAATCCAATCTCTACTCTTAAGGAGCTTACAGTCTAATGGAGATTCCAATGAAATGTAATATTCAACAGATGATAACCAGGTCAAATGCCTCTATCAGCAGGTATTAATAATCTTTTAAATGTGTTATAACTTCTATCCTTAAAGAATAATAATACTTTAGATTAGGTCCAAGGGTGGGGAACCTGTGACTTTGAGGCCACATATGGCCTTCTAGGTCATTAAGTGCAGTCCTTTGACTGAATCCAAAGTTCACAGAACACATCCCCTTAATCAAAAAGATTGGTTCCGTGGTCTGGATTCAGTCAAAGGGCTGCATTTGAGGACCTAGAGGACTATGTGTGACCTTGAGGCTGCAGGCTCCCCACCCCTGGTAAGCAATGCCAATGTACCTGTAATAATCAAGTGTTGTTCTTGGAGTCAGCAAGATCTATGATCAATTTCAGTCTTAGACACTTATTTTCTGTGCAGCCTTGGGTAAGTGAACCTCTGCCTGGTTCAGTTTCCTTAACCATAAAATTGGGATGAAAAGATAACTTACACCCCCAGGATTCTTGTAAGGATCAAATGGCATAAGATATGTAGCACGTTTTACTAATGTAATTTTTGTGGTTGTTATCTTTTTTAATTACATATACCGGATCAGGGGAACTGAACTATAGAAAAAAAGTACCTTTATGTTTGTCAATGGTAGGCAATTTACATTTTCTTACATTTGGACAAATTCGATTATTGACGAGATTGGAGGAGTTATAAGAAAGACACATTAATTTTCATCATTATTAATATATTTAGATTAATCAGTTTTTCAAAAAGATTTATATCCATTGAGTCATTTTATTCTCGTAATAATTATGTGAGAGGTGCTACTACTATCATGAAACAGCAACTACTACTACTTCTTATTTTTATTCTTACCTCTGGATTCTATTCTAGGGATTTTGATCCAATAAGCCCCATTTTATAGGTGAGGAACATGAGACTCAGAAAGATTAATCTTCTTGTCCATGACCCCACAGCTCGTGGTGCTCAGAAGCAGGAATCAAGCATTAGTCTTAGGTCCTGCCTTCTTTCTACTACGTAGACACATATCTGTAAATTATCCTTTAAAATCTGTTGGAAGGGAAATTGAGGTTCTTTAGGCACATACAAAAAAAAAAAGAAAAAAAGAGAGGCTGTACAAGCAGTAATCATCATACTTAGTCATTTCGCCCAAGGTCACGCCTGATATAGAGAAAACATTTTGAGATCCAGGGGTAAAGACTAAAGCTAACATTGTTATTGGGAAATTAGGCATTACTCCATCTGTGGGTCACTATTGTTAAATGGAAGAGTGACTTAATATCCTAATAGTTTTACTTCATAATTTCCGAACATTAACAAGGACTTCCCCTATATAATTGTGTCTGCTGAATTCCCAAAAGGAGATAGACTATGATAATGGGAGAAGTCTTGAAGTGAGAGTCAGCAGGCCTGGATTCTAATCACAGTTCTGAAAATAATAAATCACAAAATCATGAGATAAATGAACTGCTACTCAGTGAAATGACGCACCTTTGCCGTAATTCAGTTAGTGGTACAGCTAATAAAATAGCATTTCTCTTGTACATACAATGTATTATGAATGCAACAGGGACTGTACGGATTTTAAAGATGAGTATTCCATGGCTCCTGCTCTCACAGGAGTAAGAGAATGAGATGTGTATACACACACACACACACACACACACACACAAATGGATACACAAGGCATAATTTGATAGGTACCAAAATAGGAAGAATCTTAAAATGAGTTGTCATATATCTTCTATTAGTAGCTATGAGTAAGTCACTTCATCTTTCTAAGCTTAGTTCTTTACTTTGCAATGGGCCAAATAATACACTTCCCATATCACAGGTTTTGATGAGTGTATCCAAGAAGGGGAATTGGAAAATTTTGGCTTGAATCTTGGCCCTGCTTCTTACTATCTCTTGATTTTCAAAAAGTCACTTCACCATTCTGGGCCTCAGTTTCAACTTCTGTAAAATGAGAAAGTTGAGTTGGAAGATTTTTCAACTCCCTTTCTGCTTCAGATTCTCTGATCATAGAAGAACACATAACAACTTGCTTAATTCCTAGAGAGTACCCTGTAAATATCAGTAAGTTCATAGGAGCACAGATTTAGAGGCAGAAGAAAGACACGATGCCATTGAGTCTAATCACCTCACATTATGAGACCCAGAGAGCACAAGTGATCATAAAACTAGCCCAAGTTCAACAACTTAGCAAGTGTCTGAGGCAGCATTTGAACTTGCTTGCCATACTCCAAATTCATCTCTCTATCCACTGCCCCATCTACCTACCTATGACTGATGGAGAATCAGGAAATGGCAACGTTGAAGAAAGAATATTACCACTTCCTCAACCTGACCAATGAGTTGGGCCAGTGCTCAATGAGCTAGTACTAGAAAGGGTAGCCTGGGGGGCTACCTCTTCAGGAGGGACCCAAGTCTCAGTTAGAATCAAAAAATGAATGGAGTGGTAAAGGAAAATATGTAAGACAAAACTAGGTTTGTTGCTTATGAAGCAGGGATTCCAGAGAGCAAAATGGAAAAGATTGATAGTTTTGGGATGGGTTATAGGTAATTGAGGGAGAAAGGATATGGGCAATGGGGAACATAAAATGGAGATTGGAATGGTGAGCTAAGGGGGTTCAGAAATCATTGAATGAGAAGTGTAGGATGAAGGGAGTAGAGTTTGCTATTCAGTGAGGGAATGTTTTAGAGAGATCATGAACTTCCATACAGGTTTGGCTCAGGTTGGAATTCTTTGGAAAGGATTCCAAAGCCTTAGGAAGATCAGGTAAGGTAGGAAATAACTGGAGTACAAAGAATGGTATTTATTCTCCTCCCCTCAATCTCCTTTTGAAATTCCAAAATCAAGACAGCCAGAAATGCAATAGTAAACATTCCTAAATCCGCTCCTAATCAAAAGGGAAAAATACTTTAAGAAGACAGAACAAAGGCAAATGCCTAAGAACAACAATCAATGGTACCATAAATGAAAGAAAATCTTGCAATATATTGCAGCAGATAAAAGCTTATGAGTAAGTATACTTTATACCACAAAACTAATATATACTTTCTAAAGTTGGAAGGAGAGATAAACCTTTGTATATGAAATAAAATTTCAATTATTTCAAAATGAGAGCTGAGTTAATTTGGTAACATAAATAAGATTCACAAAAAAGAAAACCAGAAAAAAGGAATTCCTTTAAGCAACTGGAAGTGGATAAATGTTGATGAGATGCTTACAATGAAATAGGAAAAGACATCAGTGTACTATTAGAATACTCCTTCCTCCAAGACTACCAGTGGGGAGTTAACTAAGACAAGCACAGTAGCTGTGTACAGTTTTGCTTGATTTGATGGTCTAAAGGAAGAAAAAAAGAAGGAAAAGGAATACACTAGGGAAGAAATGAGGAAGAAGGAACAAGTTACTACTTCATATAAAAGGACTGTGAAAAGTAAAATACAGGAACTCTTCTTTTGAGGAAGAGGCAGAGAGCAGGAAATTCTTGAACCTCACTCTTACTTGAATGAGAAAAAAAAGTTTTAGTCACAAACACACACCAAGTTTGTTGTGGAAATAAATCAAACTCAATAGGAAAACAGGTAGAGACAGGAGAGGAGTAAGGGAAATATAAGTAGGAGAGTGTGATGTGAGAAGAAATAGTCACAAGTAAAACAAATTTCAACTTCAGAAGTTGAGAAAGTTACAATCATAACTGAATGTTAAAAGCAGGAACTCTAACCTATAAAATTCAGAAGAGTAGCAAAATGGATTAGAAAACAGAACCTACAATAGGTTGTTTATAAGATAGAAAATGGAAACATAAGGATTCAAAAAGAATTAAAATAAAGGGCTTGAGCAGAATTCATTATGCTCCAGGAAATATAAAAAAATCAGTCATCATGGTCCCAAATAGAAACCGCAAAAAATAAACATAAAAAAGAGATTAGTAGGGAAACCATATCATGCTTAATGAAATATCAAAGCTTATATATATGCTGAATGATATAGTATCTAAGTACCTAAAGGAAAAGTTCATCGAATTACAGGGAGTAATAGAAAGTAAAACTATAATACCTGGGGGCCACAGTATCCTCTCTTTTTTATGTTAGAAAATCTAATCCCCCCCCAAAAAGAAAGAAAAGACAAGAAGTCAATGATCTGAATAGAAATTATAAAAAGCTAGACATTTTAGTTAAAAGGAGTATATACCTTTTTCTAAGTTGTGCCAAATACCTTACAAACATGTACAAGAGACTAAAAACCTCACAAAAAAAGCAAAACATAATTAATGTTTAACACATCATTTACTGACCACAAGATAATAAAAACTTATATTCAATAAAGGACACTTGAAGAAAAGATTTGATGTTAAGTAGATAATAAAATATTATTAAAGTGAATAATAAAATATTATTTTTATAAAAAGCACAAATAATAGAAATAGATAATTTCATGACAATCGATGACATTGATAAGATGGAATAATAGAACATGTGCTATGCAACCAAAATAGTCATTGGGAACAGCAAGGCCAAACCAATATTTCTAAGTTTTATCTCACTTACAAATAAATTAACTGGATACACAAATTAAAATAATACCTTAAAATATAACTAAATATAAAAATATTATTTTAAATCAGAGATAAAACTGAAAATGAAGAAAATAAGACTTAATAAAATTAGGACCCTTTTCAGGCAAAAAAAAATATGTAGCTATTCCCAAAGAGTTGAAAAATACCAAATTCCCACTTTATTAAATAAAGGAGGGGCACAGCCAAGATGGCAGAGTGGAAAGATGCACATACACTAGCTCTTCTCTTTATTGCCCATAAAATACCTGTAAAGAAAGGCTCTCAACAACTTCTAGAGAAGTAGAAGCCACAGAAAGATGGGGAGTAGGAGATTTCCAATCCAGGGTTATCTGGAAACCTGACAAGAAAAGTCTGTCACATTGAACACTAAGTGGAGCCCAGCCCAACCTTGGCCACACAGCCTTGGGAGGAAGACCTGAGCAGGACTGGGAGGCGAAATCTTCATGGTAGCAGCCTCAGTTCACAGATCCCTCAACCCACAGGCACCAAAGGCAGCTTCAGAGGTCAGTGAAAGGGATTTTTCACCTGTGTGACTAAGGAGCAGGGTCTTCCCCTAGCCCTGGTGCCAGACAGCAGCAGAGGCAGCAGTAGCAGCAGCAGCAAGCAGTGATGGCTAAAGTGGCCAAGCAGGCCACAGTCAACATCCATTGTTGGATAAAGACCCTGGGGTAATTGAGCAGCTGATATGAACCTCAACCCTGAGTGGCTGCCCTGACCCTGTCTAAAGCCCCTGGAGGACTTGAGCAAATGATCTGTATCTCAGCCTGGAACCCGGCCAGGGAGTAAACCCTTCTCCCTTGACTGTGCCACCTTGGAGGAACTGAGATCTTCCAGGTCCCCAGAGTATACCGTACTTTTGACAAAGGACTCAAAAGTCAAGTAACTGGTTGGGAAAATACTCAAAATTTGGCGGGGGGTGGGGGGGATAAGAGTATAGAAGGTTATTTTCTTGGTGAACAGGTATTCTCTCCCATCCTTTCAGGATGGAGAAGAACAATGTTGACTATTAGGGGAACACGTAAAAGTCAAGGTATCTGCATGGAAAACCTCCAAAATAAACATGCAATGGTCCCAGGCCACTGAAGAGCTCAAAAAGATTTTGAAAATCAAGTAAGGGAGGGGGGTAAAAATTGGGAAGAGAAATGAGAGCAAGGCAAGAAAATCATGAAAAGAGAGTCAATAGTTTGCTAAAGGAGACCCAAAAAATGCTGAAGAAAAGAAGACCTTTAAAAATAGGCTAACAATTGGTAAAAGAGGTCCAAAAAGCCAATAAGGAGAAGAATGGTCTAAAAAGCAGAATTAACCAAATGGAAAAAGAGGTTCAAAAGCTCACTTAAGAAAATTGTTCTTTAAAAATTAAAATGGACCAGATGGAAGCTAATAATTTCATGAGAAATCAAGAAATTACAAAACAAAACCAAAAGAATGAAAAAAAAATGGAAGATAAAGTGAAACATCTCATTGGAAAAACAACTGACCTGGAAAATAGATGCAGGAGGCACAATTTAAAAATTGTGGGGCTTTTTCCTTCGGTCCTCCACTAAGATGGCATCCCATAAAGAAAGTACAGGCTCTGGTTCTGCCAGTTCAACTTCTACAACCAGTGTGTCCTCAGGCAAAGGAAAAGGCAAAGGCAGCTCAGGAGATTTGGCTGTGAAGCAAGTGCAGATTGATGGCCTGGTCGTTTTGAAAATAATTAAACATTACCAAGAAGAAGGATAGGGGAATGAAATTGTCCAGGGAGTACTTTTGGGTCTGCTGGTGGAAGACGGAATTGAACTCACCAATTGTTTTCCCTTTCCCCAACATACAGAGGATGATGATGATCTTGATGAAGTCTAATATCAGATGGAAATGATGCACAGTCTTCATCACGTAAATATTGATCATCTTCATGTTGGTTGGTTGGAAGAGGAGAACCTCCTCCTCCTGAAGAGTCATGTTCAAACTCTTCAAACCTCCTCAGCCTCCTGCTAGGATGGAATCACTCCTTATTGCAGGCCAAATTAATACTTACTGCCAAAATATCAAAGAGTTCACTGCACAGAACTTGGGCAAACTCTTCATGGCTCAGGTTCTCTGTGAATACAACTAGAATGAGAAAACCCATGATTTCTGGTTTGATAAAATGTTTCCAGATAAAGGTGCTGATACATACACTGAGGTCGTCTGCTGACAGCTCTTCCAAGAAACAGAATTTTCTTAATAAAAATGACAGTACTCATTTGATATTGTTGACTCACTTTGGCAGTAAAACTGTTCTTATGAAAAAATAAAATTTGTTTTTAATATTCTTAAAAAATTTAAAAAATTAAAAAATAAAAATTATGGGACTACCTGAAAGTTATGATCAAAAAGTAAGCCTAGACATTATGATTTATGAAATGATCAAGGAAAACTGCCCTGATATTCTAGAACCAAAAGGCAAAATAAATATAGAAGGAATTCAGTGATCACCTCCTGAATCCAAAACTCCTAGGAATATTGTAGCCAAATTCCAGAGTTCCCAGGTCAAAATATTGCAAGCAGCCAGAAAGAAACAACTCAAGTATTGTGGAAATAAAATCAGGATAACACAAGATCTAGCAACTTCTACATCAAGGGATCAAAGGGCTTAGAATATGATACTCCAGAAGTCAAAGGAACTAGGAGTAAAACCAAGAATCACCTACCCAGAAAAACTGAGTATAATACTTCAGGGGAAAATATGGTCATTCAATGAAATA
>CM053771.1:220179430-220196524 GCA_028658325.1 Potorous gilbertii | reverse complement strand
GAAAAGACCAGAGCTGAAAAGAAAATTTGACTTTCAAACACAAGAATCAAGAGTAGCATAAAAAGGTAAACAGGGAAGAGAAATCACAAGGGACTTACTAAAGTTGAACTGCTTATGTTCCTACATGGAAAGACAGTATTTGTAACTCTTGAAACTTTTCTCAGTATTTGGGTAGTTGGAGTGATTATACATACATACATACATACACACACACACACACACACACACACACACACAGAGCACAGGGTGAGTTGAATAGGAAGGAATCATATCTAAAAAAATAAAATTAAGGGGTGAGAAAGGAATATATTGGGAGGAGAAAGGGAGAAATGGAATGGGGCAAATTATCTCTCATAGAAGAGGCAAGAAAAAGCTTTTCCAATGGAAACTCATTTGGCTCAAGGAAGGAATAACATGCACACTCAATTTGGTATGAAAATCTATCTTATACTACAGGAAAGTAGGGGAGAAGAGGACAAGCAGGGTGAAGGGAATGATAGAAGGGAGGGAAAATGGGAGAAGGGAGTAATTAGAAGTAAACATTATAGGGAGGGACAAGGTCAAAAAAGAGAATAGAATAAATAAGGAGCAGGTTAGGATGGAGGGAAATATAGTTAGTCTTACACAACATGACTATTATGGAAGTCATTTGCAAAACTATACATAAATAGCCTATATTGAATTGCTTGCCTTCTCAGTGGGGATGGGTGGGGAGGGAGGAAGGAAGAGAAGTTGCAACTCAAAATTTTAGGACCAAATGTTGAGAACTGTTTTTGCATACAACTGGAAAATAAGAAATATAGGTAATGAGGTACAGAAATTTATCTTGCCCTACAGAACAAGAGAGTGGATAGGGGCAAGGGAAGGGAGGGGATGATAAAAGGGAGAGCACATTGGTGGAAGAGGTAATCAGAATGCATGGCGTTTTGGGGGGGAGGGAAGAGATGGGGAGAAAATTTGGAACTCAAAATTTTGTGAAAATGAATGTTGAAAACTTGAAATGAATAAATAAATATTTTTAAAAAAAGAAAAGGAAGAGGAGAATTTGTAGCAAATAAAAAATATAATTACTAGAAACTATTTTGAAAACTACAGGCCAACAAAACAGATCACTGAAATGTATGAGTATCTGATAATATATTATATCTTATAATAGAAAAAATACAAAATTACAATAACACAATCCCAGGAAAAGAAATTGTATAAGAGTTAGAGAAACTTCAAAAGAAAAAAAGGCAAACCTAGGAAACTACGGGCTTGGAAAATTAATTGTATCAACATGTAAACAAAAATATCAATGTTCATTATTTTTAATTAGGTGAAGAAAAAAATCCTTCCAAATTACCTCTTTGAGTAACTATAGTCATGATAGCTAAACCTAGGAAAGAAACTCTATGAAAGCTACAAACTAATAGCTCTAATGAATATCAATAGAAAAATTTAGAACACAACATATTAACAGAGTCAATAATTTTGCTTTTATTGGATTTATAGCATGAATGTGGGCTTTTTTCTTAGGAAAAATATTACTATGAACAATCATATTAATATAAAGGAAATACAAATTACATAAATATATCAATGTTTAAAAAAAGGTTGGAAAGCATAGGAATGAATAGATCATTCCTTCATATAGTAAATTACCAATTTAAAACTGAGTCATCATTTTTCTCTGATCAAGGCTATGGTGGTCTCTAGTAAGATCTGGGGGGGGAAAGCAATGGTGTTTTGTGTCATCTCTTTTTTTGACAGAATTTCAAAAGTATTATCTATAGGACAAAAAAAGTAATTGAGGAAATATAGAAAGAAGAAATAAAGTCATTTTTAATTGATACTATGGTTTACTTACAGCACTGTACAGAATCCCTCCAAAAATCTTTGAAAGGATAATTTCACTTACGTAGGAAAATGCTAATCTCAATAAAATAATCACCCAATATTTGTATATCACCAACAAAACCTGGCAAAATCAATTAAAACATCCTTTTCAGAATCTCTGTAGAATCTATAAAGTATTTGGAATTCCAGCAACTGAGACACACACAGGAATTATACAAACTCTACAAGACACTATTGACAGAGATAAAGTGGGGGGTTTATCATTTTTGTTACTGATTTCCCTGACTATATAATAAAAATATAAATACAACTTGCATTTACTTGCTGATATAGGGGCATATTAATCAACAGTCAACAGCTAACTTTATGTAGCAGGAAAAAATATCAGCTATTTACTCATTGAGGAGAATTCAGTTGTCAGAAAGGATTATAGGTGATAAAATGAATCATTTTTACTACAATAACATCGATTTTCTATAAACAAAATCAATACAGTTAAAATGAAAAAGAGTTTATCTTTACATCAAATTTCTTTAATTAAGATCATATATACAAGATGCATAGCCATTAATATAAATACATATTGAATCATGATCCAATAAATAAATGGTCAAAGGATATGAACACATTCTCAAAAGAAAGGCAAGGGATAAATAACAGTGTTTTAAATTATGAACAATGAGAGATATATAAATATACCTTAGGTTCCACCTCATATTAATCACACTGCCAAAAATAATGTTTAAAAAGTTGTCTAAACAATTTGGAAGGTAAGTAGACACCAAAAACAAAATGTCATTAAATTTCACATATCCTTCCTCACAGTGATGTCCCTACAAGGCTTATACTCCAAAAAGACTAAAGAAAGGAGAAAAAGACTCATACGTTCAAAATTATGGGTAGCAGCACTTTTTTTTGTAGCAAATAAGTAGTAATAAAGTGAATGTTCTTCAATTGGAAAATGGCTGAACAAATTGTGGTATATAAATGTAATGAGATAGTATTATGCAGTAAATGATGACATGGATAATTTCAGAGAACACTGGAAAGTTCTAAATAAAATGATAGGAATTGGGAGAAGAGCTTATGCAGTGATAACCTTATAGGGGGAAAACTATTTTAAAGGACTTAAAAATTCTGCTTAATACAATCATAAAGCATGAGTCCAAAATAATGAGTATGAAATATGTCCTTCACCTCCTGGCAGAAGGGTAATATGAGCTTAACATCAGAAAGAAGTACACATTCCTGACTTGACTAATCTGGGATTTTACTTTGCAGAATATGTAGATATGTATTGGTATGTATTGTGGTATATTTTTTAAATTGACTGAATGAAGGGGGAATAATAAAGATATTAATTTAATATGCTTGAAATTTTAAAAAAACTTTTAACTGAAAAATCATCTGATTTTTCTGAAAAAATCTGATCTGAAAAAGTCATCAATTATTAAAAACACATTGAAGAGACAATAGGAAAATTGAGAAAGGACACAAGCAGGAAAGTGTTACAATTCCATGATGAATTAAAAATATGATTAAATATTACATGTAATTCACATGTTGACATTGACAATCTCATATGCACTCATGTACTTTGTAAAGGAACATGTCCATATTTGTTAATTTTTTCAGTTTGTGATTTTTTTAAAAACTGCTAAAAGGAGAAAGACTAAGACAGCAGAACTATATAAAATCTATACTGCATTTATATTTTTCTCAGTCACTTATATAATTATTTTATATTTGTATAGCACTCTACAATTTACAAACTACTTTCATTTACATTACTGCACAGGTTTCCATTCTTTCAGGAGGCTGCATAGAGTAATGGATAAGAGAGAAATCTGAAGTCAGGAATATTCAGTTCAAACCTCACTTCTGACTCATACCTGCTGTGTGACCATGGGCAGGTCACTCTATCTCTCAGTTCTTTAAGCAATTTTCTAAGTCTGAAGTTACAGAGAAACTGTCAGCCTGCATTGTTAAGTGTTTTCTCTTCAGGAATTTCTCTATAATAGTGTAATCACAGGGCCAGTGACTATCCTTGCACATATATGATTTCAATTGTTCCTCCCAACAATGTTATTAGGGATTATTATACCAATTCTAAAGGATGACAGAAATGAGACACAGAAAGATTACATAAGAGATTAGATTTTAAATTTCCTTAGTTTTTTTTTCACCCCCATTCTTCTCCTGGTTCCCAAGTTTCTCAAAGCCATGTACAATTTTTCAATTTCAAAAGGTGCCCCATCGTTTAGCCGTTATTCTATGAACCTATATTCATTGAAAAATTTTATAATGATAAAAAACTACTATAAATTTATTAATCATTTACATGAATTAGTGTTTTATCATAATATATATTTCAAAATGATATCTATGTTTGTGAGTATATAAACATAAGATACTATTCAGTATACAAAACCCTATAATTGCTTATTTATAGATTCCCACATGAAGTGATTGATTTAGTACTCAGTACCCAAGAAGTCTGTCACCTATGCACATCTTAACTCATCACAAGTTCCTTTTATTTCTAACCCTTTATTTCCTTATCTGTAAAATGAGGAAGTTGTACCAGTTGATCCCTGAGGTCTCTTCTCTTTCTCACATTCTATAGATGGTTAATTCTAATCAATAAATAGCATTTGACTAAAAAGGGTGACAGGCTAGTGACAGCAATATGTTCAGAGGGCTATGATGTTGCTCAGTGCCAGCTGTGACAGGCCAATTAGCAGGGATATTGAAAGGTACATTAATTGTGCATTTGCTCCCCAGAGGTCTGCAATACTTATGATACATTATTTCAGACTATTTCTAGCTAATAGTAATCTAAAGACATTAACTTTCTTCTCTACTATGATATTGCCACAAGAGTAGTAAACTTTGGCATTTGTCTTAGCAATGATGATTTTGGTAGGTCACCTGCCATGATCATCTTACAAACAGCACTAACCCCAACAGCACTAAAAAAGCAGTTCTAGAAAAGCACTGGATCTGCCAAGCCTCAAATCTTACTGAGCCATTCATTTTCTTTAGACATTATTAGCACCTATTACTAAGATTTTACCAAATAAGACCTAATATTAAACTTGCTTTGACAGACTACTAATGTTCTTTATAGAAATGGGATTGAGTTCTTTGAAAATATCACAAATATCTTCTATTTATAATTTTAGACAACCTCAATCAATCAGGACAGAAAAATTCCCATCACAAGGTAATTTCTCAATGATAACTGGACATGATGGCATTGCACCAATCTGTAATTAAAATGATTTGTCTCATCAAATTTGAATCCTTAAATAGAATATACAAGTAGCAGGGAGAGGCAACATGTGGATACAGAAAAGCCCAGGGTATCAGTGTTATATTTTCAAACAAAACTAAGTACAAGAGGCAGAGCCAAGAGGGCAAAGTATCAGGAAGTATGATTGAGTTCTATTTCCCCACTCTCCAAAGGTTTAGAAAATACACAAGATTGATTGATGATTCGGTTATCCAAGAAAAAATAAATCTGTGAATCTTTTCAAACAACAGCAACACAAGTATAAAGAGAGGTCCCAAGACAAGGTCTAATGAGAAGCACACTGCACAAATCAGTTCAGCATTGGAACTGAAAGGGAAATAAAGTTGTGCTTAATGATAAAACAGGGTCCCAGACCTACCCAGAACTACACAACCTTGTGCTGGCTGTAGGACAAGATATTAATTGTCAATTCCAATTGTAATGCCTGCATGGGAAAGGTCAGAATGGGGATACTAGACCAAAGAAAAGACTACAGTTCTGTCATTTTAAAAGAGAAGAATTTTCCACGTGGCTGATAGTGTTTGAGTCTGGTGGCAGTCACCTTTTTAGGTGACTTATTAGGATAAGCCTGAAGACTTATTGCTCAGGTCTACATCACAGTAAGGAACTTGCGAAACTCAGACAAAGATGATAGTCATGAGGTTTTGGCCTGGATCAAACCATTCTGGGGCCAGTGAAAAAGTGTAGGACCTCAGTTTGCTTTATACCTAATATTTGGGAATAGCACAACATTATATATGTCATCAAGAAAATAGTAGAACCATCTCAGACATTCCCATCAGGAGTCTACGGAGCCTTGGCCTTAGATAAAAGGTGAAAGTGAGTAAGTAAGCACCAGTAGTTCCCATTAGTAATTCCCAGCATAAAGGCCGAGTCTAAAATAAACCAGTGAGGACGTAAACTGGAAGAATGAACAAATGAAAATTTCCTCCATAAAAATCCTACTGTGCAATAGGGGAGCCTTAAGACAGAATCCTAGAAGAGGATTTATCCCAAAACAATGGTAATCAGTCTCAAAGAAAAGCAAAACTCAGAATTGTGTGGGTCAGAGACCACCTACTCAAACAACCAACAGAGACTTCTCAAGGTAGAAACAAAGCAGCAAGATTTTACTACTATCTTGTGAGAAACAGCATCTCCCCTCTGATGAGCAATAAGGAGGATGACTCAATTACAGAAGGTAAAAATAGAGCCCTAACACAGATTCCACTCCTCTGCTGCCCTTTTACTCCCATTGGCTGGGAGGAAGGCTCACAATCTAAGCACAACAGTCTACCCTGTGAATAGGGGACAAGGTAGCAGCAGAATAACCAACAGACATTATCTTGATTTGAACATTGATGTGGCAATCCAAGGAGGTAGGGGTTGTGTTATGCTAATATGGCAACCCTACGGGGGTAGTTTAAGTTTCGTTTTTCCCAAAGGTCACATGATTTCTGGGAAACCAAAATTTAGGCCTGTCTACTAAAAGCATTTTGTTAAGCACTGAGAGGTCTTCACTAACTTCATTCCATTCAGAATTGTCTTAGATCATTGTGTTGCTTGGAATAGCTAACTTATTCACAGTTTATCGTCATACTTAATATTGCTGTTACTGTGTACAAGGTTCTCCTGGTTCTGATCCTTTCACTTTGCATTAGACCATGTAAGTCTTTGCATGGTGCTCATCACTTCTTACACCACAATAGTATTCTATCAAAATCATATGCTATGATTGTTTCTGTCATTATCCACCTGATGAGAATTCCCTTAATTTTCAATTGTTGCCACCATGTGTGTGTGTGTGTGTATTTGTACATATGGGTCTTTATTTTTTTTTTATTTCTTTAGGCTATAGCTCTCATAGTACTGGGACAAAGGCTGTGCACAGTTTTAAATCCCTTTAGGCATAGTTGCATATTTCTCTCCAGAACTACTGCATCAAATCGTAACTCCACCAATAGTGCATTAGTATCCCAATTTTCTCAGATGTCCTCCATTATTTGCTGTTTTCCTTTTCTGTCACACTAGCCAATCTGATAGGTGTGAAGTGGTGCCTCTGAGTTGTTTTAACTTTTATTTCTATAATTAATAGAGTATTTAAATTTAGAGAATTTTATATGACTCTACATAATTTTAATTTCTTCTTCTAAAATTTACCTGTTCATATGCTTTCACTATTTATCAGTTGGGAAATGGCTGGTATTATTATAAATTTGACTCAGTTCTCTACCTATTTGATAAAAAAAACTTTTATCAGATAAACTTGCTGTAAAACATTCCCCCAGTTTCCTGCTTCGCTCTTAAACTTGGTATGGTTTATTCACAACCTTTTAAATTTCATGTAATCAAAATTACCCATTTGAGATCCCATAATGCTCTTTATCTCTTGTTTAGTCATAAATTCTTCCTTTGTCTGTCAGTCTGAGTGGTAAATTACTCTATGCTCCAATAATTTATTTACATTATCACTTGGTCTAAATGAATGCAATCCATTTTACCATCTGCTTTCATTTTATTGGTGAATTCATTCCATTGACACTCATAATTATGATTAGTAGTTGTGTATTTTCATCCAACCTACTTCTCTCCATTTATCTTTTTTCTTTTCCATCTCACCCTTTCCCTCCACAAAAGTATTTTGCTTTTTTTCAACATCTCCTTTCCATCAAGTCATTTATTTTCTAGCCCCGCCATCTATTCAGCTTCCCTGTAGGGTAAGATAGATTTCTATACCCAGATGAGTGGATATCTTATTCCCTCTTTTAACCAATTTTGATCATAGTAATGTTCCAACATTGCCAACCACATTGTCATCTTCCACTCCACTGTAAAAGCTCTTCCATGTCTCTTCTGTGTGAGACAATTTATCTAATTCTACCTCTACCTTCACTTTTCTCCAATTACATTCCTTTATCCTCACTGCTTTCTTTTCTTTTTTGTTTTATCAAGAACAAGACTCAGGGGACTGAATCACTGGCGGCTATGGCAATTTCCAGATTTGTCAACACACAAATGCCAAAGATACCTTAGAAGGTCAGTAGGAAAGGTCAAGCAGACCTGGGTAAGAGAAGAACATGGTCCAGTGTCAGTCCCAGGGTGGAAGCTTCAGTGTCAGTGACATTGTCTACTTCTGGAGCTCTTGGCCCACAGATGGTGGGGGATGGGGGTGGGGAGAGATCAAGCACCTAAACAGAGGAAGATTATAGGGAATTTTTTGCTTGCACTGAAGCAGGATTCTCTTGTTTTGCCCATTCTTCAATATTGATCACAGTCCTGGTTGGCAATCCTAAGTGAGGAAAAGCACTGATATGGAAAGCTTGTAGTAGCAGTGGAGAGGAAAGCCTCCTCACATTATAAGGCAGAAAAGGGTGCATGCGGTTACTCACAGACCTGAGCACAGATGAGGAGAGGACTAAAGACCTTTCCTTTCATCATACAACATTGAAAGAACTGAAAATTTGCAGGTAACAGTTGCACAAAACTCCTGAAGCTTGGGAAAAAGCATGCTCCAAACTGGAATCAAAATCCTACCTTAACAAAGAGCTCGAAAGTCAAGTAATTGGCTGGGAAAATGAGCAAATGGTAGAAAACAATCAAAGTATAGAATTTTACTTTGGTGACAAGGAATATCAAAACATACACTCATAAGAAGACAACCAAGTCAAAGCTCCTACATCCAAAGCCTTCAAGAAAAATATTAATTTATTGCAAGTCATGGAAGAGCTCAAAAATGACTTTGAAAATCAAATAAGAGAACTAGAGGAAAATTTGGGAAGAGAAATGAGAGTGATGCAAGAAAATCAAAAGAAATTAGTTAACAACTTGCTAAAAAAGACCCAAAAATTGCTGAAGAAAATCACACCTTAAAGATCGATAATCAAATATCAAAAGAGGTCCAAAAAGCCAATAAGGAGGAAAGAAATGCCTTAAAAAAGCAAAATCGGCCAAGTAGAAAAGGAGGTCAAAAAGTTCACTGAAGAAAATACTTTCTCAAAAATAGAATGGAGCAAATGGAAACTAATGACGTTTTGATAAATCAAGACATTATTAAACAAAACCAAAATAATGTAAAAAAAGGAAGACAGCAAGAAATATATCATTGGGAAGAAAATTTGACCTATAAAATAGATCCAGGGGAGATAATTTTAAAATTATTACACTACCTGAAAGTCATGATAAAAAAGGGAGTGGGGAACAGACATCATCTTTCAATAAATTATCAAGAAACAATATCCTGATATTCTAGAACCAGAGTGGAAAATAGATATTGAAAGAATTCACTGGTCACCTCCTGAAAAAGATACCCAAAAGAAAAGTCCTAGGAATACTGTAGTCAAATTCTAGAGTTCCCAGGTAAGGGGAAAATATTGCGAGCAGCCAAAAGAAACAATTTAAGTATTGTGGAAACACAATCTAAATAATACAATATTTAACAGTTCTACATTAAGGGATCAGAGAGTTTGGAAAATAGTATTCCACAGGTCAAAGGAGCTAGGATTAAAAGCAAGAATCACTCAGAAAAACTGAGTATTAATACTTCAGGGGAAAAAAATGGACATTCAATGAAACAGAGCACTTTCAAGTTTTCTTGATGAAAGGATGAGAATTGAATAGAAAATTTGACTTTCAAATACAAGATGCAAGAGAAGCATGAAAAGATAAAACAGAAAAAAGAAATCATAAGAGACTTATTGAAGTTGAACTCTTTATATTCCTATGTGGAAAAATTATATTCGTAACTCATGAGACTTTTCTCAGTATTAGAATAATTGGTAGTTGGAGGGAACAGATGGATAGATCAATAGATATAAATATAGATATGTATACACACAGAGCACATGGTGAATTCAATATAAATGATATCTAAAGATAAAATTAAGGGGTGAGATATGAGTGTACTTGAAGGAGGAAGGGAGAGGTACAATGGGCTAAATTATCTCATATTAAAGATACAAGAGAAACCTTTTACAGTGGAGGGGAAGAGGGAAAGTGAGAGGGAATTAGTGAACTTTACTTTCATTGGATCTGGTTTAAGGAGGCAATAACATACCCAATGGGTATGAAAATCTATCTTACCCTATAAGAAAGTAGGGAGGGATGGAGGGGGGGAAGGATAGAATGGAGGACAAATGGAAGGAGGGGGTAATCAGAAGCAAACACTTTTGAGGACGGACAGTGTCAAAAGAGAGAATAAAATAAATGGGGGCAGGATAGGATGGAGGGAAATATACTTTGTCTTTCACAACACGATTGTTATGGAAATGTTTTGTATGATGACACATGTATAACCTATATCAAATTGCTTGCCTTCTCAATGAGGATGGGTGGGGAGGGAAGAAGGGAGAAAATGTGGAACTCCAAGTTTTAAAGGTGAATGTTAAAAAATTGATTTTACATGCAACTGTGAAATAAGATATCCAGGCAATGGAATATAGAAATCTATCTTGCCCTACAGGAAAATAGAAGGGAAAGAGATAAGAGAAATTGCAGGTGATAGAAGGGAAGGAGTATTTTGGGAAAGGGTAATCAGAATGTGGGCTATCTTGGGGGAAATGGGAGGGGACAGAAGGGGAGAAAATTAGGAACTCAAAACCTTGTGGAAGTGAATGTTGAAAAACTACACATAAATTAATACAAAACAAAGAGATCATCACCTTTTAGTCAACTCATACCCAGGTTCTTAGTCCATGTATACTTTCTTGTAACTGTTCTAATAATGATGAAGTGCTTAGGAGTTAGAAGTATCATCTTCCCATGTAGTAATATATACAGCTTACCATTACTGAATCCCTTATGATTTCTCTTTTCTGTTTACCTTTTTATTCCTTTCTTGATTCTTGTATTTGAAAGTTAAATTTTTTATTCAGTTCTTGCCTTTTCATCAGGAATCCTCAAAAGTCCTTCATTTAATTAAAGATTAATTTTTTCTTCTATTGAATACATTATATTCAGTTTTGCTGGACAAGTTATTTTTGGTTGTAATCCTACCTCCTTTGCCTTCTAGAATATCCTATACCAAGTCCTCTGATCCTTTAATGTACAGTTGATAAAACTTGTGTAATTCTGACTACAACTATACAAAAGGAGCAATATTTTTTCTGGCTTCTTGAAATATTTTGTTCTTGACCTAGATGCTCTGGAATTTGGCTATAATATTCTTAAGAATTTTTATTTCAGGATCACTAATTGGAGGAGAATGGTGGATTCTTTGAATTTCTATTTTGCTCTCAATAACAAGATATCAGGGCAGTTTCCCTTGGCATTTCTTGAAAGATGATATCTAGGTTATTGTCTTTATCATGGATTTCAGGTTATCTAATAATTCTTACATTGGCTCTCAAACTATTTTAAGTTGTTTTTTCAATGAGATATTTCACAATTTCTTCATTTCTTTTGCATTCATTTGACTTTAATTTATTATTGACGGAGACTTCATAGAGTCATTAACTTCCACTTGTCAAATTCAATTTTAAACTATGTTCTTCAGCGAGCTGTTGCACTTTCTTTTCCATTAGGCCAATTCTTAACTTCAGTGATTTTTGTACCTGTTTTTCTGTTTGGCCAATTTGATTTTTAGTTCTTCTCTTCAGTAATTTCTGTACATCTTTTTACCCCCATTTGGCCAATTATGCTTTTTTAAAGAGTTCTCTCTTCTGGACTTTTGGCATCTTTTCCCATTTGGCCTCTTCTGCCTTTTTTTAAATATAATTTTCCTCAGTACTTTTTATGATTCCTTTACCAAGTCACTGATTTTTTTCACGATTTCTTGCATCAGTAGCATTTCTTTTTCCAACTTTTCTTCCATCTCTCTTGATTTTAAAATCCCTTTTTAAACTCTTCCATGGCCTGAGGCAAAAACCTATTTTACTTGAAGCTTTTTATGTAGCTGTTCTTCCTTGTCACCATAGCAATTTTCTGTGGTGAGGTTTGTTGTTGTTGTTATTGTTTGGACATTTTTCCATCATATATCTTGATTGTTAATTTTATATTAAAGCTTGGCTATGACCCTGGAAGAAAGAGGAGATTGCCCCAAGCTTCAGGGTTTTTTGGTGTATGTTTCTGTTTTCAAATCAATTTCTGAGGATCTAGAAATTTTCAGTTTTTTTCAAGGTAGTATGAACAAAGGAGAGGTGTGTTTATTGCTCTCCTGACTGGTAAATGAATACAAGCACACTTTTTTGTACTTAACCAGTGTCCAGGGTCCTTGTTCATTCTAGAGCTCCTCCTCACTCTGCGACTGTGATCCAAAATCATGTATGGGCAATACAAGAGAGTCCTGCTTTCAACATCAGCAAAGGGTCCCTTTCAATCTCCTTCTGACTGACACTTCAGAAAGCTGCCATCATTGCCATTTCAGTCATCCCTCTCAGGGTCTGTTTCAGGTTTGATGGGGTATGATCTGAGCTGCACTGGAATCTTCTTTCACACCAGTGAGACTGATCTTCCCTGACGACGTTCTGAATTGTTTTGGGCTCCAAAATTATTTCACTCTATTTTCTTCCATTTTGTCATCTAAGAATTCATTTTAACCATAATTTTAATGTCTTTTGGAGGAGTTTAGTGACTCTGAGTCTTTGATCTCTTATTTTCACTGAATTCTCCCCTAAAAAAAATAAAACCTGGAATTTTTAGAGGGTTGACGCTGTTGTTTAAAAAATAGTTTAAAAAGTATTTTAAAATGAAATGAAAGCACTAAAAGAAAATCTGTGTAGGAAATGAGAGCTATAGAAGGAAAAACTGGAATGATAATCAACACAACGGAACAAAATCCAAAGTCCACAAAGCTACAATACACTAAAAAGAAACTGAAAATTCCACGAAGGAATACGAAATATTAAAACAGTCTAAAGACCAAAAAATAGATGAGGCAAAGTGCGACACAGAAAAACTATTCACATGGAAATATGTGTATGATATTTTAAGAAACCGTAAAATTGCCCAGACCTCGAAAGAATTCACTAGCCCTATCTTGAAAGTCAAAAATAACCATAAAATAGGGGAAAAAACCCTCAGCAGCATTATAGTCAATATTCAGAATTTTCAAGTCAAAGAAAAATTACTGCAAATAGCAAAAAAGAAACAATACAACTACCAAGGTACAGTAACTATAATTACATAAAATTTAGTAGTGATCACCATAAAGAAACTGAGAAATCAGAATATGATGTTTATAAGACAAAATATCCAGTATTACTAGTAAGAATAATTTATCCAACAAAAGCCCCTTTCCAGAGGAGGGGAAAAATAGACTTTTAATTAAATAAAATGTTCCCAAACATTGCTGAAGAAACACTAAAATTATGCACATCATTGAAATACAAACAGATAAATAAAGGGAAACATAAAAAGCACACATAAATATATAGTCAAAAGACACTAAAATAAGATTAAACTATGCATTCTAATACAGGGATATGATGCATGAGTATCTTGAAAATCTTGTTACCATCAGGGGTCACAGATGGATTTTGTTATTTTTTTTTAATTATTGTTTTTCAAAAAAGAATGTGAAGAAAGGGAGCAACTATTTCACTATAGAAGAACTAGAGAGAAATAGTAGAGAAAATTACTCCAAAACTAGGATGAACACAAAGAAGTTTTATAAACAATAAAGAGCAGATAATCAAGTGTTAACACTTGAAGCTCATTCTTACCTGAACTAGTCAAAAGAGGGAAGAGTACATACACACATTGTTAGGTACAGAAATATACAGAACAGGATAACGGTAGGGACAGTGAAGAAGGAAGATGGAGAAATAATAGAGTTCATTAATTAAGGAAGAGATTAGTTCTAAGCAAAACAAGCATTAAGGAGGGCAGATTGTAAAAAGAGTTTTAAAAATAAAAGAAAAAAGAAAAATCTGTGTTTGGGTACTAAATGAGGGAAAGAGAAGGGCAAAGAATAATAAATATATCTAAGTCACTGGTGCTTCTCTTTCAATGCCTTATTCTTTATAAAGTGAAGATGTGAAACAAAGAGAAGAAAAATTATAAGAGAAGAACATGAAGAGAAACACAATTAACCATAACTTTCATGAATGTCAATGGAGTCAATTCACCCATAAATGGAAGATAGCAAAATAAGTTATAAAGTAGAATACAAAAAGACGTGCCTTAACAAATAAATGATTAATAAATAGAGATTCTCTCTGTGTTAAAATAAGTGGCTGAAGAATAATATTTGAAATATTAAGAATTCCCTACCAAAAAAGTATCAAAAATGATCTCAGACAAAGCAAAAGGAACAATATCTTTAATTAAAAGAGTAAAAAGAGAAATTATATTTTGCTAAAAAGTAGCAAAGACAGCAAATTGGTATCAATAACAAATATAATCACCAAATGACATTTCATTTCAATAATTAAAGAAAATAATAAATGAGCTATGATGAGACATATCAAAAATATAATAGTTGATTTCTTCAATTTACCCCCTTTTACTCAAGAAACCAAGCCAAAATAAAACAAAGCAAAGGCATTAAGGGTCTGATAGAACTATGGAGATCAGTAAATGAAAATATAAAGGATTATTTCTATTCCTCAGCTATATATAACACTTAAAAATTGATATAACATATCAAGGCATTGAAAACGTCACAAAAATTCAATAAAACAAAAATACCAAAAATGTGTTTTATAGGTAACAATACAACAAAAAACATATTCCACAATGGCCCACTGAAGTAACAATTAAACTTTAGGAACTAAATAACTTGTTCCTAAAAAATGTGTCGGTCAAAGATCAAATTGTACAATCGTCACTAAAGAAAAAGATAACAATGGGATTAATAAAAGAAAGCATAGATCAATTAATTTGGTATACAACTAAAAAATTAGCATGTCAAGAATTTAGAGAAATAAAAGACTAAAATAAAAATGCTCAAATTCAAAGAAATTAATAAAATTGAAGGGAAATGTAAACAAGAAACCATTAAATCAATAGGTAAAATATGACCTTTTTAAGAAAAAAAGAGAATAAATAACCTGCTTTAGTTTTTGAAATGAAAGGGAGTAGTGGCATAAAAATGAAAGAAAAATATGAATTTGCAACTAATAAAGATTAAACAGAGCAAAAGTTTAGAAATTATTTCCTTCAATCATGCACCACTAAAACTGATCATCTAAATGAAATAGATAAATATGCACAAAAATATAAAAAGACTTACACTTAAAAAAATATTAATAGACAGCACAATCTGGTAAAAAATGATAATTTAACATTAAACTCTACCTCAAAAAAAGCATAATTAAGCATACTGATTGAAAAGTTAATGCCAAGAAACATTTAAAGAAAAAAATAATTTAAAATGCCACAGGGGAAAATACAAGAAGAAAGAAATCCTATGAGATACCTTCTTTGATTTAGGATTCCTTCAAATACTATTTAAAATAACATCTTCTACAGGAAGACTTTTTCAAATCCCCCTTAATTTTAATACCTTTTCTATTTTACTTTCTATTTAACCTGTATATAGTTTCTTAGTAAATATCTGTTCACTTGTGTCTCCATCTAGATTGTGGACTGTTTGAAGGCAGGGACTTTATTTTGCCTTTCTTTATATTCCTAGCATTTGGTACAGTGGCTGTCATATAATAGATATTCCATAGCTGTTTAATTACTGATACTGTGTTTATTCTGATACCTAAACCAAAGAGATTTAAAATTCAGAAATGTCTATAAAATGATACATTTAATGAAAGTGATACAAAAATAAATAAATCAAACATTAGCATGAACGCTCTAGTAAGCTATCAGAAAGATTATGCTCTAAGACCAGATGGATTTTTATACTAGAAATTCAGGGATGATTGAATTTAAGGAAAACTGTAAACATAATTGATAATGTTAATAACAAGAACAGCAAAAAATTTATATAGCTATATCAATAGGTGCAGATCAAGTTTGTGAAAGGATTCAATAGTCATTCCTGGTTTAAAAGAAGAACTGCAAATCACTGGAATAAATGTGGATTTTTTAAAAAATATGACAAATAATATTCATCTGTAAATCAAGAAAAATAATTATAAGCAGTGAGGGTACAGTAGAAGCCTTTATTCTTTCCCTCTTAGATGGTCACCAATTCAATATATAAATATCTTATTTGCCCTTTGTCTCCCCCATTAGATAATGAACTCCTTGAAAGCAGGGACTGTTTTGTTTTGCTTTGTTTTTTTTACATATGTATCCCCAGAATTTGAAACAATTTCTATCATATCATAAGCACTTAAGAAATACTAGTTGAGGGGGGCGGAGCCAAGATGGTGGAGTAGAAAGACTCACCTATGCTAGGTCCGAACCCACCGCCCATAGATTTCCTGTAAAAAGAACTCCTGACAAATCCTGGAACAGTGGAAGCCGCACAGCAACACAGTGAAAGAGATTTCCGTTGCAGAGAGCCTTGAAAAACCCATCGCAAAGATACCCTGGACGGGAGCAGAGTACTGCCTGGCCGAGCACTCCCCTCCCCGCCGGCCGCGGAGCTCTGCCTGGCCACGCGGCACCAAGAGGAGCGAGCAGAGCCCTGCAGGCGTCAGAGACCTGAATCTCCAGCAGCTGCGAAGGTCCCTCCACCCACAGACGCACAGGTCAGTGAGAGAGATGGGCTGAGGGGGAGCGGGGGATCTCCGGGACTTGGACCTCCTGGGAAGCGGCCGCTGCTGCACAGGCTGAGGCAGCTCGGCCAGAGACTCCCAGAGCAGGCTGGAGCTCCACACCAGCTCCACTACAAAGGATCTCTGTATAAATCCCCTGAGGGAACTGAGCCTGGGAGGCGGCCCTGCCCCCACCTGAGAACCAGCAGATAAGCTCCCATTGAAGAGCAGTCAAGCCTGCCGCCAAAAGCCCTGAGGCTGGGGAGCAGCATTTGAATCTCAGACCCCAAGCACTAGTTCAGGCAGACCTAGGCTGGGGTGGAGAGCACTCTCATAAGTCAAGTAACTGGCTGGGAAAATGCCCAG
>CM053771.1:220137938-220178930 GCA_028658325.1 Potorous gilbertii | reverse complement strand
TTTTTTTTTTAAATAAAAATAAATAAATAAATTATTAAAAAAAAAAAAGAAATGATGGAAGATAGACTTCAGAATAACGTGGAAAGACTTACATGAATGGATGGGTGAGTGAAGTGAGCAGAGCTATGAGAACATTATACACAGTAATAGCCACAGTATGCGAGGGCTGTTTTTGATACACTTAGACTTTCACAAAAATGTAAGAACCTAAAACAATTCCAAAGGACTCTTGATGCAAAATGCCATCCACATCCAGAGAAATAACTACAGAGTTGAAATGCAGAATTAAGCTATTATTTTCTCCTTTACAACGTTTTCTTTTGTTTTTCTCAGTTTCTCCCATTTGTTTTAATTCTTCTATGCAACATGACTAACATGAAAATGTGCTGAACAGGAATTTATTTGTAGAACTATATAAGATTGTATTATATGTCATCTTAGGGAGGGAGAGGAGAAGGGTGAAAAAATTTGGAATTTATAGAAGTAATTATTGAAAATTGAAAACAAATATAGTGATAAATTTGGGGGGAAAATAAAAAAAAAACCTAAAGTACTTGGCATTACAATTTAAATTAATTTACTTGTTCTTTGCCATGTCAATTATATTATAAAAGGATTACATCATAGAGACAGGAAAAATTACAAAAGAAAATCCACCTAGAGTAACAAAGGGTCTAGTATCCTAAGGGAAGTAAAGGAAAAAAAAATGTGGAAATGAAGGGGGGCCTAGGAGGGCCAGACCACAAACTATACTACAAAGCAGTAAAAAATCAAAACAATTTGATTTTAAGAAATGGAGAGGCTGATGAATAGAACATATTAGGTACACAACAGAAATGAATTAACACTTTATCCTAGTATTCAGTACTAGATCCCAGCTAGTTGTATAAGAATATTCTATTTGACAAAAATATTAAAAAATAAAATTTAAATAAAACCTATCAGAAAACTTCCGTACAATTTAGATTAAAAAAAAAAGGTATACACCAACATCTCACACTATTGCCATTAAACTCCAAATGGGTACATGACTTAAATGTATAAGGTGCTGTCATAAAAATAAACAAATAAAGGATCAAAGAAGAAATTAGAGGATCGAGGTAGCACAGTGGATAAAGTGTATTGCGGAGACAGAAAGACTCATCTTCAATGTGTTCAAATCTGGCCTCAGACATTTACAATCTTTTGATCCTGGGCAAGTTACTTAACCCTGTTTTCTTCAGTTCCTTATCTGTCTGATGATCTGGAGAAGCAAATAGCAATGCACTTCAGTGTCTTTGTCAAGAAAACCCCAAATGGGGTCGCAAATAATCAGAGCCAAAAACAAAGCATGAAATTATCTATCTAATCTGTGTACAAGTTTCCTGACTTTCCTGCATTCCTTCCAGGCATTGTGTCTATCTCCCAAGTCTGAAATGTTCTCCCTCTTCCATTCTTCCATTCTAACTATCTTCCTGGCTTCCCCCAAATTCCAAATAAAATTTTAACTTCTGCAGGAAGCCTTCCTGAGACCCCTCTTAATTTCAGTGGCTTTTACTCAATTATATCCTATTCATGCTCTGCATAGCTTTTTTTTTTCTTAATATTGTCTCTTGAATTGGATTGTAAGAATATAGGATCCAAGAATATAGGAACTGACTTTTGACACTTTTTGTATCCCTTACATTTAACACAGGGTCTGGTAAAAAATATGTATTAAGTGATGGAAGGATTTATAGAGGGGTGGAGACCATGACCAAAAAAAAAATGGTAGAGATAATTACAGAGGACGAAATTAATAATTCAAATAAAAAAATTGAACAGATTTTGTACAAAGAAAATCAATATATTTACAACTGGTGGCAAAACAAGAAAACTGGGGGGAAAATCTTTCTCCAAATGGTCAAAGGATAGGAAGGGGAAGGAATCCAAACTACCACAATCCATGTGAAAAAAAAAATACTCTAAGTCACTAGCAATTAGAATTAAAGTAGCACCAGGGCCTAGGCATAGATGTTGGCCCATCTTTCCCCCCAAATTTCCTATTTTCAGCAAGTAGTCTGCAGCTCACTTGGTTGCCTCCTCCATCATTCACCACTGCAAATGATACAATCAAAAAGAGAGGAAGTTAAAAAGGAAGAATGTGCAAATAGGTGATTTTGATCTCTGCAAAAATAAAGTCCAAGATGTTACTTTTTTATTTTACAATTTATAAAAAAGCTGTCTCCCTCCTCCCTCAGAGAATACCTTATAACTCCTCAGTCACTCCTTCCCCTTTTTCTCATATTTCCCCTAGTAATATATAGAAATTATAGCAACTCTGAGCCCCCCTTCCATTATATTGGCAAGGTTGAAAAAAGAAAACAGAAAATATTGGAGCAGGTATAGTAAGACATTAACACACACTGTTTTTGGAATGGCCGACTGGTTTATTTTGGAAAGCAATTTGTAGCTTATGTCCCTAAATTTATTAAATTGTGAATATCCTTTGACTCAGTGATGTCAATATTAGTTTTATATCTTAAATTATAATGTAAATGTTAGGTATTATTATTGAAGCTGTGGCTACTGCTGCTGTTGTTGTTTTTATAATAAATGTTAAAGGAGACAAATTTGGAGAAGTCTGAGAAAACGTCTATGAACTGATTCAAATAGAAGGATGAACCAGGAGGTCAACATACACACCCCTATGCATGCATACATACATATATACACACAAATATATGTCTATAAGCATACATGCATATATACAAGTACACATATGTGCATATATACATAAGTGTATGTGCAGATATTTGTATATACATGTGTGTGCTCATGTGTGTGCACATACACACATGCATAAGTGCATATTTGGAACCTGCTCTGTGGGAACAAGTGTTTTCCTTAACTGAGCATGATTGTAATAGGTTTTCTTTTTCTTTCTTTTTCATTGTGACATGTGGGATCAGGAATGGAAGAGAAAGGTAACTTTTGTTCATGTAAAAAAATTTAAAAAATCTAATTGATAGCAAATTTAAGCTCAAAAGAAATAGAAACTTCATGTTCCAATTTAATTGCTATGTTAAAATACTTATTATCTTAATAATACTTATTTTGATCTTCTTTGGGTGAAATTTAGAATCATTAGCACTTTCTTCTACCGTTATTCTCGCTGACATAACCACTTTTGGATTTATTCTTGGAAGACTTTTAATATGACATAGATCATGAACTAAAGGGGCCTGCATGCCAAAACTAAGGCACAAAATGGATAAACCTAAGGTTATTTTTTTCCAAGAATCATAGAATTTAGAGTTTAAAAAAACCTTAAAGTATCTTGTCAGAGAACCTCCTTTTATTGATGAGGAAACTGAAGGCTGTAAAGCTAAGGGATCTGCTCAAGGTAATCCTTGCAGAAAGAGGCAGAAACAGAATTTGAATCCTTATAAAAAATCCTAGAATTTGATACCTAGTATTCTTTCCAGTACATCAAATTTCCCCTATTCCTGATTCTGGGGATATATACAAATGTGTGTCTGTTGTGTGTGCGTGTATTAACTGATACAACCTTCCTTTCCATTATCCTAAACAAAGCTAAATTTATTTCCTTTGCTTCTCCTTTGAACTCTTGAGTATTAAAGATTTTTTGTTGTTGCTGGAGTCTTAGATCCCTAGTCTGTTCAGCTGCCAAAATTCCTATGGACCATACTTATATGGCCTGAGTGAAATGTCTATTTTTCCATTCTCTAATTCTGAGTCCCCAACATCTATGCTCTTCTATTCTTTCACTTATCCTTAAATTTAATGCTTAGTAATATATTTTTTCCTTTACTATTATTTATGGATAGAATCATGCCACTTTAATACCCATAGGTTAAACCCCTCTCCTATCGAAATGAGGAAATAAAAATTGTCAGCGCAAAGCTTACAAAAAGCTTTTTATGATTATAAATTGTTGAAGAGAAACGTAGAAATTTTGTTCAATTTTCCCCACTTGAAATGTGATGGGAGAATCAGCACCCATACAAAGTCAGAGAATTGGCCACCTGGAAATTTGTTAAGCGTGAAATAAAAGCAGTGAAAAAGATTGCAAAAATGGTGAATACAGAGAAACTAGTTGAATTCAAACAAGTAATATATGTGGGCACAAAGTCTAAGAGGAAATATTCATGTAACATGTTATTCATAGGAAATGTGGAGAGAAATGAAATACTAAAGAAATACTAAAAACAAAGATAAATAAGAGCTTGAAGATACTAGGGTTATAATGGTTTTCTCAAAGGTTTAATAGCAGAAGTTAAAATACTGAAAAGAATCAAGAATTCATTTTAAAATGAGAGCAGACAAGAGGGCCTGGAGGTAACAAAAGCTTTCTGAAAGAAACTAGCAAAGTACACAAGATAACTGGAAACTAACACTGCACTCAATGATGTAAATACGTAAAAATGGGAGTGGAAGAGTAATGTATATCTGTGAAATAACTTGTAATCATAAATGCTTAAGAAACAAGTAAAAACGATAGTAGTGAAATGTCAGAGGTCTAACTATATGGATAGAACTGGAGAGAAAAAGAAGCGAAATTTGGACCCTGAGAAAGTGATAAAGATTATTATATCATTGCTTCACAGATCTCTATGCGAATGCCTCAATCTGATATGGTTCATATGTTAAATTCTTGAAGATCATACCAGTCCAATGTCATCACCATTTGTCTGGTCACTAAGTGATTAGTCTTTTTTTTTTAGCTATGAAAACTCATGAAACAGAGAAAATTATAAAAGAGACATCAGTACTGGACAGAACCCTGCCTCTTCTGCAGTGCTAGTGACACAGTACAGAAAGGGCCTATGAATTACACAGAATTAGACTGTCTATAAATATAAACCTAATGTTTGTTAATGAAGATATGAGGCTCTGTAAAGTGATAATGTGGCAATGTAAGTTAGAGGCGGAACAATGAATTAGAAGCTTAGACTCAGAGTCAGAAAGACTGGAGTTTGATTCCTGCCACAGAAACTTATTATGTATCCCTTGCTAAATCACTTAACTTCTGTTTTCCTTAGTTTCCTTAAATGTAATTGGGACAAGGGTTAATAAAAGCACCTACCTCAGTAGATTATGAGGATTGAATTGATCACTGTAAAATACTGCTGCTACCATGTACAATGATCTAGTTCTGCTCATTTCACTTTGCATCAGTTCACATATGTCTTCCCAGGTTTTTCCTCAAATCAGCCTGCTTGTCATTTCTATGGTAAAATAGCATTCCATCAAAACTATATACTAGGACTTGTTCAACCATTACCCAAATGATGGGCAACCTCTTATTTTCTACTGCTTTGACACCACTAAAAGAGCTGCTATAAAAATTTTGTACATATGAGTCCTTTTCCTTTCTTAAAACAAAACAGACCTAGTAACAGTATTGCTGCGTTGAAGGGATGCATAGTTTTTATACTCCTTTAAGCACAGTAGCAACTTACTCTTCAGAATGGTGGGATGAATCACTAGCTCCACCAACATTGTATTACCGTCCCAATTTTTCCATATCGCCTTTGTTATTTTCTTTTCCTGTCATATTAGCCAACTTCATAGGCATGAGATCTTATCTCAGAGTTGTTTTAAAACTGCATTTCTCTAATCAATAGTAATTACTAACGTTTTTCATACTACAGATAGCTTTTATTTTTTCTTCAGAAAACTGCCTGTTCATATCCTTTGACCATTTACTAACTGGGTAATGAATCACTGAATTGTATCATTACTTAAATTCTCAATATAAATAAAAGCGAAAGCTATAAGGAATTTGTGGCTAAATGATTCCCGGTTTCCCCTTGAAGAGGCAAACAAAGGTCAGTGGAATATTTTATATCACAAATATAAAGGCAACAAAACAGCAGTTCACAATTTAACTGTTTATCTTGCCTTTCGCTGCTTATAGTGATAATGGCGGAGCATGATGACAGTAATTGTAGCTTATGTATGAACACCTTTTGTAGAGGACAAGGAGAGTAGACATGTTCTGTGAAGAAACTGATGATGCCCTTTACATTATGTCAATATAAACCGATACATAGTACCTAAGAAAAGCAAACTTGGTCATACAAAAGGATGAAAAACACTGAAAGATAATATTCAGGAGTAATAAACAAACGAAGCAATGAACTTGTAGAAACCATAGAAATCCCATGTCTATCGTTATGTAATTATGTGTGTGTGTATTTCTGTATGTATATATTAAAATGTTCCATATAATAGAATGAAATATACACATGTATTATATAAATACACATGAATATATATGTAAATATCTATATATGGAAAACATTTTTTCAAAAAATAAGTATGAGGAGGCACTGGATAAGTGTCAGATGCACTGATTATAATACAGAAAATTAAATCCATTGACTTTCATCTCCACCTCTACTCTGAACCAAAATCATCAATGTTCTCTCTTTTTTTAAACATTAAATTTTTATTTCACTTTTTAAATTATATTTAATCAAAATTTTTAGCATTTAAAAAAAACTTTAAGTTCCAAATTATCTACTTCCCTTTACCCTCCCCCTCTATAAGAAGGCAAGCAATTTGATAGATTATACATGTGAAATCACGCAAAACATTTCCATATTATCCATGTTGCAAAAGAAAACAAAAATAAAAAACACCAATGGCTAGAGGTACACCCTCTTTAATATGAGCTGGAGCCTGACCAAATCCCCATTCCCCCTTCAGGTGTGATGAACCTGGATACAATGTTTCAGAAGCATTTGCTGAGGCAGTTCTCATTTCACAGGTCAGTCTAAAAAGAAACTTCTTTCCTTGATACATTTTATATAGTTCATTAGTTGGAAGGGCATCTATGCTTCCAAAATCTACCCCTGCTCTCAATAGAGCAGTAAACAATTCTTTTCTTGTCAATCTATTCTGATTATGCATCTGTTGGCTATTTACTCCTCTCTCAAGGAAATGTATTTTTTTCACTAATTCTCACCATCCAAGTTACCAACGATTCTCCCATCTTTCGAGTGAACAAACTCAAAATATCTGTGACCTTCTTCTGAGTAACATCCTCAATTACCTCCCCAAACACTGTGGGGGTCCCTTGATTCTCCAGCTTCCTTCTTAGTACTGGCTGAATCTTAGCTTCCTCATGTTTCATTCCCCTTCCACACATCCTCCTGGCCTGTGCTTAGGCCCAATCAAGCCCAGCCTGTGCAAGGGCTGCATTCATTTTTCCTCTTGTTAACTAGTCGCCTCCTGTGAGCCAAACCAACCACAGCTTTTTCTTGTACCACCTGAAAGTCTCTAGCTTCCTCTCCTAAAAAATAGTTTAAACACTGCAGAATAAAAAGCTTCTCCTGCAAACCAGTCAATTCCCTTTCCATCTGAGCCTTTTCCTCCAGCACCTTATCCCCACTTTTACATATAATTCTATAGCTTGTTGGCAAGGCCCAGCCTCTCCTACCCACCCCTGCCATTTCTTTCCTTGGCTCTACTGGTATTCCCTGCAAACATCTTTCAAAGTCTCTGGGTTCTCCCTTCTATAGCCTTGCTTCCCAGTTTTTATGAAGCCCTGTGCCTTTAGTCCATTCTCTTGCCAAGGACGAATAAAGCAAATCATTCCACCCTTGAACATCTATCTCTTCCTGTCTCTTCTGCCTTTCTGCCTCCAAATTGAAGTCTGATATTTCACCACTCCATCCTCATGGTCTTTTGTAGTGCCCATGCGATATTCACAGCACCTACCCCGGCCATTTATCCCATGCAATTCTGAATCGAGAAATATCACAGACTCTCCACATGGAAGGCAGAGCCAAAACATTTATTCAGACACCAGAAAGCCAAATTCATGGCAGTAACCAAAATCTATACACAATAACAATGCAGATAAAAGCACCATCCCCAAGCAGTCCACCCACAAACCAGCTCCAGTAAAGAAATCACCCTCCTAAAACAAAATCACAAACAAGTTCTCTCACTCACACTAGCCAGCAGCCTGCGTCTTGCCTCCTCCTGGCTGCTCTCAAGACTAACTTCCTCTCAGCTCTCTTCTACCTCCTCCTCTTCCTGTTCCACCCATTCAGCAAACTCCTCCCACCACAGGCTCAATGTGCTTCAGACTCATTTGAAACCTATTAATGAATAAGACAGATCTCCCCTTTTTAAGTTACCATTATAAGCGCCTAGAGGAATTTTTGAAAGAGATCTCCAAATTAGTGATTCAAATTCATTTCAAATTCAATAGCCAAAAAAAAGAAACCTATGATCTTTTTCTTTATTCTACAAACTCAGTCTTCTGAATTTCCAGTTTTAAGGACAACAATATCCATCTAGTCACATAGATTTGAAACTCAACTCTTTACTCTTGGTCACTTCATATATCCAATTAGTTTTCAAGCTTATTGATTCTAGCACCACAGTATCTTTCACAACCTAGCACTTTTTCTGTCATAATTCTACAACTTAATTCTGGGTCTCAACTCATCTAACCTGAATTATTGCAATATTTCCCCCTGTGGTCTCTCTGTATCTAGCCTATTCCTTTCAATGCACCTTTCATAGAGTTGTCACCTTGATATTTTTAAAACATAAGTCTTACTATATTATTACCCTGTTCAAGAAGATTCAATTGTTCCCTACTGTCTTTATGAATTAATTATAAATACCTCTATTAGTCATTTAAAATCCTTCACAATATAGTTTTAACCTATCTTTCTAGGTTACGCTAATTACACATTTCTCCCTTTGACACCCTATGATCCCATCATATTTCATTTGCTTTTCCACAATATGGAAATCTATATGTGTTTATGCCAGCGCTGTACCCAATCCCTGGAAGTTTTCTCTTGTCATTGTTATTTCTTGAAATCACCAGCTCCATTGAAATCTCAGATCAAGTCTCAGCTCCTATATGTAGCCTTTTCTGATTCTCCCAATAGTACTTACCTTCCTCCTATATTTTTGTATTTGTTATACACTATATATGTATAGACACATGTGTACACACATATACATTTATGTATCTACAATTATGTATATATATGAGTATATACATTCACATAATATGTGTGTATTTACACACATGCATACACATACATACATAGAAAGTCTACTTACATGCAAATGTTGCTTTCTACAATAGAATATTAATCTCCTTGAGAGGATGAACAATCAAAAAGGCCTGGGTTCAAGATCTATTTCTGATATAGAATAGCTATATGACTATGCAATACTCCTGATGATTTTCTCAATCCATCAATAATAAATCTGCATTTAGAAAAGGAGTTTTCCCATGGGGATTTCCCTAGCCAACTAAATCACAGGTCAGTAAGTAACAACAGAGGATATTAAGTGAGTGTTTGGGTTATTCAACAAACAGTAATGATGTTTACACAAGATAATCATATATTATACTGAGGGTGATGGGAAGCTGCATCTTATTAAAGGAATTTTAATTTGGCTGTATTTCTTGTTTACCTTTTGTTCGAATTAGGTCGGGATCAAGCTAAAAATGTGACATTGGGGCAAATTGATGTGCATATTTTGAACCTATTCATGGAAGTTGGCTCAGTGGTATGTCTATGAAAGGTTCAGGTGTATAGAAGGGCCATATTTCTCCTCTGTGTCCCCTTTTATTATAGAAATGATGAAACTTTTACCAGTCTGCCAAGTCTAGTTGAAATTAGCCTCTGGGATCAAAAGTTATTAGTGGAGAAGGAAAGGGGCAGACAAACACAGTGATTTTATAATCCTATTGTCCTAGGAAACTAGGCTAATGAGGGTTGACTGGTGAAAATGAAAATGATCATGAAATGCTTCAGGCACCACACCTCTATAAATAGTGAAAAGAAGCAGCAAAACCTGAGTCCTGCTGTCAAGGATGCTATGCTGATAAGGTGAATTCAGCCTACAAAGAGAGGAGAGAAAAATAATACCCCCCTCTTTCTTACCCTAATCTTTTCAATGCTGAAATAATATTCAGTAACTTTATTGAAAGGAAACAATAAGAAAGCCAATGGTTTGCATCTAAAGTTAATGAAACACTAATTTACTAATGTTTTATTCTTCCTTAATTTTTTAATTGTATCTATCCTTTTCTTTTCTCTTACTAAAACATCATGGAACCATTTTCACATTCTGATAATCTGAATCGGAGTCTGCTTGTACCCTTTCTGACATCCTCTTTTCTAGGGGCTCAGAACTGGGCCATTTAGATGAACCATATTTAACATGGCTCTTCTAACACTGTTCCCAGAATAATATAATTTCTCCATTGGAAGGTGACTAGGACCAGAAATTATGAGTCTTGCTTCCTAACTACACAAGCAGGGAGTACTTTAATTTACCCACTCTCCAGAATTTCTAAATCAATTTTCACCATAAAAATGGAGACAATCTGCCAGAGATTTTCACCCAGAATCATCTGCATTCAGAAACCACCATGAATCACGCTCCAAACAATGTATTCTCTCTGACTCATCACACTTCCCTACGTGGACTCTATCACTCCTTCCAGAAGTGCATATTGAACTGCCCCAAATGCTCAGTAGCCCTTTCCTTATCAGATTTCTTCCACCAAATAACTAGGTAGCCTTAGTAGAGCATGCCTACTAGATAGTTATCTACAGAAAACCATGACTTTTCTAGATTGTTGCAATGGAAAAAGAACGGAATTTTGAATTCTGCTTCTGCTCCCTGGTATCTGAATGGATCCAAGTACATTCAGCATTTCCTATTTTCTACTACATAAGTTATAAACTCCTTAAAATTGAATTCAATGCCTTACGTAATATGCCTCCTTTGTTGTGGCTGTTCAGTTGTTTTTCAACTGAATCTGTCTCTTCATGACATCATTTCAAGTTTTCTTGGAAAATACACTGGAGGGGTTTGCCATTTCCATCTTCAGCTCATTTTACAGATGAGAAAATTGAGGAAAGCAAAATGAAGTGATTTACCTAGGGTCACACAGTTGTCTGAGGTCAGATTTGCGCTCAGGAGGATAAGGTGGTTTTTGTTGGGTTTTTTTTTTTAATTCAGGTCTTTCACTATCTATAATGACACCTAGCTGCTTTAATATGGCTCCTACTTCTCTCTTTAGTCTTATTTCTTATTATGTTTCTTGTATGTACTAGACAGCAGATCTAAGTTACAGAGAGGTAGAATTCAGATTAAAATAAGGATAAAGTTCCTAGCAATTAGAGTTGTGCCAAAATAAAATGTTTTAATTGAAGAGGTAGTAAATTCCATAAGATTAAAATTCATCAAGTGGGGACTAGAGGCTGAATAATTACTTACCAAGAAAGTCTAGGGGACGCTTCTGTTCATGCCTAGGTTTTACCAAATAGAGTCTGCAGTTCTTTCCTTAGAGATTCTGATTCCTTATTAGCTATTCAACATTCTCCAATCTCATATTGCTTTCTTCTACCTCTTTACCTTTAGCAACTTAATCATCTTACATCTAGAATGAAATATATTCCTTCCATGAAACAGTTGTAAACCACTTCTTCCTTCAAGGCCCAACACAAACTATGCCTTTTTGCCATGATCCTTCCACATAAGAATTATCTACATGTACGTTTGTCATTTTACTTACTGGATTATAAGATCTTTAAAAAGGAACTAGAACATATTTCATCTCTGTATATAATAGTAATCATCTTTATGATAAGTAGCAGCAAATTTATAGAATTTAAAGTTTCTAAAGAACCCGGTCTGTTCTACCATTAAAGATAATTAGGTGGCAGAGTAGATAGAACAGAGTCAGAAATATCTGAGTTCAAATCCAGTGTCAGGCATGTACTGTGTGGTTTGGAAAAACATTCAACTACTTCCTGCTTCAGTTTTCTCATCTGTAAAATGAAAATAATATCACTTAACTCTGAGGGTTTTATGAGGAAAAAGTGATATTTGTAAAGCACTTTTTAAATCTTACGGCACTATGTAAATACTAGGCATTATTTTTAATTGAAATTATTATTATATCCTTTAATCTTTAAAATATTCCTAGAAAGCAGGGCCTACTCTTCCCATTTTAGAGTTGAGGAAACTGAGGTTAAAAAAAATAAAATGATTTACCCAATTTCACATAACTAGTGTGTCTGAGGTAGGATTCCAATCCAGGTCAACATACTCCACGTCCAAAACTCTATTGATTGTGCCAATTAGCTGTCTCTGAAGAAAGTATCAAAGTATTTGCAAATTATAGATAATAAATAGTTGTTGAATTAATTCATTTTTTTCAGAAGTGATATTGTTAGTGACTGGCACAAATCATACTAGATTCAGGTCTCCTGTCCTCCAGTCTACTTTGACTATTTATACTTTGACCTGATGATTTCAAAAATTTCTCTCTCACTAGCCTATTTATTTTGCATTAGAGTAAGTAACAGAGAAGACAAAGATAAAGTTCTTGTCCTCAGAGATGGCATTTAAAATGTACAAAACTATCTGAGTATGCTACATTAATGTCTATTATCAGAGTTTACTTTAGCAGTTTAGTAAATCATAAGCTTGAACACTAAGGGGATTAATTTCAGGATAGGTGAATATCAGTGAGGCCTTAACAAGTTTTTGTCAGTTGCAGAGGGGAGTAGAGGACAACATGAAGGTGATGGGTAGACCTGAATCAGCATTCCCTTGGTGAGGGGAGATGTTGGAAGAGGAAAGGGAGAAGGAATGAAAGATAAACTTCACCTACTTCACAATCTTTCCTGGGGCCAGACCTGCATTTAATCTTATGTTGCTCCAGTTTATCACATATAAAATTAGCAAAATAATTAATTTTTCACAATACTCTTGTGTCATAGGATATAATGAAAATGGGGATAAAAATGAAACCGTAGCATAGAGGATGTCTAAAAGTCAAACAAATACATCAATGACTACATAATTCCATTTACAGGAAATGATAGAAGCGCCTGCTTCTTGTCATTGTTTTAGTTCACCTGACTCTCGATTTAAGAAGACTATTTTCCTTAAACAAATACTGAAAATCATCTATATTTTAAAAAATAGATAGGGAGAGCATTTTAAAACAGTGAAGACCTTTATGAAACTTTTAAAAAAACGTAAATATCTGAGAAAGCCCTAAAACATTCAGACTTGACCTGCCTCCTGATTTACATTTTATAAGGCTCACTACCTGTTTAGCTGACTACCTCTGTTTCTGCAATGAGAAATTTTATAAGGAGCAAGGTCTATACTTTTCCTTATGTAGCAAAGTCTATTGTCACCACCACATTACAGATATACATTTTCAAATCAGGCCCTAAAAGAATGTGTTTGTTTATTTGTTTTCCCAATACTGTGCTTTATGCTATCATGCACGTAGTTATCACCAGGTAATGTTGATGCCTGCTTTATGACTAAGAAAAACAGATAATCAACTTGACTTGTTCCAACTGATAATCAGGGAAAAAAATGGTCTTTCATTTGAGAGCACATGATCTAATCCTTTACATGCTTTTCCTAAAGAAATAACATTGATATTTAAATAATAGAGATTTTAAAGTGATTCATTGTTTAGACCAATATTTAATTAATTAAACAAATATAAGTACTTTATAATGACTTTCTTCACAATAAACTTTAACTCTTATCAATCATAGCTGCATTGATTTGAACCTCAGTACCTAAGCTGTTAAAAGATTCTTACACATATAACTAACACACTCTAGTTCTCTCTTCCAGTCATAGTGTTTGCTATATCTACCCCTTAGACTTTAAGTAGTAACTCCTCTACCATCAGCCTCCATCATCTCTGTTCTCATTGTTAAGACTCAGTATCTACTTATCCCATTTCACTTCACCACAAAAAATTCAAGGAATATTTACCTTGAAGATATATAGCAAAGGATAAAATATAAACATTTTCCCCAATACATTCATAGCATATTCTTGCCTTCATATTACAAGTTCTCAGGAGAATAAGCTCCACTTTGCTCAGTTCCTAAAGAGCTTTGATGCCACTAGGTTCATGTCCAATGGCAGCTTGGCTGCTTCCTCGATCAATGACCTCTCTGTTTCTGCTGGCCTAGGTTTAGAAAGTCATCTCTTCTTCCTCAAGGAAGCAAGACCCTGTAAAGAACAGAGACACAAAAGTGCATGCAAACTCTGAATACTGTATGCTCAGGTGATATCTGGATCTTTCTTAGCTCATACATCATAAATATTCTATTTATTTACTTAGGGAAAGAAGAAAAGCAGAGATCATGTGCTGAGACCCATTTATCAGGCTTCCTTAACTTCCTTCCTATGCCAATCAAATCCCAAAGACAGCTTGGCCATCTCTCAGAGAAAAAAATAGTCTGATGTATGTTGTGAGAGATGAAGAACTTTAACATATAGTGGTCCTATCACAGATCACATCTTTATGAACTCAGCCAATAGTGTTAACAAAGAAGTATTGACCAAAAGGTATCAAGCAAATGTGTTTGTGGAAATGGAAAGGTTAATGATGACAATTTAGAACCAGATGATCATGACTAGATATGACATAAAGATTATTTTTGAGGCCATGATTTATTTATGAATACACATTTTAAAAAGTGATAGAAATGTATAATACAGTATACATACAGTATAAAACAGTATAAGTACCTAGCAAGACATGACCAGCTGGTCAGAAATATATAAGGAGCTTTCTATTATTTCATGAACGGAAACCCAGCGAAACATCCTGCTACAAATACACATTGAAAAACATTCATGAGAACTCAAAACATAAACTAGAGATAGATAAATTTAATTTAAAACAATTATAGAATATATAAATAGATACTATATGAACAAAAACACTCTCTTTGGAAACAATATGAATAAAACATTCTCTATGCAATAATTAGAGATCAAAATAAATATCAAACTACTGTGTAGGAAAATTTGAGATCACATACTTCCACGTCCACTTACCACATTTTCAAGAGTTCCCCTGAGATTCTTCATCATTTGTTTCTCCAAATGAATTTTGTTATAATTTTTCTAGTTCTGTAAAATAATCTTTGGGTATTTTGGTCATATACTTAATAAAGTAATATAGGAAAGATGGTCATTGTTCTTATTATGGCTTAGTTTACCCATAAGTGATGAATATTTATTTATTTTGGTTTATATTTATTACCATATAACGCAGTAATCATTAAAATCATTAAGACCAACTTCAAAAAAAAAGAAAGGTTATTCAGTGGAACCGATCAGGTGTTCACATACAGAAGTAATTGAGCGTGTGGCTAAGTGCTAGTTAAGCACTAAGGCCAACATTACTGTCCTATGATCTTCTTTGCTGACAGAATCGTTAAAAAAAACAGGAAAGCATTCTAGCAGAAATTTATACAAGCAACTAACATTATGGACCGTAATAAGCTTCAAATGAATGTATACTTCAGATGTGAAAAGTCACAATATAAAGAGTTTTCAAGAAAAATGGAGAAAATATTTTGATTTATAGATATGGGAATAGTTCATATGTTCACAATAGGATCATAAAATTTTGATTACGAAACCTTTAAAATTTTTCTCTGTTGCTTGTTTGGTTATAACTTCTTCCTTGATCATAATTGTGACAAGCATCTCCTTTCTTGCTTCTCGAATCTGGCACAGTAGAAAGTGTAAGTAAGACCTATGTTCAACTCCTACCTCAGAAACTTAGTATTTGTGTGACTCTCAGCAAATAATTTAATGTCTCACTAATATATCTCAATGAAATACTTCTAGAACATCCATCATTTCATAGAGAAATAGTAAAGTCTAATAGCAAGCATATAGCACTGGGTTTGGGTAGTATGTTCAAAACTGGTTTAACCTTCAGAAGAAAAATACTTTTAATTTATAGGAACATGAGAAATATTTGTAATTAACAAAGTTTAATTATTTATAGCTTTTTAAAGTATGCAGATCTAGCATTGGAGGTCAAAACCTATGGAAAATCAGTTTAAAGTACATAACATCCTTTTTGCAAAGATGTTTTCTATGAGCCTAGAGAAGATAAGTTTATATCTAAATGCTTTCACTCAGTTAAAAAATACAGACATCTAATGCCCTAAATGCCCTGTGCAACAGTACTTTGAATGTGAACTATAAAAGAATATGAGAAATACATCATTTAGACCAGGGCAATTTCTATCTGAAGAGCATCATAAAAGATGAAAAAAATAAAAGGACAGTAACTGAGATTTATATATGACTTTAAAGTTTGCCAAGATCTTAACATACATTTTCTCTTGAGCATCAAAATAACCCTGTGAGGTAGGAACTATAGGCACAATCATCCCCATTTTACAAATGAGGAATCTGAAGTTCAAAAAATTCTGATTGCTCATAGTACCACAACTAGTATCAGAGGGAGCATTAGAAACTATATTCCAAGTCCAAAGCTTATGTAATGCAAATGAATAATGTTGAGAATTATTATTGCATATAACTGGGAAATAAGAAACATAGGCAATGGGGTATAGAAATTTATCATGCCCTTCAAGAAAAGAGAGAAGATGGGGATAAGGGAAGGGTGGGTAGTGATAGAAGGGAGGGTACATTGACGGAAGGGGTAATCAGAATGCAAAGTATTATGGGGTAAGGGGAGGGGAGAAATGGGGAGAAAAGTTGAAACTCAACCTTTTGTGAAAATGAATGTTGAAATCTAAAAATAAATGAATAAATACAAAAAGATTTATTTGAGATCACATAGTAACTGAAATCTAAATCCAAGATCAGAAGGTAGGTATTTTGATCACACTCAAATCCGAAAGTAAAGGTGTAGGGTAAAAATGTAAAGGGAGACATTTTATGATATGTGACTTAGACCACATACAATCTATTTTTGATCTGACATTAACAGTAGAAAACATTTCTTCCCCAATTGTTAAATGGTCAAAGGAAGTGAACAGGCAATTTTCAGAGGAAGAAATTAAAGATATCTATAATCATATGAAAAAATGCTCTAAATCACTTTTGATTAGAGAGATGCAAATCAAAACAACTCTGAGTTACCACATCACACCAATTAGATTGGCAAACATGACAGAACAGGAAAATGATAAATGTTGGAGAAAATGTGGGAGAGTTGGAACACTAATTCATTGTTGATGAAGCTGTGAGCTCATCCAGCCATTCTGGAGAGAGCAGTTTGGAACTATGCCCAAAGGGCTACAAAAATGTGCATACCCTTTGACTCAGCAATATCACTTCTAGGACTGTATCCCCAAGAGATCATAAAAATGGGAAAGGGTCCCACATGTACAAAAATATTTATAACAGCACACTTTGTAGTGGCCAAAAGCTGGAAATCAATGGGATGCCCATCAATTGGGAAATGGTTGAATAAATTATAGTATATCAATGTAATGGAATACTATTGCGCCATAAGAAATCATGAACAAGAAGACTTCAGAGAGTCCTGGAAAGACTTACATGATCTGATGCTGAGCGAAAGGAGCAGAACCAGGAGAACTTTGTGCACAGTTATGACTGCAGTGTGTGAGAGTTTTTTCTGGTAGACTTGGATCTTCATAGCAATGCAAGGACAGCAAAAAAAAATATATAATATATATATATATCCCAATGGTCTTCTAAGGCAAAATGCCTTCCACATTCAGAGTAAGAACTATGGAATTCAATCGCAGAATGTAGCAGATCATTATGGGGTGTGTGTGTGTGTGTGTGTGTGTGTGTGTGTATGTGCATTATGTTTTGGTTTGTTATATGATTTCTCCCATTTATTTTAGCACTTCTACACAGCATAACTATAGTGAAAATGTATTCAATAGGAACGTGTGTGTAGATCCTCTATAGAATTGTATGACATCTTGGGGAGAGAAGGGGGTTGGGGGGGTAGATAGGGGAGAAAAAAATCTAAGTTTTATGGTAGTGATTGTAAAGAATTAAAAATAAATAAAATGAATATATACATATAAAAAAGAAAACATTAATTTATTCCTTTCTGCTATTTTTTTTATTTTTTATTTTATTTTTCTCTAGGTCCTATGAAAGTAAATTGATCAAATAGACTATTTGTAGTTAGTGTGTTTCCTAGTATGGAGTCTGGTAAAGAAACTTCATAGGCATGGTAAAAGAAAACTACTTTGTTAATCCTGCCTTTAAGTCTGTCTAATGTTTGCCACATCTATCTGGCATCATAAAAATCAAGATCTCATAATGAGAGTTAAAGTGATATCCTTAAAACTTTCCCAACAGTTTTTTTTTCCCAAATAGAGAATTCACCACTAAGTAATTTATGTTTCGTTGTTGTTGTTATTCAGTCCCTTTTTCACATCTGACTGTTCATGGCACCACTTGGAGTTTTCTTGGCAAAGATAAGGCAAAGATATGCAATTTTGACAAATGAAGAATTGAGGAAAAAAATGGTAAGTGACTCACCCAGGGTCATATAGCTAAGCAAGTGTCTAAAGTCAGATTTCAATTTAAGGAGACTAGCCTTCCTGATGCCAGGTAGGATATTCCACTACACCATCTAACTGCCTATTGATTAAATATGGGTATTGAAATTCAGTGCTACTGATAATTGTCTAGTTTATTTCCTTAACCTACCACCTCTCATTTTTGACTGACACTATTTGGATTTGATAACTGTTGCTTTATAGTATTGTTTGATATCTGAATGTTTGATGGGCTAATCCCCCTTTCTACATCTTTTATTTTATTTGCCTTAATATTACAGTTTTTAATGGATTTTGTTATTATTGTTTTGAGTACTTTAAGGTTTCACTTAATTTATTTCTTTTGTCTTATTGTTTTTCTATCATTTCAAGATTTACGTCAAATAATAGTAGAAAGAGAAAGCATCCGTGCTTTATTCCTGGAGTTTTTTGGCAATGTGAATATATATATATATATATATATATATATATATATATATATATACATATATATATGATATACCAGGGTATATCCTCACTTCATATGATGGCCTTTAGTTTTAGACACAAGTTTTAACACAAAAAAGACACTTCTTTGTCTGTATTTGTAGAAGTTTTAGCATAAATGAGCGTTGTGCTATTTCAAAACTATTTTTTGCATCCATTAAGAAAGTATTATTTTAATATGACTAGTTCTTAATTGTTTTCCTAATGTTGATAATTCCTTTAATCCTAGTATTTGTCCAACTTGGTCATGATGAGTGATTTCTTGTATGACTTGGTATACAAGATTATACTTACAATTATTTAATCTAAATTAATCAATAATACTAGTTTATAGTTCTCCTTTGGTGCCTTATTCATCACTGGTTTGGGTATATCTGTCATGAAAAGAAGCTGTGGTAGGCTATTTTTTTCATTGTTGAGAAAGTTTTGTGGAGTGTAGGTTCAAATTGTTCTTCAAAAGTTTGATTAACTTCTCAGAATCAATTCACCAGGAATAGGATTGTTTTGTTTTATTTTTTTTCCCCTTTCTTGGTGCCTTTATGGATGGTTTTACTTCCTTTTCTGAAGTGGGATTATTTAAGATCTCCATTTGTTCTATTAAAGTATTTAATGTTTTTGAAGGTATGTGTCAATTGAGTTTCTTGAAAGCAAACTAGTTAACTTGGGGTTTACTGGCTAGATTTCTTTCTCAAAAACACAGTCTTAAATCCAATTCACTCTGGGTATCATGTATTAGACAAATACTGCTTAACACTTACTTTGGAGGCACGCCTAGTTTAAAATGAATGTAAATAGGAACTTTTCCTTCTGGCCAGCAACCCTGAAGGTCTTCTTCTCCCAATCTGATTTTTTTTTTGTTTTATTAAAAGGGCCATCCCTTGACTCACTTCTTAAAGCCACCTATTCATTGAATGAGCATTGCCTTATTAAAAGTGAGAACTTAGATGAAATGGGGAAAAGTCTCTGGTTGTATCCTGGGCCATCTCCAGTCCTCCTGATAGATATCTGGCAACTGCCCCTAGATGACTCTGAAGTAGAATATGAGACTGGTGACTTTGCGTAGCACTCCCTCACCCAAATCAAAGTCAATTGCAAATCTCATCATCATCTCCCTAATGTCATGGTTTTCTTCGAGAATGGATAACAAACCATGCACAACCTTTCTATTTAGGGCAGCTAGGTGGCACAGTGGATAAATTGTGGTACTTGGAGCCAGCATTCTCTGAGTTCAATTTGGATTTCAGAAACTTACTGTGTGATGGTGGGCAAGTCATTTAAGTCTTTGATTCAGTTTCTTCATCTATAAAATGAGCTGGAGAAGGAAAAGGAAACCACTCCAATATCTGCACCAAGAAACCCCAAATGAGATTATGGAGAAGGAGATACAACTGAAAAACAAACATTTATATTTGAAGCTCTCTTGGTTGCTTGCAGAAGTTTGTCATTGCAATCATGCAATTTAATGTCTATATATACATGTTGGAATTTATATGCTAGATTTATTTTATTTTTCTACAGGAAATCTATTGATTGTTTTGATTGGTGCTTTGTTTTTTGTATTCAGAAATTCTGTACAGAGTTATTTCTTTTTAGACTATGGTGTTAGGTTTTTTGATTTATCATGTTCTTCTGAACAGCTGTCATCCTTAATTTATCCTATACATCCTATTTTCAAGATCAGTATGGTTTGCTTGTATGGAGATTAGGTTTTCTTTCAATGCCATTGCTTTTTGTTCTCCTTCCAGGTTGTCTTTAATTTCTTGGCATTTTCAATGGCAATTAATTAGTGTCTCTTGGATGAGAAGCTAGATAATGCAGTAGGCTGAATGCTGAACTTGGAGTTGGAAAATCAGTAAGCATGGACTAGATAAAGGGGTTCAAGCACAAAAATTTGCCTGAAAAATACTAAAACCAAACCAACAAACAACATCTCTGTAAGAAAATTGTTCATAGTATAGGAGGGATTCAAGATGAGTAGCTGTTTTGATGAGCAAAGTCCAAAGACAAAAACATTGCATTGTAGGCAGTATAATCAGCCCCCACCTCAGAATAGAATCTTCTAGACTGAAAAATCCAAGGTCAATCTTGGTAATTCTTAATCATCTAAATAGAAAAAAATTTCTCTTCCGTTTGCTAAAAGCAGAGGGTATCAAAGTCTTGGGGAAAAGTGATATCCCTTCCTGAATTGTAGACTGCTTGAGGGTAGTTGTCCTTAGTAGATGCATAATAATATTGAACCCAATGAGAGAATGACCAGGTTAATCAGAATGGTCCTCCATGATATTGCGGTCCTTATCCTTTGTGTCTCAGTTACCTTCTTTGCTGGTGTCATATTCTGGACCATAAAGACACTGACTCCATCTTTTCAGTACTCTACTGTACAAGTTAAAGTCCTGATTTGAATAAGTGTTACTGGTGAAAGTACTATGGAAAAACATAAAACAAAAAACTATGATCTAACATTTAGAGCTGAAATGATTAATTGTATGTCATATAGTACCACACTATTTTACAAGTGAGAAAATAAAGTGCTAAAAACATTATGTGATTTAGTCAAGGTAATTATAGTAGTAAGTGATGGAGAAAATGAGAACCTAGGTCCTCTAATTCCAAAACCACAATTCTATCCACTGTGCCAATCTGACTGGGGTCTAAACTTAAAGAGTCATAAACCAAAGATGGCAGTTGGTAACTCTTTACATTTGAGTGTAAGTATACAGGGATGATGTTTGTCAAAGCATAATGAGCACTTTTTTTTAAAAAAAGACTTCAATATGCATGTATGCATACACATACTATAATTTATGTTCCAATGAAGTAATAATTTTCATAATTTGGGAAACTTGACCATTGTGTATTGAGGTCTACTCATGAGCTCAAATTCTGTGTCCACATAATTTGGATCACTGCTGAGAACACTAATTAAAGCTGGAGATTATTGTCACTTTTCTTGAGCAGATGAAGGAATAATGAAATGCAAGTGCATTTTAAAGATATCTGTAAAATACTTTTTTAAAGAAATTATATATTTCCCCAATTGATAAATGGTCAAAAGATAAGAACAGGAAGTTTTCAGAGGAAGAAACTAAAGCTATCTATAGTCATAGGAAAAAATGCTCTAAATCACTATTGATTAGAGCTGTGCAAATCCAAACAACTCTGAGATACCACATCACATCTGTCAGAATGGCTAACATGACAAAACAGGAATATGATAAATGTTGCAGAAGATGTGGGAGAGTTGGAACACTAATTCATTGTTGGTAGAGTTGTGAGCTGATCCAACCATTTTGGAGAGCAGTTTAGAACTATGCCCAAAGGGCTACAAAAATGTGCATACCCTTTGACCCAGCAATATCACTGTATCCCCAAGGGATCATAAAAATGGGAAAGAGTTCCATATGTACAAAATTATTTATAGCAGCTCTCTTTGTTGTGGCCAAAAGCTGTAAATCAAGGGGATGCCCATCAATTGGGGAATGACTGGATAAATTGTGGTATATGAATGTAATGGAATACTATTGGGCTATAAGAAATGATGAACAGGAAGACTTCAGAGACAACCGGAAGGACTTATATGAACAGATGCTGAGTGAAAGGAGTAGAACCAGGAGAACTTTGAACTTTGTACACAGCAACAACCACATTGTGTGAGAAATTTTCTGGTAGACTTGGAACTTCATTGCGATGCAAAGACTTAAAAAATTCCTAATGATCTCTTAAGGCAAAATGTCTTCCACATCCAAAGAAAGAACTATGGAATTCAATCCCAGAATGTAGCAGTTGATTTTCTTTTGTATTGTGCTTTTTTGTTGTTGTTTTATGATTTCTTTCATTCATTTTAGTTCTTCTATGCAACATAACTAAGGTGAAAATATATTTAATAGGAATGCATATGTAGAACCTATATAAAATTGTATGCTATCTCAGGAAGGGAGGAGGGAGGTGGAGGGAAGAAGGGGGAGGGAGGGGACAAAATCTAAGTTATATGGAAGTGATTTTAGAACACTTAAAACAAATAACATAATAATAAAAAAGAAATTGTAAAATTTTTCTGAGTGATGGAATTTGCTCTGAAAAGACTGTCACTCATTTTGGGGAAAGGAAGACTATGAGAACAACTAGGTTAAAAAATAAAACTTAGTATTCACTTGAATATACATGCATCTATTCATCATTTTGTGTGTGTGTATGTGTTTGTGTGTGTATATGTGTGTGTGTGTGGTTCTAAGCCTCATATGTGCATTAGTCTATTACAGAGTGTCTTTAGCTTGATTCAGGCACATAGGCTAATTCATAGCAGGTATTAGAACTGTCAGGAGGCAAGAAATATCAAAGGTAAGAACAATAATTGAGAAAACAAGGGATAGTTTGATTAGACAGAGGATTTATAAGCAACTTCAGCAGCTGGGAGGAGTGTAACCTGTGATACCAGATAATGAACTGGGAATATTAATCCAGAATTTAATTGACATTAGGTCTGTCCATTTGGGCTAGCAGTAATGTCCTTGATTAGAAGAACAGAAAAATGATACCAATAATCTATCATGAATTGAGATTCCTGGGAGGCATTACTTGGTTCTCAAGCTCAAGGAGACAGAACAGTTAACTTAGGTTGTTAAGGTGAAAAAACACAGCGCATGACCAAGAATAAAGTAAAACTATTTTAGATAAGTTCGTGTGACTGTAAAAATTGTGGTACATCATTTGAATGAGGTCAATTTATTATTAAAAAGTTCACAGGGACTAGAGACCATGGTCTTATTGTATCAGGGAAAAAATGAAAGACCTTATGATCAACTGGAACCTTATTGACTAGTGTTCAGAATTTACAGATAGTTATTAGCCTCTTCCCGATCAACCCAGGAGATATCATGGATAACAATACTGTTCATCAATCATTTCAGTCACTTCCCTTCTTGATCCATGTGGGGTTTTCTTGGCAAAATTACAGAACTAGTTTACCATATCCTTCCCCAACTTATCTTATATACAAGGAATTGAGGCAAACAGGGTTAAGTGACTTGCTAGGGTCACACAGCTACTAAGTGTGTAAGGCCAGATTAGAACACAGGAATGTGAATCTTTCGGACTTTAGACCTGTATTCTATCTACTGGGTCAGTTACCACCCATAACAGGACTGAAGAATTTGATAAAATAGCACTGATTTCACTTTTTTGATTAAGGATTTCCCTTCAGGAGTCTCCAACTGGTAAATGGATAAAATGAACATGGAGTTAATCAGTACAGAAGCATTTAAGCTCTTATTATGTGACAGGTATTGTACTAAGCACCGAAGATGCAAAGAGAGACACAAATTAGCCTGACTCTTAAGGAACATACATTCCATACATAGAATACACAGCCATGAAAAAAATTGACTCTTCTCATCAGGCATCATATTTTGGTAAAAAACAAAACAAAAACACCTTTTTTTTTTTAAAGAGTTGAGTGTTGCATGGCCTTACACCTTCATACAGATTCCTCCAGAATTAAGCAGTACAACAGAATGATGAAAAGTGGACAACAAGGGGGCAGAGCCAAGATTGTAGAATGAGAGAAACTGCTCACTTAAACTTTAAGACAAACTCCCTTAGATACTTCTAAAAATATAATGTGGACAAATTATAGAGTAACAGAATCCAACAGAAGACAGAGTGTGGCAGATTTCCAACACAGGAAGGTAGACAGGAAGGATCTGTTGCACAGGGCTGGAGGAGAACACAATGCACAACTCTCAGATTGTACCAGCATGGGTCTGCACAGCAAAGCTGAACAGGAAGCCCCCAGGCAATTTGAAGCAGCAGCCTTACTGTGGAATCTCAAACATATCATCTCAGGACAGGAGTCCAGTAAAACCCAGGGAGAGAGAACCACAGAATCCCAGGTAACTGCAGCAGCTGCTCCTGAGACTATCAGCCCACAGATTAAATGTCTGTAAATTATGTACTTTAACTCCTGGGAGCCAAGATGGCAGTGGGATCAGTAAATGTTCTACCCCTCCCCTTGTTGACCTTGAAAAGTCCACAGAATATTTCCCTAGGAAAAATCCTAGAACAGTGGGATCAGCCAAGTGGCAAACAGTCTCTTAGCCTGTGAGGCTAGGAAAATTGGTGCAGTCCCTCTTGCTGTGGCTTAAGGGGACCAGTACAGGACCAGAGCTGTCCCAGACAGCCTCACATCAGTGAACTAGGAGGAAATTCTGAGCCTCAAGGGGGTGGAGCCAGCAATCATCAACACTAGGACCCCAGGTAGGCCTCAGCACTGTCAGGGGAATGGGGAAGACATTAGTGCAAACACTAGTTCACTAACTACTGAGTCTGCCTGTGCTCATGAGAGGAGATCTCCTGTGGCCAGACCACCCCTCCCTCTCCCTCTCCCTCCACTTAATGCAACAAGCTCCAGAGTAATTCTGGGGAACCTCAGAAAGACTTCACATGGCCTCTGCTTTGGCACATCAGCCAGTTCAGCTGCAGGTAAGCTACAGCATTCTAGCCTCTAGTTGAAAGAACCAGAGGCCGCAATACACAAAGCCTCAAGGTCTATGCAAAAGAAGGGTGGAACAGAGCCCCCTGTGCTCCAGAAGCAGAGATCCACTTTAAAAGCCAGGAAAAGAGCAATCATCATAAGCAAGAAGCACACCAGAAAAGATAAGAACATAGAATCATTCTATGGAGACAAAGACCAAAACACCAGTACCAAAGAGGTCAGCATTGAGACTGTATTTCCATTTGAAACACCAGAAGGGAATATGAATTGGTCTCAAGCCCAAAGAGCTCAAGAAGGGTTTTAAAAGCCAAGTTAGGGAAGTAGAAGAAAAACTGGCCAATGATTTTAAAAATATGAAAAAAGAAATCACAGAAGAGTTTAAAAGGAAAATTGGACTAATGGAAAAGGAAGTATAAAAACAAACTAGAGATGATAACTCCTTTAAAGGAACAATTGGACAGATGGAAAAGGAAATGCAAAAGTTAACTGAGTTGGGCCAGTACAAACTAATAACTCTATGAGACATCAATAATCCATCAAACAGAATCTAAAGCATGAAAAGATAGAAGAAAATGTAAAATACGTAATTGGACAAAAAACTGACCTGGGAAATTGATGCAGGAGAGAAAAAGCTAAAAATTATTGATCTACCAGAAAGCTATCTATAGTCATATGAAAAAATGCTCTAAAGCACTATTGATTAGAGAGATGCAAATCAAAACAACTCTGAGGTACCATATCACACTTACCAGATTGGCTAACATGATAAAACAGGATGATGATAAATGTTGGAGAAAATGTGAGAGAGTTGGAACACTAATTCATTACTGGTGGAGCTGTGAGCTGATCCAACCATTTTGGAGAGCAGTTTAGAACTATACCCAAAGGGCTACAAAAATGTGCATACCCTTTGACTCAGCAATATCACTTCTAGGACTGTATCCCCAAGAGATCATAGAAATGGGAAAGGGTTCCACATGTACAAAAACATTATAGCAGCTCTCTATGTGGTAGTCAAAAACTGGAAATAAAGGGGATGTCCATCAACTGAGGAATGGCTGAACAAGTTGTGGTATATGAATGTAATGGAATACTATTGTGCTATAAGAAATGATGAACAGAAAGACTTTAGAGACAACTGGAAAGACTTATATGAACTGATCGTGAGTGAAAGGAGCAGAATCAGGAGAATTTTGTACACAGCACCAACTACAGTGTGTGAGGAATTTTTCTGGTAGACTTAGTCCTTCACAGCAATACAAGGACTGAAAAAAATTCCCAAAGGACTCTTGAGGCAAAATGCCTTCCACATTCAGAGAAAGAACTATGGAACTAGATCACAGAGTGAAGCAGACCATTTTCTCTTGTGTTACATTTTGTTTTGTTTTATAATTTCTCCCATTTATTTTAATTCTTCTATGTAACATGAATCAGGTGAAAATGTATTTAATAGGAATGTATGTGTAGAACCTATATAAGATTGCACATGGTCTCAGGGAGGGGAAGGAAGGGAAGGGAGGGGGAAAAAATCTAAGATATATGGAAATGATTGTACAAAACTGAAAATAAATAAAATAATTTAAAATTTTAAAAAAGTTAAATGTTACTAATTGTTCAGTTATGTATCTGAAATCAGGTAGCTGAGCTTTTGACATGTAATCCAGAATCATTTTTTAAATGGTAATATTTATTTCAGCAGTATATATTTACAATTTTTTTAAAAATAGAACATTCAACTTTTACTTAATTCTAGTATATCTAAATTGCACATGAAAGTTAATTTTTTGGAAGAAACAAAAAGGAATCAGCATACACCGATTTTTAGGATAGCTGTGTATTTTCCAGTATTATATAGTCAATATGACCATTGACCAGGTACTAGACTGCTTTAGACAAATTTCACCTGTGTTTGTTTTAGAAACTGACAATTCTTTTTCTGTGTATATCAAAGTTCTGTAGCTCATAATTTCCATGAGAAATAAGCATGTGGGAGTAATTACCCAGGTGTTCCTCCCTGTCGGTATAATATGACATTGATGGCCACATTCACATCGTTGGTTTCAACTATAAAGAACAGGTGGGGTGTAGAGAGCAAGAGAATCAGCTCTTATTGAAAATCAGGTGTCCCTTGAACGATCTGGTGACTGAAAAAAGTCAGCTAAGGAGCCATCCATAGAGAAATGCAGGGGAAAGAAAGACTATTAATACTCAGAGAATTTCAATGTTTGTTAGAAATCCTTCCCTTTCTTGACAATGTATCAGGAGATAATCATTGTAATTATAGATCAACATCTCATTACTTTCTAGCTATTTAGAGATCGGACTAGAAATATTATTTAGGAGCATGGGGAATAAATGGGCCCTGGGACCAGATTAAGGAGGAAGATTTCTAATAGAACAAAATTCACTCTATTATAAAATGGTCCTTTATAAAGTGGAGAGAAATGAAAATTAAGCCAATCATCTTCCAAGTTGAGTGAGAGGTCATAATACAGAAATTGTGATTTTACCTTCAATTTTAAGGAGTTTGAGAAGAACAGACTCTTGAAATGCTAGGAAAGGAGAAGGTAATTGTTTGTCATATTCTTTCACAATTGATCTGGCTAGACCAAAAGAAGTAGGAAGATGAGGAAATTCCACTCTTATGTCATTTCTTCTGGCTTTATGGCAGTTGTCCAGTCATGTCAGTTTCTTTTCCTTCCTTCCTTCCTTCCTTCCTTCCTTCCTTCCTTCCTTCCTTCCTTCATCTCTTCCTTCTATCTTTCCTTCCTTCCTTTTTTCTTTTCCTTCTTCCTTCCTCCCTCCATCCCTTCTCTTTTTTCACTTCCTTCCTTCTTTCTTTCCTCTCTTCTGTCCTTCCATTCTTCCTTCATAAGATAGGTACAAAGTTGTATCAATCTCTATCTTTTTTCTAGGAATGGGTATGTGTAAATTTAGAGTGATTATTTAAAAGTGTATTATCAGGTTATAGAAATTCTTCAATAGTGTTTCCATAGTTGTATTTAGTTAAACAGCCTGCGTACTTGCCCAGAAGTGACTATCAATAGTCTATCACTGATAGGAAGATATACTTCTTTGCTTTTACTGAAATCCCTATCAATCTCACAAACTATTTTCTAAGCCCACCAGAATTACTAAAACAAAATTAATGTCTCTATAGGATTATTGGATTTTTTTAAATTCCTTTTGAGGAATTAGGTGTGTTTTTGTGATTTTTATTTTGGTCATGCAAGTTACAGTATAATGGCTTGGCAGAGTAGAGTAGAGGCACAGACCAACTAGAGGCACAGACCAATATGCCATTACATTTCTCTGGTAGAGTAAGGCAAGGGAAGTCTGACTCTAGTTACATCAGATTGAGTACATTTGGGAAATTCTAATCTGGGCTTTAAGTAATAAGCCAGGAGCAAAATGAAATAGATAAGTCATCTCCTTAGAAAACCCCCTCCTAGTATTCAGAAATTTTTATTGACTGGAAGGACCCCCACAATATCAGTGTGAGTCAGCACATCTAAGATCACTTCTGAAATTGGTCAATTGGGTCAGTCTTGTATTAATCATGATTTTGATGTACTATTACAACCTACTATGTACCCAAAACCTTGCCATAAATTTAGCAGATCCATTTTGTGAATGTTCTTGTTCAAGTTCTTCCAAGAATACTAAGAGTTCAGTGTTATGTTACAGACCAGCAAATAATGAGGAACCCAATAAGTGTTAGTCCTTCACAAAACTAATTATAAAGCACCTTTGGACATAGATTAAGGGAAATTCTCTGGACATAGCTCATTATAGTTAATAACGAGCCAATTAGACAATTATTCCAGAGTATTACCAAATTATTTAGTGATGATGTATTTGGTTTATGATGAAGGACCACAAAGCCAAGGTGGACAGGAGTCCATATTTGCTATTAATGCTATGTAGAGTTGTGCTTAAAGATCACTGGTCTCCTATACATCAATCATACAAGGTACTGAAAAACAGAATTTCCCTCTGAGAATTTATGGCCGGATCCTATATGATCTGTAATAGGAATATCTATTTTCCCAAGTGGACAAAACAAAAGATTTACTCTTGAGGGTACATGAGCCTCTACATGAGTCTGGAGGCAGGGAGACAATAATCTCTGCTATAACCCAACTATGAAGTGATAAGTGGTAAGAAATGACTCTAATTGAGAGATGAAAAATCTGCATGTCAAGGTCAGTAGCTAGTCAGAACATGAAATAGAGGTCTAATCTCTAAAGTTTCATGCCAGACCATGGTACAATGGAAAGCGTCCTTGAGTTGATATCAGATGATTCAGGTTCAAGTCCTTGTGGGAGTCATTTAATATTACTAAGCATTCCTCATCTCTAAAAATAAAAAACTATTTAACATCTAAGATCCCTTCTATATCTAAATATATTATTCTTAATAATGATGATCTCTTTTCTACTAAGTAGAAGGGAGGTGGTAAGGGTGCTTCCTCAAAGGCAACCTTAAAACTCAAACTTATGTCAGTGATGGTGAGAAGCATAGTGTAATTCTCAATTTGGTGCCCTTGCTCATTGATCTTGCCCTCTGTTGAGCTTTTTTGATGGTGACCCATGAATTTTAACCTAAAAACTTCTCAGATAATGGACTGAAACTCACTTTTGTTCCCTTGAGGATAGTTGATCCCTGGATGTTTTGACTGATGACTTGAAGACTCAAAATTCCCTTGCCCCAACTCTCTAATAATATTAGCAGATATCCTATCCACTCATCCTGTACTCTGCCTCACCAAACCACTGCATATACACTAATATTTCAAGAGACTATATCTATTTTTCCATATTTCAGGAGAGTGTTGAAGATTCTATGTACAGATCAGACATTTTACAGAAACACAGTTTTGTATGTATTGTGATCTAAGTGTAAAACATCAATTATTTTCTTTTCCAAGCAATCTTCATTTTACTTTTTTTAGATTATTCTTCCTGTAGTTAATTTTTGAGTCAAAGTCCTTAGTTACTTCATTTACACCCTCCAAGCTAATGATAAGCTGAACTAATAAATCTTAATTCAAAGATTATTTGTGAATGAATAATGAAATGGACTATAAATTATATAGAAACTAAAGTCAAGAGACAGGATGAAATGTATAAAAGTCTGCATTTAAATCTTATCTAGAAAATTTGCACTATGACCCAGGCAAGTAATTTCATCTCTTTCAGCATGTTTTGTTTTTCATTTGCAAAGCTGAAGTATTAATGCTATATGAATAATATAATACAATGAATAGTAAATTCATGTAATAAGGTTATTAAACTACTGTTGAGAAGAAGCATGACTTAAAAATAGAGGGCTAAATTAGAAATCAGTAGGACCTGGGTTCAAATTGTCCTGATGACATTTTATATAAAGGACAGTTTGGGGTAGATAACAGAATAATCAGCTTGGAGTCATGAATGCTGCTATGACTCAAGTCATGCCACATTTGCCTTCCGAATTTCAGGTGATCCTGGGATGTTTTGACCCATGACTTTAAGACTCACAAGTTCCCTTGCCCCAACTCTCTATTAATGTTTACAGTACCCGTTCATCCTATATTCACCTCACCTAACCTCTATTTGCTCTGCTTTTTTCATATCACTTGTAACTTTTCACTGATTTCTGGTTACTCTTTGAGACTACAGAATGCAAGATAAAGAAAGATCAGTATCAATGGAACTAGTTTCCACACAAATGGTATTAATGAAATGCCAGGTGAATACTACATAAATATCAGAATCAAAATAATATAATGATAATTGACCTTTCGGGACCTCCTTAAGGTTTATAAAGCGGCACTCTCTCATGACATATGTACAAGTATGTGAATCTTGTGTATGTATTCCACGAGCCACTGTAAACAGGTGTCCAAACACCATCAGGAGAAAGCTGTTTGCTTTAATATTCTCATTTTAGACCATAGATTTTAATTTGGAAACATAATCAGAAAGTCCTGAAGAAATTATTCTTGCTTTGATTATATTTCACTCTAAAGATCTGTATTTCAATAGAACTTGGCTACTTCAATAAGTTTGTATAAATTATATGATATTGCAGGAATAGAAAAAAATAAATTTTTTGAAAGCCACAAGCTGTTATCCACATTTCCAGGGCATACAAATTAAATCTGGATTATGTAAGGCACCGTTCTTAGCCAATCTTCTGATTTTAAGACTATACTTCAGTCTTTTGTAGAGTCTTTTGAAAACCTTTCATAATGTCCCAAGACGTTGAGAATATATGGGAGTTTTCTTCATAAAAGAAAATTCAAAATGTTATATTAAAAATGTACAAGAAGGTAGATTAAATATTAATGTCTGCCCCCCCTTTGCAGAAACTGAATTGGACTGGAAACAAATACTCAATGAGGCCTTTGGCACAAAGAATTCTTGGAAATTTGAGAGACATATTGTTAGTTGAAACCTTTGAAGTTTGAATACAGATGTTTGTTCCATATTTTATTGTATTTTCTCATCCTCTTTAATTAATCACTTTTTCAGCCTTGTCGGTTAAATAATTTAACATTTTAGGGACACAGGCCAGCATTGAAAGCTCCAAAGATGTGCCGTTGGCTCTACATTTAAGAAACTTGACCATGGTGGGAGTATTTTCACTGGTAATGAGTAGCTTTTTCAGGTAACATTAAGTCAGAGTTTTACTTTTTGATTAATAGTAAAGGAATGGTAACTGATTTAAAACATGTCTGTAGCCACTATTCTGTCTTCTTGCTTTAAAATGACAGTAAGTGGTGGAAAGGAAGGGGCTAAATGAGTATACTCTTTTCTTCTGAGTGAAGAGATACAAATGAATATAAATAATTTCAGTTAGTACACTAAGGCTAACATTTTTGGAAATGAGGGTTTTCAAAACTATTATTTATTTAATCCTGATGGACTCTTGTTTGAAAGTAATCTATGATTTTTTTTAATAATAACTTTAAAAATAATCCTGTCATTCATATTTCAACTGCTCAAAAATTATGCAATTTATTATCTTATATGTTATTGAAGGAATAATTTGCTAATGAACATTGCTAAAGTAGATAAAATAGAATATCAACTATGTTCTTAAATACAGTAGATCAACTTCCCAGAAACTATGGGAATGACTTCTGCAATTGATAGACATTGACTATCTTTCTTTGAGTGATGAAAATGTCTCCTATAAAATGTAGTATTTTTTAGAGTCTTATGAAAACATTTCATTTGAAATTTTACTATTGATAAAACATTTTATTGCTAATGTATCTTATAAAATTGTTTTCAATGGAAATTTTATAGATTAATAAAGCTGAATGATTTTAGATTGATAGTGAATTTATGACTCAGTGATTATTTCAAACTGAATTCCTCTAGATTAAACAATATTGCATGTTGAAGTTTAATGTATAGAAACTTTTTTTCATGCACATGAACCTATTCATGCCCAGGCACACAATACGGACTCCCTTTCATTCCCTTTTTGGAGAAACTGAATGGATCTCTAAATAAAGACATATTGAAGTTTTTCCCACAGATTTCTTCTTGGGAATAAGGGATAAAATGTCAGCTCGAGAGTTTGAGGTATAAATACGTGTGTTTGTTCCACATTGTAGAACATTATTATCTTTCTTATCCTCCTTCAATATTTTCTTGTTTTAAACCCGGGAATTTCTTCCTCATATTTTCCCTAACCCCTACTCTAGCACTCAAAAATATTTTGTAATTCTGGTAAATATTTAGACTCTTGAAAATGTTTATTAAAGAGATCCCATACTAATCTAGCAGTCAGAGAACCAAAAGAAAAAAGTAAAAAAGTTTATATGCTTGTAAAAATTACAATGTACTAATTAAAAATTAGAAGGGCAGTTGGCTGGCACAGTGGATTCAAAATTAGTCTTAGAGTCAGGGGCACCTGAGTGCAAACATGGCTTCAGGCACTTACCAGCTGTGTTACCTGGGCAGAAAGGAAGGGAGGAAATAAGGAAGAAAGAAACTTAAACAGCAATATAGTGAAAAACAAAACACACAAAATCTGTAATTAAAAGACTTGCGATCAGATGATGACTCAGTGAAAGTATGAAACTGAACTAGTCAATCTTCATGAGCCTCAAGTGCTTTATCCATAAAGTAGAACTAATAATATTTGTAATCCAGGTTTACTGTGGTTTTTAAACAAAATGGGGGAGGAGGAGGGGAGTTGACATTTTTATTTCGCTGGTGCAAGAAATTCCAGGTATAGAAACTCCTTCCACTGGTGCAGCTCAGCAGCTGTTCTATAAAACTTACAGCTTTAAAGAGTTGCCTGACCACACAAAGAAACTTTGTGATTTCACCACCAGCAAAAGCTAGTATGCATAGGAGGCAGCAAGGTGGCCCAGTGGATAGAGCACTGGGCTTGGAAGACTCATCTTCATGAGTTTAAATACAGCCTCAGACACTTACTAGCTATGTGACCTTGGGGAAGTCACTTAACTCTGTTTGCCTCAATTCTTCATTTATAAAATTAATTGGATAAATAAATGGTCGACCATTCCAATATCTTGGTCAAGAAAACCTCAAATAGGGTCAAATGAATCAAACATTACTTAAATGACACAACAACAAAATAAGAGGCAGGCCTTCAGTTCAGGTTGCCCTGGTCCTAAAGCCAGCCCATGGTGTACTATGCCATACTGCCTCGTAAGCTATTATTATACTAGTATTAACCATATAGCCTCTCACACTAACTCCCTAGTTAGTAGGTTAAAGTTTCTGCTTGTCTATGAAGAAAAATGATAATATTTTAATCTCCTTTATGTGGAAGGAGAATTTGTATATGGCCATTTTGCTCCCATTGATGAATATAAATTTCTGATTCCAGTGATAAGAGGAAAGCCACCAACCTTTCTTTTCTCAAAATGGATCTGGACTTACGTGATGCACACTTGGTCGGTACAGTTCCTCTATATTTTACTAATGTCCAAACACATCAGGATTACTAAATGGAAAATTAGAACTGCCTGGTTTTGGCCATAGATGACCTGAGGACTCTAAACTTCTATAATATGGGTCTTTAAAAATGGTTTGGATATATTTATATGCATAAAGGGAACTTGGTTTCTGTACTGCTTTTGCATGATTCATATTCCTGAATAACGACCTCCCAGAATAGGCCTAACAGAGACGCAGATTGATCCCTCATAAGAAGGAAAGTTATGGAATGGAAGTCTTAAAGCCCATATACCTTTTCCTTGAAGGAGAGTGTTCCCTAAGGATACATAGTATGGTTTCTCATATCTCAAAGATGCTAGGAAGTATATTGAAATCAGGATACCCAGAACCAGTTAAAGTTCAATTGTCCCCTGAAGTTATGTGTGTACAATTCAATTAAATAAGCCTGCATTATATTTCTACTATGTACCAGATGCTAAAAATAAAAAAAGAGAAATATAAAACAGTCCTTGCCCTGAAGGAGCTTATATTCTGCTAGAATGTATAAACTATCAACTGGTTATTAAAATAAAATATAATAGCATTTGCTATTAATCACATGACCTAAGCTGAACACAAGGACTATTTCTAGCCGCTATTAGAGAAAAAAATCACCAAAGAGCATTACCAGATTTCAGAGTTAAAATGGACCATGGAGACAGGTTATCTCCCTGTATTTAAACATAAATTATTACCTCCAAAGTAATTTAAAAAAATAATCATCTAGCCTAAACTTAAAGACAATCAAAATATTCTGTGTATTTTAAATGTTCTGCTATGTCAGTCTTTAAAAAATCTAAGCATTGTAGTCATCAGAAAAGTTATTTTTCCAAAAGGAGAGCTTAGCAAAGGCTCTTTAAATTATGTGCTTGTGACAGAGACCCATGTCGTATATCGCAAAGTAGTTAAGCAAGTTTATACACACACACACACACACACACTCACACACTCACACACACACACACACACACACACACACACACACACACACACACATCTTCACAAGATGAGAAAAGCTAGAAAATACAATGGGAACACTCAGCAAAGGCAACCTTTGTCCCAGGGCCACAGTGTGGACATGACTTTCATAACAGCTCTAGAATTTTATTACAGTCAAAGAAAAATGGTGGCAGTAAAGCTTTTATATTTATGTCTTGAAGAAAAACAGAAATTAGATGTTTGCTCTCCAGTGACTCCACAGAAGAGAGACTACCCCAATATCTCTATAATAAAACATAGTGACTAGAACTATTTGAGGAAACTAATAAAGCCAGCAAGGCTGATCTTTAAAATCTTTGCAAATGCTTGCTGGGACTTTTTAAATAGAGGTGCAATGGGCCAAGTTCTAGGTTATCTAAATTCTTAGAATTGACTAAAGACCTAAGATAAACTATTAGTTAAATAATTGTTATAGTCAATCCTCAACATTCCAGTGTTTAACCTTTACAACTTCAAGCATTTCTGTTATTTTATTGCTAATCTTACTTGCTTTGGCAACCGTGTGAATTTGTGGCTATGCACAGTAGACAAGAGGGAGGGAGAGACAGAAAGAAAAAGACAAAGAAACACAGAGACAGAGATAGACACAGAAAGAGAAACAGAGAGAAACTACCATTGTAACAAGTTTCCAATATATTCATTGCATGGTTTGGTACTGTGCTTTTAAAACTCAAGCTTTATATTGCAATTATGTCTCACCTCCCTGAAGCATAGTGCAAGTCATTGAAACTGTCACTGCAAGGTGTAAAGTCAGTGATGTAGCTTAGTGAGAAAATAAAAATATTAGATAAATTTTGTCCCCAAATGTCGGTACTCGTTGTCAGCTTTAAGTTGTTGTTAATGAAACACTTATTCATTAGGTAGTGCAGTAAAAGGTAAGAGTCAGGTTAAAAATGTTTTAGTCTTAAAAGTTTTATTTCCTGTACAGTATTTATGCTACTACAGATTTCATATGTTATGAAAAGTGAATATTGTCTGAAATCAATGTTTTGTTTTGTTTTGAGATGTTAACACAAAAGGTCATAGAATGTGAGGGAATTACTAGCAAGAAAAAATGTTTTTCATGTTACCAATTTTATTTTGTGTACTGTATTTTATTAGTTATGGTTATTGTGTTAGTAAAAGTGCATATTATTAGAATTAATATTTTGATTTAAAGCACTGTATTAAGGAAAGTATATTTTCAGTACTCTACAAGGAAAGATTAGTTTTCGATGGCAATGACTACCTAATCCCCATTTTGCATAGGTTCGAAATATCAACATTTAATTTTTTTTAAAATTTTCTAGGCATGTTGCCCACATGAAAATTGAGGATTGATTGTATCAACAATTCTTTTTATATGTCAATTTCACACGTGAAAACAGTGATTATGGTAGGCATTTTATATTATCACCTAATAATTCATATTATTCCTATGTAATTCATAATTTCAGAACTTATATGAATATTTTAAATTAAGAGTTTTTTTCCTTTTAAATCTCTGATATATCTTTCATTTTCTTCCCTGAAGATTCTAGAAATCATTTGATCACTACCTTATAAATTGCAGTAATACCATGAAGTAATCACAAACTAAAAGTGTAGTGTCTGACCTCAGAGAAAATAAACCATCAGCAGAGATAAGAATCAATTCGTCACTCTTTTAGTGGTGGCCCATGCAAATATATGTATATGTTGCCATTCAATTGTTTTTAGTTGTGTTTGACTTTTTATGACCCCATTTGGAACGTTTTTTGGCAAAGATACTGTAGTGGCCTGACATTTACAGATGAGGAACTGAGGTAAACAAGGTTAAGTGACTTGCTCAGGGTTACACAGCTATTAAATGTCTAAGGCCAGATTTGAACTCAGAGAGATTAGTCTTTCTGACTCCAGGCCTGGTGTCTATCTGCTGTACCACCTACATGCCCATTACATGTGTATATGTATGTACGTATGTATGCATGCATGAATGTGTGTATGCCTGTGGATCTGTATATCTATCTATACATACTCACATACACACATTATGTATATGAAACATATAAAAAGTACAGACAAATTAATTTGATATTTTACAAAACACTGACAGAAATAGTCCGTAAATGAAATCAAAATAAAGTCAACCTAAATGGCATCTATACTATGAAAGAAACAGCACTCACTGTCCTTGGAGTCAGGGAAATTGAGCTCAAGTATTCTCTTAGATTATTTCTGTGAATTTGGAAAGCAAAAACTTTCTGTACTTTTGTTTTTTTTGAAGAAAACAAAAGTACAGAAAGTTTTTGCTTTCCAAATTTGACCATGTGATCTAGGAAGTCCATATGGTGAAATGGAGACAGCAAATGATTAGAATTCAAAAGACCTGGGTTCAGTTCCTACCTGTGATACTTACTGCCCTTATGTGACCTTGATCACTTAATTTCCTTGAGCCTCAGAATCAGTCTAAGACTGTGATACCTAAGGTCCCTTCCAGCTCTTTATTGTCCTGTAAGTGATAAGTTTCCATAATATTAACTAAGTAGAATACACTGTTTGCTCTAGGAGCCTATATCCTATATGTTACCCATGAACCTGGAAATATGTGAAAGAAAGTCTCTTTCCACAGGCAAATTAAAAATAAATAAATAAATAAAAGATTTATCGTTAAAATTAGTGTATCTCCAAGGCAATACTCACAACACCAAGGGTGAGCATGCATATGCTGGCTTAGTTCTGAATCACAAAGTATAGCATACTCTCCATATAGAAGGCAGAAGAAAAACATTTATTCAGATACCAAAATACAAAATCCCAACACCAGAAAGCCAAATCCATCATAGTAACCAAGAAGTCAATATACATAAGCACTGCAGGGGACAATGCCATTCCCAAATCTTCCCCCACCCCAGACAATCCCAGAGACAACTACTCACAAGACTAGCTGTGCCTGCTCATGTCCTCTCTCTTCTCTGCCATAACTGCTCTCACCAACTTCCTCCCAGCTCTGCTCCAAACTACCTTTTCTACCTGTTCAGCAAGCTCCTCCCAATGCATATAACTTAGGTTTCCATAGGACTTAAGCAGGTTACTGGACCTATTAGTAGGTGGGAATGACCTTCATATTAAGCAAACATACATTAACAATACAATCAACCATATTGTTAATGCCATCCCTTTTATCCTTCTTTGCATTTTACTTGACATTTAACTCTTTACAAGGTCTTCTTATGCCTCTTGACACTAGAAGTTCTGAGTGATCCATGTCTTGTCCCTCTAACATTTCAAAGAGACCAGATGCCCCCAATTCTTTGAGTTAAGTCTCCAGTCAGAGAAATACTGACCTAGTCATCTGTGCCCTTGGAGATCTAGATTTTGAAAAAGCAGTATTGGTGTGAATTTCCTCCTTTAAGGCAATGTCTTTTTGTGACACTTTCCCATCAATGATTCCAGTGATTCTGCTCATAGGAGGTATGACTTCTGGGAAGTCCTAAACTAGCTCTAGGTATCCTCTCAGGGAGAGAAGATTATAGCTTGATAGTTCTAAGAAAGAACAGATCTTTTAGGTGTTGGAACTGAAGCAATTTCTAAGCATCCTGTCCAATTTAGATATAGTCCTGAGTATAGGAGCAGCACACTGACAGTGAAATACAGTAAAGTGAAAGTACAAGCAATCAATCCTTATGTATTTTAAATATTTTGTTTACATGTGTGAATATCCCTAAAACATTATAAACTTTACTTCTTTATGAAAATCAAGCTGGAATTCTATAAATCACATAATTATTTTCTCCATGATGATTTTAGCATGTTGGTAATTCAGTGACTAGATGATGATTTATATAAATGCTGAATGGGAAATTTCTGGGATCCTGCTCTTCCTCATCAAGGATGATGAGAAAACTAGCTAATGGCACAGAGCCTCTGACAGCTCAAACATATTCCTGCATTTAAGAAATTAACAATCTTAGTAAATCTTTAGGAGACTGTTTCTGGCAATGTGTTTCTGGGCAGTGATAAGTGTCCTGATTCTTTGGCATTGTGATACCAAGACTGATTGAAGGGCTAATTGCTAAACCAGATTTTTTGAGAAAGAAAAGGCAGAATAGGTATTAGTGTAGCACAAATTTCACTAGTCTTTCCCACAGAGACCATAGATACTATAAGTATTTCTTATGACTGCATTGTTGCTTTCATTCTCCAGGGAAGGTGGTGGGAAGTGCCTCAGAACATAAGTCCAGGTTAGAAAGGTAGCAGGGAAAACTTATTGGAAAGAACAAAAGAAAGCCCTACTCTGGAAGGGACATATCAATCAAGTGGAAAGCATCCTTGCAACAAAGGTGACTACATGAGGTAAAAAGCATAGATAAGTGGAATTTGGAGGAAAAGTAATCTATACCAAATTAGTGATTAAATCAAACCAGTCACTGTACCAGACATTTTGCTAAAAGATAGGTATAAAAGTACAAAAAGCAAAATTCCATGATTTTAAGAAGTTTAAATTCTAATAGGGAAAATTAATACATATAGCCTAATGGTAGCCAGGGTAGGCATTTTAGTTGTAGAAAATCACAGGAAAGGGGGAGGAGCCAAGATGGCGGAGTAGAAAGACACATTTATGCTACCTCTGAAACCACAGCCTATAGTAAAGAAGAACTCCTAACAAATTCTGGAGTGGTGGAAGCCACAGAACAACAGAGTAGAGGAGATTTCTGTTCCAGAAAGACCTGAAAAACCCTCACCAAAGGTCCGTCATGCATGGGACCAGAGCAGAACCCAGCCCTACCTTGGCCACGTAGCCACAGGAGAAGCAGATCTGAGTAGCCTTCAGGGATGGAATCTCCAGTAGCCCGTGGAGGTCCCTCTACCCACAGACGCACAGGTCAGTGAGAGAGACTTCTGGGCTGCCCAAGAGGGGAGCGGGGTGTCTCCATGACTCAGGCCACCTCGGGAGGCAACAGCAGAGGCAGCAGGTTCCTGGAGCAGGCAGGAACTCAGCAGCAGCTCCATTACTGAAGGTCTCTGCATAAATGCCCAGAGGGAACTGAGCCTGGGAGGAGGCCCTGCCCCCACCTGAGAACCTGATGTAATCTTACCCTGAATAGCAGCCAGGCCAGCTGCTGAAAGCCCTGAGGATGGGGAGCAACATTTGAATCTCAGACCCCAAGCACTAGCTGGGCAGATCTAGGCGGGAGTGGACAGGAATCTCAGAAGTCAAGTAACTGGCTGGGAAAATGCCCAGAAAAGAGAAAAAAGAATAAGACCATGAAAAGTTACTTTCTTGGTGAGCAGATGTTAGCCCCTTTCCTTTCTGAGGAAGAGGAAGAATGCTTACCATCAGGGAAAGACATAAGGAGTCAAGGCCTCTGTATCCCAAACATCTGAAATAGGTATCCCATGGGCTCAGGCCATGGAAGAGCTCAAAAAGGATTTTGAAAATCAAGTCAGACAGGTGGAGGAAAAACTGGGAAGAGAAATGAGAGAGATGCAAGAAAAGCATGAAAAACGGGTCAATACCTTGCTAAAGGAGACCCAAAAAAATGCTGAAGAAAATAACACCTTGAAAAATAGGCTAACTCAACTGGCAAAAGAGGTTCAAAAAGCCAATGAGGAGAAGAATGCTTTCAAAAGCAGAATTAGCCAAATGGAAAAAGAGGTTCAAAAGCTCACTGAAGAAAATAGTTCTCTCAAAATTAGAATGGAACAGATGGAGGCTAATGACTTTCTGAGAAAC
>CM053771.1:220107708-220137438 GCA_028658325.1 Potorous gilbertii | reverse complement strand
AAAAAAAAAAGAAAAAGAAAAAAGAAAATCACAGGAAAGGTGAGAGAAGTCATCAGACAAATTTTCCAAAAATATAAGTGTTGATGAGATTGTGGTTCCCAAAGTTGATGGGATCAGTAAGCTTGGGAAGCATAGCAGGAATATGGCTAGAGGACATTGTGGTTGATCTAGGGGTACCAACTTATGCTGCACCTCACACATTCACAAGTGTAGGGCCCAAGAAGGGAGTCAGAGTGCCTGGTTCGAGGAGGAAAAGAGCAGAGCATAATAAGATGGTATGAATATGATCAGAGTCATTCCTCATATCCTTTAGTCCTAAGGCCTTCCATGTACAGATTATCTCTGATGTATCTTAGATACATTTTGTTTTCACATAGTTCTTTTCATGTTATTGCTCTCATTACGGTGCTTTGCTTTTCTTTTTAACCCAAATGCCCATCCCAGTACCTAATATATAGTATGTATTCTAACTATAGTGTGGTGGGTATGGGAATGCCTAGGAGCATGGCAGCACAGTAAAAAGGGAGGTACTTATCTCTTTGATGAGAGTAAACCCTGAATGGGACAAAGAACAAGAAAATACTAAAACTAGGAGAGTAGACAGGAAGAAAATAAAATGAATGATAGGTAATAGGGGGTGATATTTCAAAAGATATGGAACTGAATAAGTGATGGGAGAAGTAGAACAGAAAGTTGGAAATCAGGACTTAGGATACAGCCACACATTCAGGAATTTTGATTGATTATAGTGGAGATGAGAGAGTCTTCCTGAGGCTTCTTTTCTACAGAAATGGACGTACTTACTTCTCCTTCCTTAAAGTATGAGGGACTCCTTATTACCTACCGGACCAAAGATAAAGTCATCTATTTTTCACACTGAAAACAATTCCTTATGATTTGGCCCCTTCCTCTCTTTCTAGTTTTCTCACATTTTTTATCTGCCTTTCTAGGGCCTACTTGTTGTTTCTCATACCACACTTTATATCCCATACTTGCTCCTTTGCACCAGCTATCACTGATATCCAAAATGCTCTTTCTTCTTACCTCCACTTCTTAATATCCCTGATTTCCTTCAAGAGTCAGCTCACATTATATTTTCTGCAAGAAAGTCTCCTAGATGGTTTAGTTGAGAGTGAATTTGGAAGTTCCCATCAACTTTATATGTATCTTGTATAGAAGCAACTAATTCTAGGTGGTGCATGGTACAGAATGCTTGACATGTGGCCAGGAAGTCCTAAGTTCACTTGTGGCCTCAAATATTTAGTAGCTGTGAGACCCTGAATAAGTGTCTTAACCACTGTCTATCTCAATTCCCATGCCAATCATTTGTCTGATGACTTCTCTCACCTTTCCTGTGAATTTCTGCAACTGAAAAAGCCTACCCTGGCTACCATTAGGTTATATGTATTAGTTTTCACTATTAGAATTTAAGCTTCTTAAGATCATGAAATATTTTGCTTATTGTATTTGTATACCCATCTCTTAACAAAAATGTCTTAGTAATAGCATCTACCTGCCAAGGTTGTAAGGACAAAATGAGATAATATATGTAAAGTGCTTTATAAAATTTAAACTGCTACTACTTTTATATCTTATCTCATTCTTTAGAATATCAATGCCTTAAATCCAGGAACTGTGGTGTGTTGTTGGTTTTCCTCATCTAGGTTTTAGCATACTATCTGCTCCACATTAAGTACTTATAGAGCTCCTGTATGAATCAGTGGTGAAAAGAGTCACTATACAATAAAAACAAAAAATTTAATAAAAGCCATGTCTAAGTTGCACTAATAGTTTTTCTCATTTAAAAAAAATTTCTACAAATAACATTTGAGCCACATTTTCTTTTTTTATTTCATTAAATATTTTCCAATTATGCGTGAAAAATTAACAATTATTTCTTTTTAAATTTGAGTTCCAATTTTTCTCTTTCTCTCCAATTCCTCCCCCTCCTTGAGTAAGTAAGAATTTTGGAATCACACATATACATTTGACAGTTTGGAAAGTATATTAAACACAATAAAATATAAAATAAAAATAAAATACAAACAAAATAAAACAGTAAAAATAGAGTAAAAATAATTATGTTTCAATCTACATTCAGAGTTCATCACTTCTCTTTCTAAAGGTAAAAAGCATTTTTTATCATGGATCATTTAGAATTATCTTGGGTCTTCATTAGAGTAACTAAATCTTTCATGGTTGATTATCCTTATAATATTGCTGTACTGTGAATAGAATTTTCTTGTTTCTGCTTACTTCACTTTGCATGACTCATGTAAGGGCAAGCAAAGTAGAATCTTTTGTTATTTTTCTTTTAGTATAATCAAGAAGTGTAATGTTTCTATTTGTTTCAGGATCCATGGCCACTGAGATTGTAATGCCAAGGATCCTGGAAGGGTGGAGTGTGATGGCAAACAAAACAGGATCTTTTGCTGATTTTGTTTTAGTATAGTCAAGGGCCTCTGACTGAATATTGCCTTTATCACCCGAGAATCTTTACTAGGAATAAAGTACAGAAACAAGAGTTTCTTTAACTAGAAACAGTATATGTATTTGTATTGTTAATTATTTTAATGTGATCAAAGATCTTCCACCCATTAATGAGCCTGCCCATTAAGGGGAGTTTGATTAGGGAAGATTTGTGGGAATGCCCATGCCTTTCATTAATGAGGCACTGGCCCTCAAGGGTTTGGATGCCTTCTGACTCTAAAAATGGTATGAATACTCTGAGTTGCGATTTTACTCTGGGGTTAATGACTGGAAGTGCTTGTTTGACCTGATGAGGATTCTGGGGAGCTGCTAAGGAATCTCCTCACTTGGAAAACCCAGATGTCAGTGCTTCCCTCTCTGGTAACTATGATCAGACAGTTTGACCTGTATGTTTAATTATGGTCAGGCAGAGGAAGCCATGTCTCTTGACTTTTTGATTTCTTTGAAGTTCATGGTGCTAACTGCCCTGATCTAGGTGAATGATATATGTGTATGGTTAAAGGAATGATACATGTGTTTGATTAAAGTGATTGTAACCCCTCAAAAGTTGCCTTTCCTTTTATCAATGCACATCTAAGAACCTGTGATAGCAGGCCCCCTTGTGTATGTTGGGGTGCTTACTGTTACAACCCCATGTAAGTCTTTCCAGGTTTTTATGAAACCATCTTCTTCATCATTTCTGCATAATAGTATTCTGTTTCAATCATATACTACAACTTGGTCCATCATTCCCCAATTGTGGGGAACTCTCTCAATTTCCAATTCTTTGTCATCACAAGAAGAGCAACTATAGATTTTGTTGTTGTTTAGTCATTTCAGTCATGTCTTACTGTTTGTAATCCCATTTGGAGTTTTTTTGGCAAAGACCTGGAGTGGTTTGCCTTTTTCTTCTCCAGTGCATTTTACAAATAAAGAATTGAAAGTTAAGTGACTTACCCAGAGCATTATAGCTACTGAGTGTCTGAGACTGGATTTGAACTTATAAAAATGAGTCTCCTTGATTCTAAGCCCAGTAATCTATCCACTGAGTGAGGTAGCTGCCTTGCTGCTATAAATATTTTTTATTGAAATAGGTCATTTTCCCTTATCTGTGATCTGTTTGAGAAACAGATCTAGAGTTGTACTGCTGGATCAAATGAGATTCACAGTTTTATGTACCTCCCAGCATAAATTCCAAATTAATTTCTAGCATGAACTAGGTCACAATTGAACAAATAGTGAATTACTGACTCAATATTTTTTTCTGTATCCCTTCCAGCATTTTCCATTTTCCTTTTCTGTCAAGTTAATAATGGGATAGGATTGAGGTGGCATTTCAGAATTGTTTGTTTTGTGTTTCTCAAAATAGTAGTGATTTGGATTTTTTATATGAAAAAATAGTTTTGATTTCTTCTTCTGAAAATTGGCTTTTCATATAACTTGATCATTTATCAGCTGGGGAAAGACTCCTTTTCTTTTGTCCAATTCCCCATTTAAGAAATTAGGCCATTCATCTGAGAAACTTGAAGTAAAATTTTCCCATCCTTCTCTTTTCCTTCTAATTTGGGTTACATTAGTTTTATTTGGGCAGAACAAGATAAATCTAACCAAAAAGTGAACAGGAAAGAAGTCAAGATGAGTAGAACCTTAGAAAACTTAGAAGAGATTGTTTGAAGAACCTTAGACGAGATAGACCAAAGCTTCTTAAGTTTTCTCCATTCAGAACCCCTTTTCAACCAAGACATTTTCCCATCACCCTCAGTATACAGGTATATAAAATAGGGACACAAATAAAACATTTACTTATAATAAAAAATTACATTATAATAATTCTTTGATACACATAATTTTACCATTAATTAAAGACAAGAAAAAATTTGTATACTAATGAGGTAGATGGGCTTATTTATTTTTACATAAAGAATCAAATCTTAGTGGAATACTTGACAATGCAAGACATAAAGCATCTTCAATGTTTTTTCAGAGTTGATTGATATTTTGATTTTATAATAGGCAATGCTGAGAATGCTGTTTGGCATAAATGTGGAAGAAAAAATGAAAGAAGCTTTAGGGCCATTTCAGAAATGGTTGGAAATTCTGTCCTAATCTCTAGCCAAAATTCATTTAATGCTTATTTAGGAAACTCAAGTTTTAAATCTGTGTCACTTGATAACTTGGCAAATTCTTCTTAAACTTTTAGTAGCAGATGACTGGGTTTTTAATTATTATTTCAACTGTGTATGGCTTATGAATCCAACTTAGGTTTTTAGTTTCAAAATTTGAAGGAAAGTATTTTTGAAACTGTATCATCAGGCACTTCAGATGATCAGTTATAACTGTTACAATTAAATCTTTTGGAAGGTTATTTAAAACTTTTAAATTATCTGTACCTGTAAAATTTCCGAAGAACCATTTTCCATCCTATTCTTCCATATGTTAACTTTTTAGTAAAACATTCAATTTTATATTTTACCATAAATACATTACAATTCTTTTCCTTGAAGCAACATGTTTAAATCTGTTTTTAAAAAAAAAATCTGACAAATAAGACAGATTTTAAAGCCATAATTCATTATGAAAAAAATTAACAAAATCAAGATTGCTTCTCAGTCAAAAATATAACTTCATCTTTCCATTTCAATGATCTGTTTAAAGTTTGCCCTCTTACAGCCACATTACCGCTGCACTTAGTAATAAGTTTTTGTAATCAGAGTTCATATATTTCTAAGATTTGAAAACAATTGCTAAGGGCATGACTTTTAATGAAGCTAATGATTTTGATAGCATCACAAAACACAACTAACTTTGTGATTTTTTTTTTTGCTATGAGTGCCTCCTAATGGATCATGCAATGAGTAAATGTTGTATGTTTATTGTCACCAGCTTTAACATTTGCTAAAAACCCAACAGCACCATCTCTACAGACTCCAAATCAACTTTTTCTACTGTAAACACTCATTTGTAAAAAATTCATTGACTCTAAGATATATATGTTCCCCTCTCGTGTATCTTTCCAAAGTGTGACACAACAATAATCCTGCAAATTAAGCAAAGAAGTTTTTCCATACCATCATTAATATTGGAAGTAAATCTATGTTGTAAAAATGATTTGACATATTTTGTTTTTTATTGCCAATTTAGATGTACTACAACCTGGTAGTAAAGTGTCTGCCTCATTTTTGTCCAAATTTTTACCTATTCTGTCTAGATTTAGCCACTTTACCATAACGAAAATATAGTTTTTCTTAAAACATAAATAAATGTTACTGATAATTTCTCATTTTATTGTATACAATTACCTTTGTGCTTAATTTAATGTTTTCAATTAATTTAATCATTAATTAAATAATTAAAAATAATAATAATAAATATTTATGTTTAAATATATATTTTATATTCTATCATATATTAATATACTAATTAAAATATTAATATATATTGAGTAAATAATAATAAACTAGAATTAATTTAATTAACCAATTAAAGTTGATTATTTGAATGTTTTTAAATTAAGCACAAATGCAATTGTATACAATAAAATGACTAATTGAGAAATTATTAGTGATGTTTATGTTTAAAGAAAAAATATATTTTGGTTATGGATAAGTGGCTAAATCTTGACAGGACAGTCAACAATCTGGACAAAAATGAGGAAGAGTCTTTGCCACCAGGTTGTAGTACACCTATATTGGCAAAATAAAGCTTTTTATAGTGGAAGGGAAGAGAAGGAAGCTGGAGAACAAGTGAATCTTACTCTCATCAAAATTGGTTAAGAGGAAATAGTATATATACTCAATTGGGTTTAGAAATCTATCTTAATTTACAGGAAAGTGGGGAGAAGGACTAGAGAAGGGGGAGTGATAGAAGAGACTGTAGCCCGAGGAAGGAGGTAATCAGAAGCGAAGTACTTTTGAAGAAAGACAGGGTGAAAAGAGAGAGAATAAAATAAACAGGGTGGGAATGGGATGGAGGGAAATGTAGTTAGCAATGGTAACTTTAAAAAAAATTTGAAACAGGTTTCTCTGATAAAGGCCTTATTTCTCAAATATATAGAGAGCCAAGTCAAATTTATAAAAATTACAGCTATTCCTCAATTTATCAATGATCAAAAGATATGATCAGTTTTTCATGAAACAATCAAATCTATCTATAACCATATGAAAAAATACTCTCACTATTAATTGGAGAAACATAAATTAAAATAATTGTGAGGTACTACTTCATACCTATTTTATTGACTAATAGAACAGAAAAAATATATGTCAAATATTAGAAGGGATGTTGGAAAAATGAGACATTAATGCACTGTTGGTAGAGTTGTGAACAGATCCAACCATTCTGTAGAGCAGTTTGGAACTATGCCCAAAGGCCTATAAAACTACGCACAGCCTTTGACAGGATTGTAAGTACTAGGTCTGTATTCTAAAAGAGATTATAAAAAAAGGAAAAAGACTTATTTGTGCAAAAATATTTATAGCAGCTCTTTTCTGGTGGCAAAGAATTAGAAATTGAGGGGATGTGCATCAATTGGGGAATATGTGAACAAATTGTAGTATGTGATTATGATGGAATACTATTGTACTGTAAGAAATGATGAGCAGGATGATTCCAGAAAAAACTGAGACTTTGATGAACTGGTGAAAAATGAAATGTATGGTATATAAAGCAACAACAATATTATAGGATGATAAGCTGTGAATGATTTAGCTATTTTCAGCAATACAATGACCCATGACATCTCTGAAGGACTTACTATGAAAAATGTTATACACCCCTAGACAATGTATTGATGTATCTGAAATGCAGATTGAAGAATCCATTTATTTGGCTTTATTTTTCTTGCAGCTTTTTTTTGTTTGTTTTCTTTCTCAGAATGACTATTATGGAAGTGTTTTCCATGATTACACATGCATAACCTATATTGAATTGTTTACCTTCTCAATTATTGGTGAGTGAGGAGGAGGGAAGAGAGTGAGTGTGGAACTCAAAGTTGTAAAAATGAATGCTAAAATGTGTTTTCTATATAACGGGGAAAATAAAATTTAAAAAGTTTAAAACAGAATGGGAGAAGGAAAATTATCCTTATAATCAACCATAACAATAACAAAAACAACACAAATAGTGTTTCTAAGGTATCAGGGTACTTTTCCTTAACAATTTATTGAAATATGATATCCATAGTATTCCTTTGATCGTGAATTTCAGGTAGTCCATTGACTCTTAAATTATCTCCTCTTGGTCTATTTTCCAGATCTGTTGTTTGTCCAATGGGAAATTTTACTTTATATTTAATTTTTCTTTATATGTTTTACTTCGTTTTGCTGTTTCTTGATGTCTTATACAGTCATTACTTTCCACTTGCCCAATTCCAATTTTTAAGGAATCATTTTGAAGATGGCAAAGAAAAAGTGTACATATGCATAGATAAATGTATGTATATGGGTATGTGTGTATATGTATATATGCATGCATATGTGTATATGTGTACATATGTGTGTATATTTATGATATATTTATATACACACATATTTATATGTATGTGTGTGTATAGATACATATACATGTATCTATACACATATACACACATATACACATATGTGTATGTATATATCTGCATATGTGTGTATATGTGTATGTGTGTGCATAATTACATAGCTATATAGATATTCATATATCTTTTTATATATGGATATTCAATGAAATATGGGACTTTCAAGCACTCCTGATGAAAAGATCAGAGCTGGACAGAAAATTTGACTTACACATACAAGAGGGAAGTGTAAAAAGACAAACAAACAAAATAAAAACAAAGCAGAAGGAATTCAGTAACATTAAATCATTTATATTCCTACATGGGAAAATGATACTTATAAGACATACAAAATTTTCTCATTATTAAGGCAGTTAAAAAATGTATGGATAGAAGGCATGGATGAATATGAGATCATTATATAAAGAAATAATATTAAGGGCTAAAAAAGAGAAATGCGCTGGGAGAAGGGAAAGGGGATGGGTAGAATTGGGTAAATTATCTGACAAGAAAAGAGGCATAAAAGAGCTTTAACAGTGGAGAATATGGGAGAGGGGGGTAGAAGGAGTACATGAATGTTACTATTATTGAAATTGGCTTAAAGAGGGAATAATATGCATATTTCTTGGGTATAGAAATTTATCTTACCATACAGGGAAGTAGGAGGAGAAGAGGATAAAAGAAGCAGGTGGGAATGGTAGAAAGGTGAGCAGATTGGAGTAGGTAAAAATCAGAAGCAAAACCCTTTTGAGAATGAATAGGATGAAAGGAGAGAGAGTAGGACAAATGGGGAAATAGGATGGAGAGAAATCTTTAGTTAATAAGCATAATTGAAAAAAATACAAGTTTCTCTAATAAAGGCCTAATTTCTTAAACACATGAGGTACTGATTCAAATTTATAAATAAAAGAGCCATTCTCAATTTGACAAATGGTCAGAGGATGTGAAGAGTTTTTAGAGGAAGTAATTACAGTCATTTATGTCATATTTTTAAACAGCTCTACATCACTATTGTTAGAGAAATGCAAATTAAAATAACTCTAAACTCCAATCCTGTACTAGCAGATTGGCAAATTTGACAAAAAAGGAAAATGACAAATGTTGGAGGGTATATGGAAAAATTGAGATGATATTGCTTGTTGATGAAGTTGTGTACTGATTCAACCATTTTGGAGAGCAGTTTGGAACCATGCACAAAGGGCTACAAAATCAGGCATACCCTTTGACCAAGCAAGATACCACTATTTGTATCCAAAAACCTTAAAAACAAAGAGGAAAAGGACAGATATGTACAAAAACATTTATAGCAGCTTTTTAGTGGTGGCAAAGAATTACAAATTGAGAGGTCTATCACTTTAGGAGTGACTGAACAAGTTGCTGTATATAATTGTGATTCTCTCAGGAAAACCTGGAAAGACATGAGCTAATGCAAAGTAAAATGAACAGAATCAAGAGAACATACAGCAATAGCAATAACATATGATCAACTATTGATTTAGCCATTCTTAGAAATATAACGATCCAAGACAATACATTTTTAATTATTTTAAAAATTTAATTTTAGTTTAGTTTCAAAGTAGACATTTTTAGAATTTGGAATTCCATTTTTTCTTCCTCTTACATCCCAACACAGCAAACAAAGTGATATAGGCTATACACGTATAATCATATTAAATATATTTTCACATTGGTCACATTGTGAAAGAAAACACAACCACTAGAAAGAAAAACAAACAAAAAGACAGAAAATAATATGCTTCAATCTTCAATCAGGCTCCATATTTCTTTGTCTGAATGTGGGTATCATTTTCCATCATAAAACTTTTGGAATTCTCTTAGATCATTGTATTACTGAGAAGAGCTAAGCCTATCAAAGCTGACCATCACAAAATGTTCCTGTTGCTCTATATAATGTATTCCTGGTTCTGCTCATTTCATTTTGCTTCAGTTCACAAGAGTCTTTCCAGAATTTTCTGAAATCTGGTTGGTGACATTGCACAGCCCTCCCTCCCTCAAATCAAAGTCAACTGCCTGTCATGTCAACATCTTGATGTCATGGTCCTCTTTGAGAACGAAGGACAAACACACAATAAAACCTGCCTGTTCATCGTTTCTTATAGCACAATAATATTCCATTACAAACCACAACTTATTCAGCCATTCCCCCTTAAATGGTCATCCCCTCCATTTCCAATTCTTTGCTATCAGAAAAAGAGCAGCTATAAATAACTTTATGCATGTGGGTTCTTTCCCCTTTTTTGTGATTTGGAATACATACCTAGTAGTTGTGTTGCTGGATCAAAGGTTATGAACAGTTGGGTTGCCTTTTGAGCATAGTTCCAAATTGCTCTCCAGAATGGCTAAATCAGTTCACAACTCAATGAACAATGCATTAGGGCTTTCCCACATTTTCTCCAACATTTTTATTTTCCATTTTTGTCATATTAGCCAATCTGATAGATAGGAAGCGGTCCTTCAGAGGTGTTTTAGTGTACAATTCTATAATCAATAGTGGTTTAAAGCAGTTTTGTAAATGACTACAGGTAGCTTTAATTCCTTCATCTGAAAACCTTCCATCATTTTTCAATTAGGAAATGACTTGTCTTCTTATAAATTTGGCTCAGTTTTCCATATATTTTAGAACTGAGGCCTTTTTCAGAGATCCTGGCTGTAAAAATTGTTTCCCAGCTTTCTGCTTTCCTTATAATCTTGAGGGCATTGGCTTTGATTATACAAATTATATTTAACTTAATATAATCTAAATTATCCAATTTGCATTTCATAATGTTCTCTATCTCTTGCTTGGTCAAAAATTCTTCCCTTCTCAATAGATCTGACAAGCAAACTATTCCTTGCTGTCCTAATTTGCTTATGGTATTACCCTTTATGTCTAAATAATATACCCATTTTGGCTTTACTTTAATATATGTTGTAAGATGTTTGCCTCTGCCTACTTTCTGCCATATGGTTTTTTAGTGAGTTTTTATCCCAGAAGCTAGAATCTTTGGGTTTATCACACACTAGATTATTATAGTTATTGACTACTGTATCTTGTATACATAACCTATTCCACTGATCCTCCATTCTATTTCTTAGCCAGTATCAAATAGTTTTGATGATTGTTACTTTATAATACAGTTTTAGATCTAGTATAGCTAGGCTACCGTCCTCTGCATATTTTTTCATTAATTCCTTTGATATTTTGGGTCTTTTGTTCTTCCAGATGAATTTTGTTGTAATTTTTTCTAGCTCTATAATTTTTTGCGGTTTGATGGTATGTCACTGAATAAGTAAATTAATTTAGGTAGAATTGTCATTTTTATTATATTAGCATGGTATTCTTATGAGCAACTGATATTTTGATCCAAGAGTTTTCTGAAGGACTTATGAAAAAGTGCTATTCATCTCCAAAGAACTGATAAAGTCTGAAAGCATATGGAAGCATACTTTTGGAAAGTTTATTTTTCTTGTGTTTTTTTGTCTTGTTTTTCACAAGATGACTAACAGATATATGTTTGGCAGCCTGCATGTGTACAACCAATATCAAATTGTTTGCCTTCTCTGGGAGCTGGGGGGAGGGGTGGGGTAAAGGTGAAGAGAATTTAAAATTCAAAAATTAAGAAAAGAGTATTGGAAATTGTTTTTACAAATAATTGAGGGGAAATAAAATATTAAACTTAAAGTGAATATTTATAAATGGAAGTATGAGGACTTTTGAGACATCAAAGATAGGTTCTATAAACAAAAGACTCAATAAAGAACATAAAATAAGAAAATCAAACATTTCTGAAAAAAGGTAGACTTAAAAATATTTTCTTCAGCGGTGCACAAGTAACCAGTCCAAAATACATAGGAGGGCCTACAACAACAGGTTCTTAGATCTGCATTCATAAAAGGAAAGGCAACTTTTTAATTAAGCACAGGTATCAGTGAAAAATCAAAGTTTCAGAGAAATAAAAAATCAACAGTGTTTCCAAATTGCCAGACCACTAACATATATGTATATATATATATATATATATATATATATATACCTTTACCAGAGAGAAAAGCACCAACATCCATCCACGTTTTCAAAAAGCCTGGGGCAGTTTGGGGGCTCTGCTTAGCAGCTTCTCAGAGTCTCATCTGGCACACAGACCTTCCAAAAACTAAGCTCCCAAAGTAAAATTTCACCCTCAGAGTTATTTATACACCTTGTAGAGACAGAGGGCATAATCCTCTAACCCAGTGCCTCAAGAGAAAAAATAAAAAAGGCATTTGGGACCCTCCTACAAATGAGTAAACCCATCCCTGGGAGGGGAAAGAACTTCCCCAATCACATTATTCAATCAGAAGCATTTTTAATAAAACAAAAACAGCAAAAGATTCTAATTTGATTGTCATTACAAGTGGGCATTTGTATTTTTTCCTCTTTGATCAATTATGCTTTTTAAGGAGTAATTTTCAGTTCTTAGATGTTTTTCCCATTTGACCAATTCTCCAATTCTATTTTGAAGGTTATATTTTCTTTTGTATTTTTGTGACACTTTTACCCAGCAACTAATTGTTTTTTCATCATTTTCTTAATTTGTCTTCATTCTTTTACTTAATCTTTTCTTCCACCGCTCTTATGTGATTTTGAGAATCATTGTTTATATATTCCAGAAATTCTTGTTGAACTTTTGTTCAATTTACTTTTTTTTCCCTTGAGGCTTTCTTTGCTTAGAGTTGTTTTGATTTCATTGTCTTCAACTTATGTCTTGATCTTCCCTGTCACTATGGTAGTTTTATGTGATCAGGCTATTTTTTTGTTGTTGTTGTCATTTGCTCATTTTTTCTTACTGTATTGCTTAATTTGGAAACTTAAATTAATGTTGGACTCTGTGCTTGGCACAGAGGGGTGAGAGTCATTGTCTCAAATTTCATGATTTTTAGCACTGATGTTTTCATAGATAGTTCTGGGAGTTTGAAAGTTTTTAATGTTTCTAAGGTGGTGTGATCTGGGGAGAGATATGGTAACAGTTCTGGTCTGTACTCTCACGCTTATCTAAAAAGGGCCTCTGATCCTTTGGGGCTTGAAGAGCTTCTATCACTCAAGGTTTTCACTCCCACTTCCTAAAAATACTCCTTCATGCTCTTGAGCTATGACCCTGACATGGTTATAGGTAATGGTGTTGGCCAAAAGCTTCTGACTCTGTATCCAGTGCTAACACAAAGGACCCCTATAATCTCTTTCTTTGCTAGGTCCTCTTACCATCTCTGACTTGAGAACACCTGACTCTGCTCCTGTTTCAACCACTACTACCTAGTCCTACCACTAATGTTTTCCCCATGTAGTCTCTCATTCAGCCTCCTCTACCATGTCACAGGTCTTTCTTTCTGATCTTCTATGTTGTCTTTGGCTTAAAGAAATTTTTGCTCTGACTTTGTTGGCCCTGTGCTTCAGAATTCAATTTGAAGAATGGAACTTTGGGAGATCTCAATTGAGTACTTTGTCTACTCCACCGTCTTTTCTGTGAAGCTATGTTACCTTAATAACTGTAAAAATTTGATATTATTTTAAGTTTATAAATGAACCCAGTCAAGTTTCTTGTTGCTATGACACTAACTGTTACTAAGACCTTCAACAGAATGCTCCAAGCTTGAAAGCAAGCTTTGTACTAGTAACAAGAAGTCAAATCTACTTGGAGACAACACAGTATTAGCATAGCCTCCTGACACCATTTAGTCAGTGACTTTTTGGCCTTCATCAGCACAATGTTGTATGAATCCTACCCCAGTGACTCAGTTGTAGCAAATGAGCCAAATTAAATAAAGGAAAATCAGGCCATGTCTCTTGGATATACTTTCAACCAACTGGCAGTCATGTGTACTCTGGGAACTTAAGCATCTCATCTAGTTCATAGTGGTAATTTATATGCCATTCAGCAGGATGATGCTAAAAAGCTCTGAGGAAACCAAGATGGCTGTATCTTTACTACGTGCTCATTTTGATAAATTATTTACTGGAATAATATTAGTAGGTGCCCAAAAGGGGACTACAAAAACCAGCTCCAACATCTGGATTCATGTATGAATTTCACCATTTTTTCTCCTGTCTTTTCTCTTCCCTTGCCTAAATTTGTTTTCTTGGACCGTATGCTCTGAGAATTCTGTTTATTTTTTTTATTCAAATGGCTTCCTATTGTGTGTATGCCTGTTATCCCTGTGCATCCCATTTTATTATAGTAACATATGTGTATATGATATATGCATTCATGATAAAATATATAAGTGAATATATGAGAAAATATGTACAGAAACATAAATACGTAATTATTTATAATCTTCATTAATCACTTAGAATATAAATGAAATTAAGTATTATAAATATCACCCAATGAAGCTAAACTAGGCATTTAACAAGTCAACAAATTCATAAGAGGAAACTTAACCCCTTTCATTAAAATCAAGGCTTCCCTAGGACTGAATCCAATCAAAAGAATGCTGGAGATGAGGACTGGGTAGGGCAAGCTCTCAAATCCCTTAGTGATCCAACAGTGGTTTCACAAATCTAGACTTGTAGCTTATATTTGATTTCTTTTATCACTTTCTAATGCTTTGTTCTTCCATTTTCTGTGACACTCACATTTTCTTTGTCCAAACATCTAAGCTTGGAGTAATTATTCTTCTTCAGGTAAAGTGGAGTGTACTTTCATATGATTACCTGCACAACATAAACTTCATGAGGAAATGAATCACCTGAAATAGGATTCTAATTCTCTTTTCATTAAGCAGAGAGACCTCTTCTCCTTAATTAAGTTTTAAGCCATGTTTGACTTTCACCAATTCCACCACCACTCCTGTCACAATTGTGCTCCCCTTCCTCAGCATGACTGGGCAAAATCAATGTCCTTTGTCTTTTTTGCTATGAGAATGAGTTTAGATTGAGTTGTTATTGGACTGGTATTGAGTAGGGACTTCAGAGTCAGACCCTGAAAAAAAGTGTGTAAGTTTGCCTGTGCTAGCTATTATACGTAGTGTATGTGATAAACTAAGTACACTAATATTGAGTGTGTGCTTTAAATATTTAGGTTTTCTATGCTATTTTATGGGGCTTTTGTAGTGTTTTGAGTCTCAGCTTCTTATCTTTTGGATTCATCTTTAATTACTATGGATTTAATATTATTTCATCCTTTCCAGAGTTTTCAACTATGAGGTTATGCAGAAAGCAATTATTTTTGATAATCATGTGACCCAGATAACTTTTAACATTTTTCTTTTATGTTAAGATTCTTCAGTGTCTATTCACTGACCAAGAATAGTCCTTTTCCAAGATAATCCTTTTCCCCTGGAAATATTTTATAGATATCTATCCATGCTGACCTACTCAAGTCTCTTTTCTTAACATAACTTTGAAATATCTGAGAGTTATGCTAGAGATGAACCATTTTCCAAAATGTGGAGTTTCTTTTCTATCAATATACAAGTATAGTATGAAACATAAAATTTGATTTATGTCTATCTAAAAACCAGTGACCTAACAACTTGATGTTAAAAGCAGATAGCAAAGGCCATGGAAGGGGGGATTTTCAGATAAACAATATAAAGGAAATATTTCAACAAACATTTATGAAGTGTTACACTGTGTGCAAGGAACTATACTAGCTGGTAGGGATCTAAGGACCAAATAATAATCATTCCTTGTCCTCAAATGACTAAAAATAGATTTAAAAATACAAATAAAATAATAGCTTTGAAAGTCACAAAATCTTTTTATGTATGTTATTTCATTTATCTCCACAACAAATTGTAGACTGTGCAATAAATATTGTTATTCTACTCATTTTTCAGATGAGGAGACTGAGGTAGAATGACTTAAGAAAGTCAAACAATGTGACCCAGCTTTTCTGACTCCAAATGAGATGCTTTTTTCTCTAACCCACAACTACCAGTAAAGTTGTTTGGTCTTTGTTTATAAGAACTACCACAAGGTTTAGCAGTTCTTAAGTTAATTTTGAATTCAAATTAACTACAGTATATCTCTGTGTAGAGCTAAACACCTGCTACCTGGTTGTTGTTCTTTTCTTTCGTTCACTTATTTTTGAGCTTCTGAATAAAAATGAGTGAGTGGGAAAAAAGATGAGCAGGGAAAGACTCATTAATATACAACTAGGAATCTCGATAAAATTTAACAATACAAAAGGAATGGCACACTAGCATTTTAAATGTATGCTAAGTGACTTTCCCTTAATCACAAAGGTCTGATACGTTACTACCATCTTTCTATTTGGTCATGATGATTACAGGCTATAAAATAAAAATTATTCTTTATAGAATCAGAATTTTAATTGATTATGAAGCAAATATAAACTTCATTTGTCTAAATGTGGTAAGCCCAGGGCACATTAGATATCTAAAAGACACAGGGGCCAAAATGGTTATGAGGTCCAGGTAGTAGACAAGTTTAGCAGAAGACATTGATTATGTTTGATGGCTTCTATCTAACTCATTCCATTGTGATTCGGAAGAAAATAAAATTAAATTAAACAACTACGGGGACTTGGAAAATGTTGGAAACAACTGGAAAGAGAATTAATGTAAAAGAATATAAGTTGACAATATGAATAAGCAATAGAATTAGAGCCTTCTTGGAAAAAAGACAAGTAATACCTCAGAGAGAAAATGAAATAATTCAAAACAATTTTTTTCCTTAAGAAAGACACCTGGAAAGCAATGATGCCAAAAAAGGATGAAGGATGAAAATCATCAAATATAAGAAAGACTTTCTGTGAAGTTTGAGGTGCTGAGCTCCTAGATAAGACTTTAACAACCCCATGTAGACAGAGCAAATCCCTTTTCCAAGTCTGGGAAGCTCCCACTACATGTATACACCTTAAAATGCTACATGTGAGAATGAATATGATGTGGAAAGACCTATAGATTGGGATCCAGAAGACCTGAATTTTGCAGTGGCAGTTCTGATACTAGCTCTGAGACCATTGGCAAGTGTACTTTCTGAGACTCAGTTTCCTTACTTATAAATTGAAGAAAATGATAAATATACTACCCTCTCTTAAAATGAGAGGCAGGTGCTTTGTAAATTTCAAAATGCTATAGAAACATGAGTGAGGTCTGATTATTACCTGAAAGAGAGTCCCTTGTCCCACAGTTCAACATTCCTAGGGTGAGGGGGCTGAGGGTTATGAACAGCAAAGGAATAGACTTCAAGGCTACACAGGGAGTAGTGTCCCTTTAGTATTATGGTAACATATCACACCAGAGCGTACGGACTGACCCTACGGTATCCAAGAAGATATTTTTAAGAATTTATTTTCCACATTGTTGATTCTGATTTCTGACAGAGAAATCTAGGTATCAAGGTGGCATTTTGAATAGAGTACTGGATGAGAAGTCAGGAGGACATGACTTTGAATGTGACTTTTCACCCTTGATAGCAGTGTCATTCTTGACAAGTAACTTGACCTTTATTTGCTTCAGTTTCCTCAGTTATGAAATAGAAATAATAGTACTTACCTTCCAGGGTTGTGGCGAGGATGAAATGCATTATTTATAAAGCACTTTGCAAAACTTAGAGTAATATACAAACATTAGTTAGTATCGCGGCTATTGTTATAGTTACTATTGTCCATAGTTCTCTGATTTTTGGACTTGAATTCTTTATTTGCCTTTTTCCATGACCTTGACGTTCCCTAAATTTTATTGTCCAACTATTTTTTGCTTGTTTCCTTTTATTATATAATGTTTTTGCCAATAATATTAAATCAATAATATCTTCCCTACAGTACTTGTTTTTGTTCCTTTTAAGGTATTATATTATTAAGGAAAGCATAAGGTCTTACCAGAGCTATAGATGGTATTTTCCCACATGTTTTCCCAATCCATTAACACTAAGGAGGGAATATTTGACTTATTCTTCTTGTGATTTCATGTACATGGATATCCATTTCACAAAACATATCATACCTCCTCTACCAACTGTAATAATTCAAGAATAACTGTGGCTAAAAATATATCACTGCATTATTAGCTGCAATCATGTAGACATAATACCTTAGGAGATAGTCACGGAAGTTCATTATTCAATTTTTTTCATGTGAAATATATTGTAGCAAGTATGTTTGCCTCTGGCATCACACTATATGGGTGGTGAATATGTAATTTCACTTGTTGATCTTAAATCCAGGTTCATCTGAAATCAGCAGTCACTCCTCAGCATCAAAACCACATCTCTACCTTCACTTAAACTTTGTCACCAAATTTCAATCCCAATGAAACTAATGATTTTTGAGTTAGACTCATTGTAAATATAATATCATATCTGCTATAGCCTCCAAAATTGGTCCCCTGGGTTTCTCTGCCCCAAAAAGTTAGTGATGACATCACTAAGGCAATTGTTTACTAGAAAATACTAAGGATTACAGTGAAAAATCACCATTCAGAACAACGAAGCCCAGGATGAGTTTGTGTCCTTCTGTCTCAGACTTGATCATCAAAGCCCAAGGACAGAAAGAGACAAGAGAGATCCAGAATTCTGGGACCAAGACAGTAGAGTGAGCAGTAAATCTCTCCCATATTTACCTCCAAACAACCACAAAATAGCACTTCAAAACAAGTCCAAGAATAGCAGAACTGGTAAAAAAAGACTGAGTGAAATAATATTTTAGCCCAAGAAACTTGGAAGATCATCAGGAAATGTCTGTCTCACTTTGGTAAAGGGAAAGCCCAGTAAAGTACAGAAGAATCCCAATGGTCAGATTACTACATACTTCAGTGTAGCCCTGGGGAAATGCAGAAACATTCCACTAGCCCCAGCATACTCCAGATACTATCACTAGGACCCTGACTTGGTACCATGTAAGCTGCCAAACCCCTATGACTTTTGGTAGTGCCAGCTGCCACTTCAGTACAGCACAGAAACAAAGGTCCCCCATGAGTTTCAGGTCAACCTACCTGAAGTGCAGGTAAACACTAAGGCCTACAGCCCCTATCACAAGAAACCTGAGACATAGCCCTGTTCTACCTTAGGAACAGAGCTAAAATTTAAAAGAAAGGAAAAAATGTAAAAAAATGAGCAATAAACAAGAACAAAAACAAATCTGATCATAGGAAACTGTTGTGATGACAGGGAAAATCAAGACACAAACTCAGAAGAGGATAGCAATGTCAAAAGACCTAGGAGCAAAGACCCAAACAAAAATGGAAAGTGGTCTCATGCCCAGAAAGAACTCATGGAAGAGTTCAAAAAGGAGCTTAAAATAATATGAGAGGTAGGAGATAAATGGGGGAAAGAAATGAGGGTGACACAAGAGAATTATGAAAGAAGAGTCAATAGCTTGGAAAACTACCTAAAAAGCAGGATTTATCAAATGGAAAAGGAGATGCAGAAATACACTAAAGAAAACAACTCCTTAAAAAATACAAATAGCCAAATGAAAAAGAAAATACAAAAGCTAGGATATTTGTAACTTTTAAAAATTGTACCACTAATAGTTCAGCTATAAGGACTTCACAAAGAGAGAAGGTATGGGTAAAGGTGAATAGGAGAGAATGACATAAAAAAATAATTAAGGGATGAGAAAGAGGAGTTCCTCAGAAAGGGAAAGGCATAATGGTGTAAATTATTTCCCATGAAGAGACACACAAATCTCATCATAATGAAAAGAATGATGGGAGGGTGGACATTGCTTGGACTTTACTCTCATCAGTATTGACTCAAAGAGGGAATAATACACACAACCAGTTTAAAATAGAAATCTATTTCACCCATCCAGGAGAGTAGGCAAGAAGAAGACAAAGTAAAGGGTGTTTGTGGGGGAGATTGATAGAAAGAGAGTTCAGATTAAGGAAGGCAGTGGATAGAAGCAAACCACACATTTGAAGGATAACATGGTAGTGTATAGATATCAGACTCAACTCTCTTTATGTTTCCCAAGGTTAGTAAAATTCCTTGAGGCAAGAAGAGATAGATTTTAAAATTTAACCTATTACAGAGTAGCTGAACTCTGAACCAAGTTCAGAGAAAAAGAACTATGACTTAAGCAGTTACTAGGCAAAATCAATTGCTTATAACCATGATTAATAAGAAAATGATACAGGATCAAGCTTAATTTTCTCACTCTAAACTCTTCTTCTAGAATAGTTAGACCAGTTCACAACTTCCAACACTGGTGTGTGTTCATTTGTTTTTCAATCATTTCTGACATTTTGTGACCCTATTTGGGATTTTCTTGGCAGAGATACTGGTGTCGTTTGTAATTTCCTTCTCTAGAACGTTTTACAGATGAGAAAATTGAGACAAATGGGGTAAGCCACTTGCCCAAGGTCACTCAACTGGTAAATGTCTGAGGCAGGAAAATGAGTCTTTCTGACTCCAGTTCCCGAGCTCTGTCCACTGTGCTACATAGCTGCCCAAACATTGCGCTGGTAAATGTCTGAAGCAGGAAAATGAGTCTTTTTGACTCCAGTTCCAGAGCTCTATCCACTGTGCTACATAGCTGCCCAAACATTGCACTAGTGTACCAATTTTTCCATATCACTTCCAGAATTTGCCATTTTCTTTTTCTGTCATGTTAGCCAATATGATAGATATGAAGTGGGACCTCAGAGTTGTTTTTAATTTGCATTACTCTAATCAATAGTGATTAAGAAACTTTTTCATGTGACCACATAATTCCCTTTCTTCATCTGAGAACTGCCTGTTCATATCCTTTGACCATTATCAAATGGGGAATGGCTTATGTTTTTAAAAATGTGCTGGTTTCCTATACATTTGAGAAATGAGACCATTATCAGAGAGCTTTCTGTAATTTTCCCTTACTTTCCTTTTAATTTTGGTGGCATTTGTTTTGTTTGTGCATAAGTTGTTTTGTCTTTGTAATCAAAATTATCAATTAAACTCTCTTTAATCCTCTTGAACTCTTATTTACTCAAAAATTCTTACTTTATCCATATATGCAACAAGTAAATGTTTCCATTCTCCCTCATTTGCTTATGATATCACCCTCATAATATGAAATTTTAGTCTTTGCCTAGTTTCTGCCAAATTACTTTTCAGTTTTTCCCACAATTTTTGTTAATTGGTGAGTTTTTGCCCACAATGCTTGGATCTTCATGTTTATCAAGCTTTAGGTTCCAGTAGTCATTTACTAATGTGTATTGTGTACTATTCAATTACACTGACCCATCTCTGTTTCTTAACCAGTAACAGATTGTTTTGGTGGTGAATCTGGTACTGCTAGGACACCTTTCTTCACATTTTATTTTTATTGGTTCATTGATATTCTTGACCTTTTGTTTTCCCAGAAGAATTGTATGTCTATTTTTCTAGTTCCATAATTTTTTGGCAGTTTGTATGGAACTGAAGAAGTAAATTAACTTGGATAGAATTTTCATTTTACCCATGGGCAATTAATAATTTCCTGGTTTTTAGGTCTGAGTTTATTTGTATGAAAAATGGTTGTTAATAGTATCTATAGAGATCCTTGGTTTATCTTACCAAGATAAACACCCAATTATTTCATATTGTCTGAAGTTATTTTAAATGGAATGTCTCTTTTCATCTCTAGCTGCTATGTTTTGTTGGTAATACATAGAAACACCAGCGATGTAAATGAATTCATTTTTTGCATCAGTATTGATTAGAGAACCTGGTCTATAGTTTTCTTTCTGTTTTCGTTCTCTCTGGTTTAGTTGTCAAAACCATATTTGTGTAACAGAAGGAATTTCATAAGATTCCTTCTTAATTCTTTTTTTCCCAAATAGCTTCCATAATATTGGAATTAATTGTTCTGTAAATATTTGATGGGATTCACTTGTGAATTCTTTTTTTAAATTTATTTAGGGATTTCAGTTGTGGATTGTTCAATTTCTTTTGCTCAGATGGGATTACTTAAGTATTCTATTTCCTTTTCTATTTATATTAGCACTTAATTTTTTAAAAATATTCAACCATTTCACTTAGATTGTCAGTTTTATTGGCATATAATTGAGTAAAATAGCTTGCTTTGAATTCATCTTCATTGGGTCACATTGCCATTTTCATTTTTGAGATGCACAATTTCTTTTTTTCTTTTTTTAACAAAATGAACCAATGATTTACCTATTTTATTGGATTATTTTTTTTATAAAGTCATAGGTTGTGTCTCTGGAGATGGCTGCCATTTTTCCGTCATGAGTCCTTTGGAACTCTCTTGAATCACTGCATTGATCAGAGTAACCAAGTCTTTCAACACTGATCATCACAACATCATTGATCTCATTCTTCTCACTTTGCATCTGTATACAAACACACATATATAAATATATAGATAGATAGACACAGATAGATAGATAGATATGTCTTTTCATTCTAAAACCACATCTACCCCCCTCATCATTTCCCATAGTATAATATTACACTAACCATTAGTGATTTAGGGCAGTTTTGGATATGATGATATATAGTTTTTATTTCATCTTCTACAAAATACCTATTCATAATCTTGCACCATTTATCATTTGGGAAATGCCTCTTATTTTAAAAAATAATTCAGCTTTACACTATATATACATATATATATATATATATTTGAAAACTGAAGTCTTTATCAGAGAAATTTGCAATCTTTTTATGATTTCATTTTCTATTGTATCTTTTGGCAAAATACCGTTTACCTGATTATCCATTTTAATTAGACTTATTTTTGTTTTTGCTTTGTCTGAGATCAAGTTTGCTACCTTTCCATTTTTTTAAATAATGTAAAGGGAAAAGAAGCAGAATACACTAGGAACATGAGAAAAAAAAATGAGGAAAAGCATCTTATTCACATAATTGTAGTTTGCAAGTAGAAGTCTAAGCAAAAAAAAATGAAAAAGGTGTGGGACAGAAAGAATGATAACTATAATTTAATCTCATCTGAACTTACCAAAAGAGGGAAGAAAACATACTATTGGGTAAGAAATACATTTCCATTGACAGGAAGTGAAAGTGAAGAAAAAGGCTAGTAAGAATGGGAATAGAAAATTAGAGTAGAAAGGGGAAAATTAGTTTTAAGCAAAAAAAAAACCCCAAACCTCTAAAGATCTAAAAAAATTCTAGTAATTCATTTTGTGGTGGAAAGAATCTGGAAACTGAGGGAGTATCAAATTGGGAGATGGCTGAACAAGTTCTGATATATAAATTTCATTGAATATGCTTGTGCTGAAAGAAATGATGAAGGGAATGATTTCAGAGGAAACTGAGAAGATGTGTCTTAAATAAAGATGTGTCTCAAATAAAGCAGAATGAAGTAAAATGTGTCCAATGATATAGTGACAAAAATAGTATAAAGAGAAACAACTTTCAAAGAATTAGGAATTCTGATCGGCACAACGACCAACCATAATTCCAGAGGATTCATGGTGAAACATGCTACTGATCTCATGATAAGGACCCGAAGGAATCAGAGAGCTGATTTAGACTTTTGGTTTTTTGGACAGGGAAAATAAAAAAAAAATTGTTTCACTGCACATATTGTAACTGGGGTTTTCTTTTTCTTTCTCAGTTGCGAAGGGTGACATGAAAGTGAGAGAAAGTGGATTTTTCTTATTTAAAAAATAAATTGAAAATAAAATATCTTAAAAGTTTTGCATTTTTTATTCATACCCACATTTTACATGTCTTTTTTAGACTTCTTTATTTTAACCCTTTTTAGAATATTTTTCACAGAAAGAAAAATAACATGAAGAAGAAAATTCTTTTGTTCATAATTGCTACAATTTGCCAAGCTACATTCGAAGAGATTCCTTTTGTTCACACCCAATTTGCAAGCTTATTTCAGAAGCAGGCATGGTTAGAGTATTAAAGTGTATCAGTGCAATAATTGCTTGTTCAATTGGCTTCATCCTGAAATGAAGATACCCTCATGTGAAATGGTTTTCTTTTTCTTTCTCTCTTCTTTTTGTTGGTTTGCTTTCCTTATGTGGCCTTACTGAGGAATTTAACAGTTCTTCCAGAGTTTTCATTTAATTACCATTTGGAACTATGTTTTGAACTACCTTCCCCCAAAGCCCCAATCATTTCTTTTAATCAATCACTAAGCATTTATTAATTGCCTACTATGTTCCAGGCACTATGCTAAGTGCTGGACGTAATGTACTAAGTGCTTTTAAGAAAGCTTCTCTTTATATGGCTCTAATATTCCAGTGTACTGTTTCCTACTCCAGCCATCCAAGAGTTCATGGTACAGAAGAGAAGATATTTCTCTTCTACCTCATATATTTCTTTCCCTTCAGATCCCTTTGACAGTCTTTATGCAAGTGTAGAAAATACAATAGATCATGAAACAGCATGTTGAGATCCATTTGATAGTCTTTATGCTAGTGTAGAAAATACAATAGATCATGAAACAGAGCATGTTGATTTGAACCCCAGCTCTTCCACTTACTTTCTATGTGCAAATCACAACCTTGTTGCACCTGATGTTACTCCTCTCCAAAATGAGAAAATTGGACATCATTGTCTCTGACATTCCTTCCCATTCCATTAACCATGATTCTTCAGCCACTGCTCTCATATATCACTTGAATTTTCTCATATAATTTCCTTAGAGAAGTAATTCTCCTATCCTTTCCTCTAGTGTACTTTTCTTCTACATTATCCATGCATAATGTTAAACCCAAATTCAGATGTCATTGATTTGCTGATCAATACCATGAAAGTTTTATTTGAAAGTAAACTGTTGTAAGAGGATAGTGCTCTGTAATCTGCAATTATATAATGTGCTGCATGGGTAGAACCTTCTAAGGTGCTGGAGGATTTTTCTGCCCATTTCACTCGATGACATCCAATGATAATGGCCTTAACATGATGGGAAATTAATTGAGAAAGCATTTCTACACTGCCATAATTTTATCCTCCATTCTATCCCTGCTATTAGCAGGAATCTATAACCCCATGGGTGTTTCAAGTGAATCTCTTTTAGCAGAACTTACAGTCTGGAGGTCATACAGTTAGCTCTTTCTGTCAGCTGGGTGTCAAATCATTGTTAAAAAGAAAAAGAAATTACTTTTTTTTTTATTTTCTAACCCTATCTTGTGATGTATAAGATGATTTGTAGATAGCCTTTGGGGGTAATGAGTGCTGGTGGCCAGGGAAGTCTCCTTGCACACTGGTACTTAGCAGGATTATTACAAGTTAACTTAGATGTGCAATGTGATGCCTACAATTGAAAGTCCATTATCAATCAGAACTAGAAAATCTTTTACTCTCCTTCCTGCTATATGTATGTTTTTTATATCGCAGAGATGACCAGTATTCCTTTGTCAACACTGATGACTGACAAGGGGGAGTGCAGGGTTAACATCTGTCATTTTGTACTATGTATTGCTCCAACAGTAGCAATAGCTGAAGGCTAAAATTGGCAACTATATTTTCAGCAGCTTATTCATTTCCACCTACATGCATGTTTATATAAACCTAGTGATTGAATATTCACATGTTTGTGTCTGCGTGTGCATGTATCTATATAGGTGTAGGTCAATAATCATTAAGCCAAAGATTTTCAGGTAGAACAAACTTCGTAGAGATGTTCCTTTTATTTTTAAATGAAGACATGGAAAAGTAAAGTGCTTTACCCTAGAACACACAGGAACTAAGTTTCAGAACGTGGCTCTGAACTGAGATCTTCTAACTAAAATATAGAACTTTTCCAGTAGTACATAACCTTACACATCAATGTGAAATTTTTTATTTGACTATTGTTTTATATATATTATCACATCAAAGTCAACTTATACCTATATCCTCTGTCTATGTTTGATAAACCTCAAAACTCCAGTTTCTGGGATAAGAACTCAGTATATTCACAATCCAGTGCAGAAAGGTAGACATATTAAATGCATCCTTTTCAGATGACAATGCAATAAAAATTATGTGCACTAAAGGACCATGGAAAGATAGATTAAAATTAATAGTAAATTGTAAGTAAATAACATAATATCCTATAATATAAGAATGAGTGGGTCAAACAACACATGATAGAAACAATAAAATAATGAGACAACATATCCAAATTTCTAGGGTACAGCCAAAAGAAAGTGCTTGCATGAATAAAATACATAAAAGGAGCACACAACCAAAAAAAGCTAGAAAAAGAACAAATAAATGCCCAATTAAATATCAAATTAGAAATTCTGAAAATCAAGAGACATTAATAAAAATGAAAGTAAGAAAATTTTGAGCTTGTAAATCAAATTAAGAACTGTTTTGTGAAGAAAAAAACAATAAAATAGACAAGTCTTTGGTTAATTTGATTCAGAAAAAGAAAGAAAAAATCAAATTAGCAATATCAAAAATGAAAAGAGTGGATTCACCACCAATGAAGAGGAAATTAAAGCAATAATTAGGAACTGTTTTGCCCAACACTGTGCTAATAATTCTGACAATCTAAGTGAAATGTATGAATATCTACAAAAATAAAAGTTGCCCAGATTAACAGAAGATGAAATAAAATACTTAAATAACCCCATTTTAGAAAAAGAAATTGAAGGAGTCATCAATGAATTCTCTAAGAAGAAACCTCCAGGGCTGGAGGAATGTACAATAGAATTTTATCAAATCCTTAAAGAATAATTATTATTATCCAATATTATAAAAACTATTTGGGAAAATTATATTTATATTTAAAAATTTATAAATATATTTATAAATTTATTTATAAAATAAATTTATAATTAAAGAATAATTATTATTACCCAATATTATAAAAACTCTTTGGGAAAATTATAGGCAAATTTCCCTAATTAATATTGATGAAAATTTTTTAAAAATAAAAAATTAGCAAAGAGATTATGACTAGATGGGATTTCTACCAGGAATGCAGATCTGGTTCGATATCAGAAAAACTATCAGTATAATTGACTATAACAATAACAGAAATAGCAGAAATAATATGACTATCTCAATAGTTGCAGAAAAAGCTTTGTGAAAAAAATACAGCAGACATTCCTACAACATGAGAGAGCATTGAGATAAATGGAGCTTTACATAAAATGATAAGCATTACCTATCTAGAACCATGTTCAAGCATTATAGATAATAGGAATAAGCTAGAAGCATTCCTAATAAGATCAGGGCTGAAACAACGATTCCTAGTATCACTCCTATTATTCACTATTGTTTAGAAATGTTAGTTTTAGCAATAAGAAAGAAAACAGAAATGGAAGTTACTAGAGTAGGCAATGAAGAAACAAAACTATCACTCTTTGCAGATGATATGATGATACACTTAGAGAATCCTAGAGAATCAACGAAAAACTAAAACAATAAACAACTTTAGAGAAGTTGCAGGTTATAAAATAAATCCACAGAAATCATTAGTATTTATATATATTATCAACAAAACCCAGCAGCAAGATATAGAAAGAAAAATTCTTTTTAAAATAGTTGTACAAAATATGAGATATTTGCGAGTCTACCTGCCAAGACAAACCCAGGAACTATATGAACAAAACTACAAAATATTTTTCACATCAATAAAGTCAGATCTAAACAATTAAAAAATACCAATTGTTCATAGATGAATGAATATAATAAAAAATAATATTTCTACGTAAAGTAACTTACTTATTGAGAGACTTACCAATAAATCTACCACAATTATTTTATAAAGCTAGAAAAAATGATAACAAAATTCATCTCAATAGCAAAAGATTCAGAAAATCAAGTGAATTATTGAAAAAAATGAAAAGGAAGATGGTCTAGCCATGCAAGATCTAAAACTATACTATAAAGCAGTAATCTTATAAACCATTTATTGCTTGATAAACAATAGAATGGTAGATCAGTGAAATAGGTTAGATAAACAAGACCCAGTACTAAATGACTATAGTATTCTACTGTTTGATAAACTTCAAAACTCCAGCTTCTGGGATAAGCACTCAGTATCTGATAGAAATTGCAGGAAAAACTAAAAAATAGCATTGGCATCGAACAGCATTTTACACTGTATGCCAAGATAAGGTCAAAATGGGTATGTGACGCAGATATAAAAGGTGATGTCAAAAGCAAATTAGGAGAACAAGGAATGGTTTCTCTGTCAGATCTATGGAGAATAGAAGGATGTATTGCCAAATGAGGTTCAGAACATTATGAAAGGGAAAATGAATAATTTTGATTACACTAACTTATAAAGGTTTTACACAAACAAAACAAATGCAGTCAAGATTAGAAGGAAAGTAGAATATGGGGAAGCAGTTTTAACAGCCAGTGTTTCTTATAAAGACCTTATTTCTCAAATATATAAAGAGTTCATCAAATTTGTGAGAATACAAGTCATTACCTAATTGATAAATGGTCAAAGGATATGAATATGCAATTTTCAGATGAAAAAATTAAAGCTAAATCTGTAGTCATATAAAAAATGTTCTATTAATTAGAGAAATGAAAATTAGAACAGCTCTGAGGTAGCACCTCACACCTATCAGATTGGCTAATATGACAGAAAAGAAAAATGGGGCAGGGGGAGGAGCCAAGATGGCAGAGTAGAAAGATTCACATTTGCTAGCTCCGAACGCACAGCCCATAAATTACCTGTAAAAAAGAACTCCCAAAATATTCTGGAGCAGTGGAAGCCACACAGCAACAGAGTAGAGGAGTTTTCTGTTCCAGAGAGCCCTGAAAAACCAATACCAAAGGTCCATTGGCACCAGATCTGCAGCAGAGCCCAGTTCTGCCTTGGCCATGTGGCATTGAAAGGGCCAGATCTGAGCAGGCTTCAGGGACGGAATCTCCAGTGACCGTGAAGGTCCAACAACCCACAGGCACACAGGTCAGTGAGAGAGCCTTCTGGGCTGGCCAAGAAGGGAGCAGGGTGTCTCCATAACTCAGGCCCCCTCGGGAGGCAGCAGCAGAAGTGGACAGGGGCTCCCAAAGCAGGCAGGAGCTCTGGTCCATTGTTGAAGGTCTCCACATTAACCACCTGAGGGAATTGAGCCCTGTGCTGCGGCCCTGCCCCACCCCGACAACCTGAACTTAATCTCATATGGGGTAACAGCCCCACCCCCTGCTGAAAGCCCTGAGGCTGGGGAGCAGCATTTGAATCTCAGACCCCAAACACTAGCTGGTCATATCTGGAGGTGAGGCAGGGATGGAGAGAAATCTCAGAAGTCAAGTAACTGGCTGGGAAAATGCCCAGAAAAGGGAAAAAAAATAATACCATAGAAGGTTACTTTCTTGGAAAACAGATGACTGCACCATTCCTCTCTGACGAAGAAGAACAATGCTTTCCATCAGGTAAAGACATAGGAGTCAAGGCCTCTGTAGCCAAAACATCTGGAATTGATACCCAATGGGCTGAGGCCATGGAAGAGCTCAAAAAGGATTTTGAAAATCAAGTTAGACAGGTGGAGGAAAAACTGGGAAGAGAAATGAGAGAGATGCAAGAAAAGCATGAAAAACGGGTCAATACCATAATAAAGGAGGCACAAAAAAATGCTGAAGGAAATAACACCTTGAAAAATAGGCTAACTGAATTGGCAAAAGAGGTTCAAAAAGCCAATGAGGAGAAGAATGCTTTCAAAAGCAGAATTAGCCAAGTGGAAAAAGAGGTGCAAAAGCTCACTGAAGAAAATAGTTCTCTCAAAATTAGAATGGAACAGATGGAGGCTAATGACTTTCTGAGAAACCAAGAAACAAAACCAAAAGAATGACAAAATGGAAGAGAATGTGAAATATCTCATTGGAAAAACAACTGACCTGGAAAATAGATCCAGGAGAGACAATTTAAAAA
>CM053771.1:220044632-220107208 GCA_028658325.1 Potorous gilbertii | reverse complement strand
GGGGGGATGATGGAAGGGAGGGCAATGGGAGGAGGGAGCAATTTGAAATCATCACTCTTGGGGAGGGACAGGATCAAAAGAGAGAATAGCAACAATGGGGGGCAGGATAGGATGGAGGGAAATATAGTTAGTCTTTTACAACACAACTATTGTCAAAGTCACTTGCAAAACTACACAGACATGGCCTATATTGAATTGCCTGCCTACCCAAAGGGAATGAGGGAGGGGGGAGGGAGGGATGGGGAGAAGTTTGAACTCAAAGTTTTAGGAACAACTGTTGAGCATTGTTCTTGCTACTAGGAAATAAGAAATACAGGTAATGGGGAATAGAAACTTATCTGACCCTACAGGATAAAAGAGAGGATGGGAACAAGGGAAGGTAGAGATGATAGAAGAGAGGGCAGATTGTTGATAATGGAAATTAGAATGTTTGGTGTATTGGGGTGGGGAGACGGGACAGATGGAGAGAAAATTTGGAACCCCAAATTTTGTGAAAATGAATTTAAAAAGTTAAATAAATTTATTTTAAAAAACAGAAAAACCAAAAACAACAAAAAAATAAAATGTGATAAAACCAAAAAAAAAAGAAAAGGAAAACGAAAAATGTTGGTGAACATGTGGGAAAATGGAAACACTGATGCGTTGTTGGTGGAGTTGTGAAATGATTCAAGCATTCTGGTGAACAATTTGGAAATATGCATAAGAGCTATAAAACTGTGCATGCCCTTTGATCTAGTAATTCCACTACTAAGTCTATATCCCAAGACATTACAAAAAAAGAGAAAAGCAGCACACATGCAAAAATATTTGTAACAGCTCTTTTTTGTGGAGTCAAAGAATTGGAAATTGAATGGATATCCATCAACTGGAGAGTGACTGAATAAGTTGCAGTATGTGAAATGTAATGGAATACCATTGTGCTATGAGAATTGATGAGCAGAATGATTTTCAAAAAACCTTGAAGAACTTATAAGCATTAGCTTAGTGAAGTCATCAGAAACAGGAGAACTGCATAGTAACAGTAATACTGTACAATGATCAACTATGATAGACTTAGCTCTTCTCAGCCATACAAGGATCCAAGACAACTCTAAAAGACTAATGGTAGAAAATGGTATCCAAATCCAGAGAAACAACTATGGAGTCTGAATACAGAGTGAATTATACAACTTTCTCTGCTTTTCTTATTTCTGGTGTGTTTTTTTTCTTTTGTTCTGATTCTTTTTTCATAACATGAGTAATATGGAAATATGTTTAACATGATTTACATGCATAAACTATATCAGATTGATTGCTCTTTGGGAAAAATGTAGGGGAAAATGGGAAGGAAAAAATAACACAATTTTACAAAACTGAATATTGACAACTATCTTTACATGTAATTGGAAAAAATAAATTACTATTAAGTGAGGGGAAAGAGAAAATTTCCTCTACCAATGTAGATCACCAGCAATCTCACAATTTATACTCTTAAAGAATTGACTGGCAAACTAATCAATTAAGAGTTCAGGATCATGTTACTAATACATTACAGAGGCAAGTTTGGAACACAGTTGTTGGTGACTCTAAGGCTAGCTCTCTAACCACTATGATATTTGGCCTTCAGATAGATAGATACATAGGTAAGTAATAGATAGCTAATAGGTAAGTAACAGATAGATGCTGTTCTTCTATGTGTATATGTATACATATATATGTATATTATATATTTACATACACATATATGTATATATACATATATGTATATACGTAAACACACATATGTGCATGTTTATATATGAGTATATACATGCATATGCACATTCATATATATAATATATATATAACTTTGAAAACATTAAAACAAATGCCAGTTTTATAAATACATGTACACATTACATATACGTGAGTATTGTTATGATTATACATAAGTAATCAATGTTGTAGGTATCAGAGTAAAGGTAGTATATACCCTGTTTTCAAAGGGGCAGAAAAGGATCATTTCCGTTCTGATTAAAAATTATTTCCCACATTTGGAAGCAAGTTTGTCCCTAAAGCTCTTTTGTTCTTTATTTTAAAATTAGCACACTGGGGCATAATACATACAAAGAGAAAGAAGAATATAGTATCTATTCCATCACAAACATCCATACATGCAAGTATGGAAATATAAATAATTTTTTAAAAAAGTAATACCTGGTTTTCTGTTTCTGGAAAGTATATGCTATATTTGCATCTATATCACTGTAGCATCCAGGGTTTGGGGTCTTAACAATCTTCCCTAAAAGAGTACAGAAAGAACCTCATCACTATGTTCCCTTTTCTGGCATTCAAATACATTGGACCAATTACTGTAATAAGATATTTTATAATGCTGTATAAGAGGACTTTATGAGTGTCCTAAATCAATGGTATTTAGAAAAATGAGGTGCTGCTCTGACATACTCAGGCATACTGGTCAATAGTTTTACTTTCTAAAATCTTCCATACATCTCTTAATGGCTTTAACCAATTCAGCACTAAGTGATGAGGCCTAAGACCACAGCATTCTTCATCAAAGTGAAAGCTCTGAATCAATAGGACCAAAGACCTATTCTCAATGTGACTGTAACCTTTTTGTTCTTACTAGGATAGGAATAGGAACTTATTTAGATAATGTGAGATTTGATATTGATAAGGACCATGGCAAAGTACTAAGATTTCAGAACAAAAGTCCAGGAATTGCCTAGATTCCCATCCCACATTTACTGTGTGACAACTGTGTGATTATTGTTATTCAGTCTTTTCTATTGTGTCTGAAGCTTTGTGACCCCAACTGGTGTTTTCTTGGCAAAGATCCTGGAGTGGTTTGCCATGTCCTTCTCCAGCTTGTTCTGTATATGAGGAAACTGGGGCAAACAGGGTTAAATGACTTGCCCAGGGTCATATAGTTAGTAAGTGCCTGAGGCTAGATTTGAACACAGGTCTTCCTGACTCCAAGTCCAGTGCTCTATCAATTGCACCACCTTACTTTTATGACTATAGAAAAATATTTAACTTCTCTCAGCTTTATTTTCTTCAAATGCAAAAATAAGGAAAATTATGCTTGCATTATGTGTTATACAGGGTTTTTATGAAAAATCAATGAGATTATCATACGTGAAAGTGTATTTTGAACTTCCACACATTAAAGTCATCTATTAATACATTCAATCAAAATGAAATAAGATAAAAAAACTAATTCATTCAAAGGAACGATGATTATTAAAAATCTCAGAATAAGAAAGAGATTGTACCCAGCTAAAGTTTGAATTGGCCTGAGATCCAAAGCAGGAAAGAATTTCCTTCAGGATACAAAGATGGTGCATTTAGGCCAGTATCTTATTTTTCATTGTCGCAGAAAGGAATTCTTGATGAAAGATGGTGAGTTTTGGTGAACTCATCTTCATAAACTTAGGGATATTTGCTCAAATATCTAATCTTAATAGCCTGATCTAGATTTCATTGTCATAATTCATTTAAGCCCTTCTTAAGCTTCTTTGCATGTATATATGTCCTTTATTTGAATTAAAACTTTTATTGTCAGTCATAGATTATAATATGCTAAAAAGAAATTAGTAGAAGAATCCAAACTAGGTCAGGGCAATCAGAGTTTTGTATCAAGTAAGGAAATTTGGAGGAATTCCCCTTCTTCCTTAATCTAGGGTTCACAGATAATTGAGCTACTGACATCAAATATAAAGCATCACGCCTTCTGGGAGCCAAGATAGTTGAGTGATGCATCAGTAAGTGCCCCAACATACACAATGGAGCCTGCTATCATAGGATCTTAAATCTTCATTCATAAATGGAAAGGCAATTTTTTAGGGGTTAACAATCACTTTAATCAAGCACATATATCATTCCTTTAACCAAGTACACCTATCATTCAGTTAGTTCAAGGAGTTAGTAACCTGAATTTCAAAGAAAAATATAGAGAAATCAAAACATCAACAGACATGGCTTCCTCTGCCTGAATTCAACAGACAATTGGACTCCAATTGTCTGACCATAGTTACCAGAGAGGGAATCATGACATCTAAGTTCAATAAATTTGAGGGCCTCCTTAGCAGCTTCCCAGAGTGCTCTTCTGGCATTCAAACATTCTTACAAAAACTAAGCCCCAAAGTAAAACCTCAACTCAGAGTATTTATGCCTTTTTTTGGAGCCAGAGGTCATCACAACCCTTTGATTAAGTGCCCCAATAAAAAACAAAAATTTTAATCTCTCCTACAAAATAACTCCCCTAATCGAGCTTCTCATAGTGGACAGGCCCATCAGTTGGTATGAGAGATCTTAAAACACATTAAAACAATTAACAATACAAATATGTACACTGCTTCTAGTTAAAGAAACTCTTGTTTCTGTCCTTTTTCCTTGTAAAGATTCTTGATTGATAAAGGCAAGAATCAATCAGATTATACTAAAACAAAAACAGCAAAACATCCTATTTTGATTGTCATCACAAGTAAACAACAAATTGTTCTAGCTCTTCCTTACTCAACCCAAAACATCCAAAAACAGCACCCCAGAACAAATCCTGGAATAGCAGAGTCAGGGGAAATATGGGGTGGAATGGTCTTTTAGCCTACGAGACTTGGAGGATCTGCAAGGAAGGTCCTTGTCACTCAGGAAAAAGAGGAGAACATTCCAGGAAAGGGAGCATTCCAGAAAGCCAGAAGCAAAAACTCTCTTGGCAAACCAGTGAGAGATCATGAGCCTCAGTCTGATGAAGTGGGCAAATAGCAACATCAGGAAACCCAATGTGCCTTAGCATAGCCAGGGGAACCATCAGACTCTGGTTCTTTGAACGGCCATGTGCTTCATTGTAACCCTCAGGAAATGCCAAAAAACATCACTTGGCCTCAACACAGGTCAGACACTACCACTAGGATCCCACCTCAGTACTAGGTAAGCCACCAGATACCTGTAGCCTCCAACATCACTAGCGATCCCCCACCCACCACTTCAACAATGGCACCAGACATGAGGGTGTCCCATGGGCCTCAGGGCAACATCAGTGAAGCACCAGGTAAACAACCAAGGCCTGCAGTCCCTGGCACAAGAAGCCTGAGACAGAGCCCTATCCACTCTGAGAGCAGAGTTGAAATTTAAAAGAAAGTAAAAAGGCCAAAACAAAAGCCTGAACAAAAAACAAAAAACAACAACCACAAAGAATCTGACCATAGAAAGCTATTATGGTGACAGGGAAGACCAAGACACAAACACAAAGAAGAGGATGACAGTGTCAAAAATATTATAGGGGAAAAAAACTACAAAAGAAAAACAAGAAATGGCCTCAAGCCCAGAAAGAGCTCATGGAAGATTTTTTTAAAAAGGGAGTTTAAAAATCATCTAAGTGAGATAGAAGAAAAATTAGAAAAATAAATGACAGTGATACAAAAGAATTATGGAGGGGCAAGGGATGGTGGAAGTCAACAGCTTGGATAGCTGCTTAAAAATAGAACAAGTCAAAATGGAAAAGGAGACACAGAAATCTACTGAGAAAAACAACTTCTTTAAGAGTACAATTGGTCAAATGGAAAATAAAATACAAAAACTAACTGAGGAAAACAATGCCTTAAAAGAATTGGCCAAGTGGAAACTAATGACTCTATTGACACCATAAATCAATGAAAAAAATTCAAAAGAATTAAAAAATGGAAGAAAATGTAAAATACCTCTTGGGAAAAACAACTGACCTGGAAAATAGATCCAAAAAAGACAGTACCAGAATCATTATACTACCTGAAAACCGTAGTCCAAAAGAGGACTGTAATGGTAATTTAAAGAAGAAGATCTTTCCCATTGATTAATAGGCCCATGTGACCTGCCTGGGTCACATGGAAGTCTGAGTCACATGGAGCCAGTGGTGGGAGGAGCTTGCTGAACTGGTGGAGCTGGAAGGGGTGGAGCAGGAAGTGAGTCAGAATGGTTAGATTTGGGAAGGACAGAGAAAGCAAAGTAGCTGGGGCAGCAACATGAGTGACTGGGAGAACTTGTTTGTGATTTTGTTTAAGGGAGCCTATTGTGATTTGTTTAAGGGAGCTGGTTTGTGGGAAGGTCCTAGCAGGGGAAAGGCTTGGGGATGGTAACCCCCTCTGCATTGTTATTGTTTATAGATGCCTTTGTTTCTATGATGGATATGGCTTCTGGTGTTGGGACTCAACTTTCTAGTATTTTAATAAATGTTTTGGTTCTGTCTTCTATATGGAGAGTCTGTTATATTTTGCAATTACAAATTGTCCTGCCATATGCATAGTTGCAAACATAGCTACTGTGAATATCACATTGGCACTATGAGGACCTAGACAGCATCTTTCAATAAATCATTGAGGAAAACTATCCTGATGTCCTGTAACCAGAAGGCAAAATAGACATCAAAAGAATCCACTGATCACCTCAGGAAAGAGATTCCCAAATAAAAATTCCAAGGAACATTGTAGCCAAAATTCAAAACTGTCAGGTCAAGGAAAAAGTTCTATAAGTGACCAGAAATAAATAATTCAGATATCAGGCCACCACAATCAGAGATCATGGAATATGGCATTCTGAAGAGCAAAGGAGATAGGACTACAACCAAGAATCAATTACCTGGCAAAATTAAGGATAATACATCAAGGTAAACATTGGACAATCAACAAAATAGAAATATTTCAAGCCTTTGTAAGGAGAAGAGCAGCACTAACCCAAAAATTTGATCTGAAATATCAAGAACTAACAAAAGTATAATCAGGTAAAAAGAGAAAAGAAAGCATAGGGAATTCAATAGTGAAACTCTACATTCCTGTGAAGGAAGATGATACTTGTAACCCTTAAAACTTGTATCACTAACAGTTTGCATAAAAGGAATATACATAGAAAGGGTATGTATAAGGTGAATTTCAGGGAATGACAAAAAAAAAATTGAGAAAGAGCAGCACAAAGGGTACAGAGGGAAGGGAGAGGTAGAATGGCTTAAATTATCTCTTATGAAGAGGTGAGAAAATAGGTGAGAAAACCTATTACAGTGGAAAGGGAGATGGTAGCATGGGGGATAGGCATTACTGGAACCTTATTCTCATCAATATTGACTCAAAGTGGGAATAATATACACAACCAACTGAATATTGAAATCTATCTTACCTGACAGGGAAGTAGGAGGGGAGGAGAGTAATTAAAGGGGTAGGACTGACAGTATGGAGGGCAGATCAGGAGAGGTGGTACACAAAAGCAAAACACAGGTGGGGTGAGAAAAGGTGAAAGAAGAGGGAGGACAAACAGGAGAGAGGACAAAGAGGAGGAAGAATAGGATGGAGGGAAACATACAGATATTAACCATAACTGTGAAGGGGAATGGGATGAACTCTCCCATAAAATGGAAGCAAATAGCAGAGTGGATCAAAAAGTAGAATCTTACAATATGTTGCTTACAAGAAACTCTCTTGAAGCACAGTGATTCACACAGTAACGGTAAGGATCTGGAGCAGAATCTATTATGCTTCAGCTGAAGCAAAAAAAGTAGGGGTAGCAATACTGATCTTAGACTAAGTAAAAGCATAAAAAGACCTAATTAAAAGAGATAAGGAAGAAAACTATATCTTCCTAAAATGTACCATAGACAATGAAGCAATCAAATTAGAAGAGCAAGAAATAGTCTACCTGTCATATCTGGGGGAGAGGAAGAAATCTAGATGAAAAGAGAGAAAAAGAGCATTACAATATGTAGGATAAATAATTTTGATCATATTAAATTGGAAAACCAATGTCCAAGCAAAACCAATGCAATCAAGATTAAAATGAAAGCTGAAAACTGGGAAACAACATTCACAGCAAGTCTCTCTAATAAATGCTTTATTTGTTAAATATATAGATAACTGAGTCAAATTTATGAGAATACAAGTCATTTTCCAATATATAAATGGTTAATTTTTCAGATGAAGAAATCAAAGACATCTATAAGCCTATGAAGAAGTACTCTAAATCACTTTTGATTAGAAAAAATGCAAATTAAAATAACCCTGAAATACCACCTCACACCAATCGTATTGGCTAATATGACAAAAATGATAAATTTTGTAGATAATATGTGAAAATTAGGATACTAATGTAGTTAGTCGAGTTCATAACTGATCCAACCATTCTTCAGAGTAACTTGCGACTGTGGCATACCCTTTGATCTAGCAGAGATCATAAAAAAGGGAAAAGAACCTACATGTGCAAAAATATCTGTAGCAGCACTATTTGTAATGGCAAAATATTGGAAACTAGGGTGATGCCTTTCTATGAGATATGACTGAACAAGCTATGGTATATAGAATAGTAAAATGGAATACTATTGTGCAATAAGAAATGATGAACAGGAACTTTTCAAGGGGGACAAACACCTGGAAAGATTTGTGCAACCAGTAAAATAATCTGCAAAGTATCAGTAACATCATGTAATGTTCAGCTATGAATAACTCAGTTCTTCTCAGCAATTCAATAATACAAGACAAATACAAAGGACTCATGAAGGAAAATGCTATCTATATCCAGATAAACAACTGAATGTAGATCAAAACATATTGTTTCACTTTATTCTTCCTTGTTTTTTTTCTTTTGATTTGTTTCTTCTTCCACAACTGTGATGAATATGGACATTTGTTTTACATTGTATCATATTTATAAACTATATCAAACTATATCAAAGAGGGAGAGAGAAAAATTTGGAACACAAGATCTTATAAAAATGAATACTAAAAAATTTCTTATTATATAATTGTGGGACCACATCACCCCTTTTAGATTGGCTAACATGACAAAACAGGAAGGTGATAAATGTTGGAGAAAATGTGGGAGAGCTGGAACACTAATTCATTTTTGGTAGGGTTGTGAGTTGATCCAACCATTCTGGGGAGCAAATTGGAACTGTGCCCAAAGGGCTACAAAATTTGCAAACCTTTTGACCCAGCAATATCGCTTCTAGGACTATATCCCAAAGAGATCATTAAAAAGGGAAAAGATCTCACATATGCAAGAATATTTATAACAACTCTTTTTGTGGTGGCCAAGAACTGGAAATCAAGGCCATCAGTTGGGGAATGACTGAACGAATTGGGGTATATGAAGGAAATGGAATACTATTGTGCTATCAGAAATGAACAGGAAGACTTCAGAGAGGCCTGGAAGGATTTTTATGAACTGATGCTGAGTGAAATGAACAGAACCAGGAGAACATTATACACATTAACAGCCACAGTGTGCAAGGATTGTTTCTGATAGACTTAAGCCTTCACAGCAATGCAAGGACATAAAACATTCCCAAAGGACTCTTGAGGCAAAATGCCATCCACATCCAGAGAAAGAACTATGGAATTGGAATAAAAATGAAGCAGACTATTTTCTCTTGTGTTTTGTTTTGTTTTGGTTTTTCTCACGGTTTGTCCCATTCATTTTAATTCTTCTAAGCAACATGACTAATTTGAAAATGTGTTTAATAAGAATGCACATCTAGAACCAATATAAAGATTGCATGACATCTCTGGGAAGGTGGGAGCAGGAAGAGAGAGAAAATTTAAGACTTATTGAAGTGATTGTTGAAAACTGAAAAAAAATTAATTTTTTAAATTATATAATTGGGGAAAAAATACAATATACTTTAATAAAAAAAATATATAGAACATCAAAATAGCCAAGTGTATGGATTCTTCTAATTCACAAACAACTTATCTAACATGGGTAGGACTCCCTAAAGATTGATTTTAACCTCTGCTCTGAATATTCTTGTGTGAGGGAGCAAGGGCTAGGACTCAAAAACTGGGAATTGTTAGTGGCTTGAACTATGGAGACAGAGGGTGGAGAAAATGAGCCTCCCTTTGTCCAGAGTTACTGGATCTAACCACTAGTGACTAATCAGAAAACTACCCATTCTGTTTGGAAGTTGAAGTCTGGTGTAATCCAGAAACAGAAACCTAATATTTCCTAGTGTCTCAGGAAAGCTCCTCTTTAGCCTGACCTCACCATATTCCTTTGACTCAAGTCAATTTCTTTATCTCTTCATAGGTTATTGCCTCTTTGGCTCAGGTCAAACAAGGAACTATACATCCCCAGTTGTAACTCAGACAAATAATATTAAAATGACCACAGAAGTCTATAGCTCCAAAATAGAGACTTTCCCAAAGTCTCCCTGTGAAGGAGAATATTGTAAAGGTAAACTTATGTGACTACAGGATTGTTTTTGTGTTTTCTCTGCACATGACTCACGGAGTCCACAAATGACTAGAGGAACCATTTTATTACCTCTGAAAAGGAGGATTCACTGCTCTTATTAGTTGTCATTCTAAAGCTCCGCAGTCTTTGGGACACTAACAATAGTGGAATAAAATGAATCATGAAGGACTACATTACTCTTCTTAACTAAATTTTTGTTGTAATGATATAAATAAGAAAATCATACTTTGGAAAGATTTTGTGATTACTGGAAATCTAGAAATTCTTGAAATCACTGCTTTCATTGTGTAGAAATTCTTTCCTATACTTTTAAGAAAAAAATGTGTGCTTTACATATTACTCAGTTGCACATTATATTCCCTAATAAATGTGAAAGAAGATTTTATCAATTGATAAGCATATCATTGAATTACAATATGCAATTAAATTATGTTTATAATAGTTTAGGTAAACATGTTCTCAGATTAAACTTTTACTTATTAGCTGGAAGAAAATCTCCAAAATTACCTGTAATCACACAGGTAGAAAGTATAGAATTATTCCCTTTTCCCTACTGACACACAGTCCATGTTACATTTAGATTAAAATATTATTTTTAATTTATGATGATTTAAATAACTTGCTAAATCCTAAATGAGCTGCTGAACATCATCATGAAATGTTGAATTTGGAAGAGAATAAAATAATGTTTAATTAAATTACTTCTTAAGTCCTGCTTTCTTGGGGAGTTAATTTTGGGTAGTCAATTTTTTATGGTCTGTATGTCTATGTGTATTTGTGTAAGGGGAGTGTATGTATGGGTATATATCTTTAATCTTTCTACCCTCTTACTTTATAAAGTGATTTTTTCCCCAAGGTGTGTCTTACCTTAATTGAATACCGTTAATGGTGTGTTAACCTCAATTGCACAAAATATTTTAACTTAAAACTTTTGCAGAGCCAATCAATAATTTCAATGAGATACTGACCTAAGGAAAGAAAACCAACATACACATTTTGACCTTCTTTTGTTTTAAAGTCATGCTTTAAAGGCGTGTTTGACTAGGTCATAGTAGATTCTTTATTAAAATCATATTATTAGACTTTGCTTCTGTATCAATAATTACCTGGACATATATAGGAGGGCCTACCGTACAGGTTCTTAAATCTGCTTTTCTAAAAGGAACACAACTTTTGAGGGGTCAAAAATCACTTTTATCTAGCACGTATATCATTCACTTAATTCAGGGGAAAAAGTCAGCACCCTGAACTTCAGAGAAAATACAAACTGAGAAACAAAAATCAATAGACAGGGCTTCCAAATGTCTGATTGTGTGCAATATATACAACACAGATCAACAGACAGAAAACTGTCTGACCATACATACATAGTTATCAATTTGGGAAGCACTAACATCTGAGTTTTCAAAGTCAGAAGGTCCTTAGTGGCTGCCCAGAGTCTCCTCTGTCCAAATAAACACTTGCAATGAGTAAGATCCAAAGGAAAACCTCATCTCAGAGTATATACACACTTTTCAGAGCCAAAGGACATCATAACCCTTGAGAACCAGAGTCTTATTAGAAAAATCAAGAAAGGGTGTGGGCCTCCCCCATTCAGGCTTCCCTTAATGGACAGGCCTATTAATGAGTGGGGAAGATCTTTAACTCTCGTTAGCATTATGGCTTCACTTCTGTTATTCATTTAAATAGAAATGAAGTTTACTTGAAGATTGAATGCTATACAATGAGCTGTATGTTTACATGTCTTCCTGTGTAATTAAAAGAGTACTAGATTAGCTAGAATAGTGAAGTGTGACATGTCCTCTTTTCTCTTTTGACCTATTTCCTGACTTGTAAAATGAGGGGCTATGGAGTGTCTGATATTGACTTCTTTAGATCAGATCTTACCAAGAGTCCTTGGACAGATTTCAGTAACTCTGTTAACCTGAATGGGGAAAAAAAGTATCTTTAATTTTCACTAAATACTGAAATTTATAATTCTTTTTTATTCTCTGATTTGAAACATGAAACTAAGAAAGGTTCCACAGATTTCACTAGACTGACAAAGGAGTTTAAGACATAAAACTATTGGTAACTCCTGCTTTAGGTGCTTTAAAGATTAGTGCCAGTTTTAACAATGTATTGTTCTATGATTCAATTGTACTTTATGATGGATATATTTATATATGACATAAACATATAATGCATAGTTTTACCTATATACACACAAACATGTATGTTGATACATATGTATGTGTGTACACATACATAGACATGCATATACATATTTGTGATTGCTATGTGTGTGTATACACATATATAGGTGGATCTGTATATATGCATATATACATATACACATTTTGAACAAAATCTTACTCTGTTGTATCATTGTAATATAGAAATTGCCATGGGTCATAGATGACCATGCAAATGTGATGTCTGACAGGATATAACTGTCTAGAATAGCTTTCAGTAGAAGGAATCCTGTTGAGGGACTCTATGCTGCTGTCCAAGGCCTAATCTTGTTAAGTTTGGAAAGCATCATTACTAGGTCATCCACAGGGTGATTAATTTTTCAGCTGCAGAATTTCATTCGAAGTACTGTAAGCGGTAGAAGGGCTCTGACCTGAATCTATGAAGAAGCAACACAGAAGGAAAACATTCAATACCTAAGAAATATTGAAGTCGTGTAAATATAAAATATATAAATTATAAGAAAACAGGATTGACTAAACAATTGCTACTTTCTAAAAGGTAATTAACATAAGCTAAAAATCATATTTTGGACATAATTGATTGTTTTCCTCACCTTTTTTAAAACTGATTATATTCAATGTAGGCTAGAAAACAAAGTTGTATCCAGAATTTAGGGAGTTAATTCTATGCTGTGTGTATATGTATGCAGTGTACATGTGTGTATATATGTGTAATCATTCTATACTGTTACTTTATAGTGTAATTTTTTCAAGGTATGTCTCACCAGAATTAAATATTATTAATGCTGTGTTAATCTTAATTGTATAAAATATTTAAATTTAAAACTTTCACGGAGCCAATAAAAAATTTCAATGAGACACTGACCAAGGAAAGAAATCCTGCATGCTCGCTTTGCCCTGCTTCTGCTTTAAAGCCAAATTTACGGTAAAGAAGTTTTCTTTAGAAATTCGATGAATGCTTGTGCTATGAATTAAGTATTATTTATCAAGGGCCCTGTTTTCTAATATTCTCATCATTTTTATTAGATTTTTCATTTGTTCCTTTTTAAATATGTTTTGCTCTGTCAACTGTTTGTTAGCAAATTTCCCTAGAGAGAAAATTGAGCTTCCTATCCATGCTCATAGATCACAGTGTGAATACAACTTGCCACACTCCACTTGGCAGGTGGGAAATATCTGTGAATAACACTGGAATATAATTGGCTTCAACTCCTGGTGTCACCAAAAATTGCTTCATTCCTATAGAGCCTGCCCTAAGCAACAAGGACATATTTTAAATTCAGACTGACTTAAACAGCTGCATTAAAGCTTTTTGATAGAATTCCAACATTATTACTGAGGTTAAACTGCTTGTTTTTCACAACATCCTATATGTGTTGTGGGATAAGTATGTGAGGACTGTTTCCTGAATTATGAAAATGCTGACACTTCTGTTAAGGACATCTGGCCTTCACATTATATCCACTGAGTCCTCTGCTTTCTTCTAACACTATCACTTAAGATGACTGCATTGATTATTCAAAGATAAATTAGCCTTTCATTCCTGTTAATCATACCACGAATTACTGCTTATATTGTTCTTGCACTAAACATGGGCCTGAGTATGGTCAGTGGTCACATTTCCCAGCCAGTAATGCAGGAGCCCAGAGAGCTGCTTCTACCCTGATGAGCTAGGCTTGCATGGAAGGGGTGGGGAGAGGAGGGAGAGAGATCCAGGAAGCAGCATTGGTAATTTTTCAGCTCATTAGGTGCATATTCATCCTAATGGGGCATCAAAGTTTAAAACTATAATGCATTCCACTCATTTAATACTCCAGAGAACATGCTCTGTAACCACATGAAAGCAGAAAGGATTTCAACACTTTGAAGATGTACAATCAGGTGTCATCTTTCTCTTTAGGCAGAATGGAAAGAAATCGGATGAGTCTCAGGAATCTACCTGTGCTGTACCCTGATCTCCCTCACTGGGAAAGAGTGTGGGAGGGCAGACAACAAACACATTTCAATGCCTTCTGACATTTTCTAGTGGAGATTATTTTCAACACGCGTATGATCACAATTTCACAAATCAAAAAAAAAAAAAAGCAGTAGAAGGGAGCGTAATACAAGGTGTTCAGGATCGCGGAGTAAATTAGATAGGAAATAATAACAAAAATTTTGAGTTTAAACAGACCAGTCAAACAAACTATGCTATCCTTCCTTAACAGTCTAACCTAATAGGACACTATATCTACTTACCTTTAAGATTTTTCTCTAGCACATGTGTTGAACGCTACAATTAAAATAATCTGCGGCATTAGTTTTGCTCTACAGAGTTTAATGACTGGTATTTAGTCACATTGAATACTGTTAAAAAGTAACCTACAACCAATATCTGCTCAAATTCCTTTCCTTTTTTTTCTAAGATCGTAAGAAAATAGTTACTGAACTGAGGAATAATGAAGAGGAAAGAGGAGTAGCAGATTTTTAAAATAAAATATTTCTTTTTCAAAAAGCAATTTCATAGTATTTAAAGGTAGAAAGGACCTTACAGTTCACTCCTTTGCCTGAAGAGCCTTTTCTTCCCTTCTCATCTCACATCATAGCTAACATTATACGCCAATATGTCCTTCTTTGTTTCAGTCTCTTATAAAGTGGTTCTTCTTTCCAATGGCAACCTATCTACATGTGCATTTCACCCGTCCCCTCCAATCTTCTTCAGAGGATTACCCCTACTTACCACTCTCTAATTTTCAATCTATCCACATCTATTGGTTCCTTTTCTTCCACTACAAACACATCAAAAATTTTTCAGTCTTAAATAAAACCCACTTCATTATATATTCTCATTTCTTCTGGTTAAAATCCTATATATCTCCTTTCCTTTTCTTTTAAATAGCTCAAAAAACTGTCTAAATTTGATACCTTCACTTAGAGAACTTTTTATTCTCTATCTACTCTGCGTTCTGGCTTCTAATCTGATCACTCAACTGAAAGAAAGTGCCCTCTCTCCTCTCTTAATTGACAAATCTAATGACCTTTTCTTAATTCACATCATTCTGACCTTTCTGTGACATTTGGCACTACCACTTATATCCTCTGTGGGATTTTTGGACAAAATTCTTTCTTACTTTTATTTCTAACTTCTCTATAGCCAATAGTCACCTGAGTGTGCCTTTGAAAGAAACCTGGGGTTTTGAAATTGACATGGCAATCAAATTTGGATCTTTTGCCATTTTTGTTTTACTAAAAAGTGACCAATTGAATACTGTGATTAAGGAGGCTCTTTCCCACCTATTGATGGTCCTACCCATTGTGTGAAGCTTGATTAGGGGAGCTGTTTTGCAGGAGGGTCACAGTAAGTTTTTGAATTTTCTCTTGAGGCACTGGGTCAGAGGGTTATGCCCTTTGGCTTCAAAAAGTGTATAAATGCTCTGAGGGTGAGGTTTTACTGACTGGGCTTACTGACTGGAAGTTTTTCTTTGGCTGGAGAGACTCAGGGAAGCCTTTAAGGAGCCTAACCTTCCCTTCTTCTTCTGTTAAACCCAAAGGTTGATGCTTCCCTCTCTGGTAACTGTGTATGTATGTAATGGTCAGACATGTATGTATGTAATGGTCAGGCAGTTTGGAAGTGCTGTCTGTGGATTTATTTTTGATTTCTCTGAAATTTTGATTTTGATTTTATCTGACACCTGTACTTGATTAAAGTGATTGTTAACCCATTGAAAGTTGCTGTTCTTTTATGAATGAGATCTATAAACCTGTGGTAGCAGGTTCTGCTCTGTATGATGGGGTGCTTACTGATACAGAGATGCAAATGCCAGTAGTATTCCATAGGTGAGGCCCTCATCACCTCTGACATAGCTTACTGTGATCATTTCCTAAATTCTTTCTAATTACAATCTCTCCTCTCTCCAATACATATTCCACTTGAAAATCAGTATTTCTAAAACACAGATCTAACCGTGTCATTCTGTTGAGGTCTAAGGCGTGCTGCAGTTCCTGAAATACTGACACACAGGGTCCTGCTTGAATGAATTTGACACAAGCCTACTTAAAGCCAAAGTAAAACAAAGTTTGTTAAAGAGTTGTCATATTGGGTTGACTCTTAAAGAGCTTAAGCATTTGTAATGCTTGTATTAACAAGCAGGCCAAATACGATCTCAGCTAGACAGAGTCTGAGCTGAATTGAATATGAACACCTTCATGGAGGCAAGATGGAACTGAAATACAGAAAAGACTGTAGGAGGGATCTGGGGGTGGTCTGGTAGTCTAGGGTGATGGGAGGAGGGTTTAGGGAGAGTCTTGAGGAGAAACTCAATGAGACTGGGGTGACTGGTCAAGGGTTGGAAACAGCTGGAGGCAATCAGGGGATATCAGAAAATGGAGGGTTTGGGTGGGAAGCAGGTGGGGCAATCCAGAGGTCTTGATGGGAACCAGTATTCTGGGATGAATACAGATGGAATCTAGGGAGGATCTTGATGGGAGTGGTCAGCAGCCTGGGGAAATGGAGTTTTGATAGGATCAAGGGTGGGGAATGCCACAGAGACCTGGGCACAGAGATAAGGAAAAGCCCATGGGTTTCCTGACACGGCAGGATCAAATTGGAAGATTCAAGGAGAATTCACGGAGGTTCCCAAAGTCTGAACTCCATCAATTCTACTACTAAAAATCTTCAGAGGCCCTTGATGCCTTTAATAGAAAGTTAAAAACCTTCAACCTGAAACATAGAGCTTTCTACAACTTGATTACCACAAATCTCTTGAGTCTTTTTTTTCTTTATTCCATGTGCTTTCCTTGTTCTAAACACACTAGACCCTGCTTCTTTGTTTTGCCCACTGCTGTTCCTTTGCATAGATTTTGCCTGTGAGTTGCCTTGATCTGTCTTTTGCCTCTGGACCCAGATTGCTCTGGAGGACAGCCAGGCTGATGACTTTGCCCAGCTCTGCCACACTTAAATCCAATTCACTTGCAAGTCGTGACATCACATTCCTGATGTCATAGTCCTCTTTGAAAGCTAAGGATAAACAACTGGTAGTAGGTGCCTCACTGGGTACCCAACTGGCCAGTTCCAATTGGGCAACACAAATTCTTCCTTCCTTCCTTCTGCCTTTCCCTCCTTCATTTCTTCCTTCCTTCCTTTTCTCCCTTCTTTCCCCCTCCTGTCTTTCCTCCTTCTTCTCTCTCTGTCCACTTAGGGAATCATACCCTTACCTGTAGGTGCTCTGCCCAAAGGAAATTTTGATTGCTGAAAACTCACAAAATATCTTGAGGTTTACCAGCTAGATTTCTGTTTTAAGAACCATGCCTCAAATCCAAATCACTCTGGTTCTCCTTAAGTGCTCAATAATAGATCTCAGCCCAAGTCTCACCTGGTCATTGTTTGGGGTCTGATTCCTCAAGGTGAATGAAAATAAAAATTGTTTCTGTTTTGGGGAGAAACCCTGATGGTCTTCTCCCAGGTTAAAATTTTTTTGACCAGGTAAAAGAGACCATCCATCGCCTCATTTCTTACTTCACCTTACTCACTGAATGGAAATTGCTTCAGTCAAACTAAGATCTCGGAAAGACTTTAAAAAACTGTCTCCTACTGTATCCAGGGCCATCTCCAATGATCTTCTTCTGTATCTTGCCACTGCATGGAAATGACTCCAGGGGAAAGAATGATGTTGGTGACTTGGCACAGCCTTCCCTCACTTAAATCCAATTCATTTGCAAGTTATAAAATCACTTTCCTCACATGATGGACCTCTCTGAGAATGAAAGACAAAAGGAGATTGTGCCTGCAATCTTTAATGGACTCTCCCTTCACCTCTCTCTTTGGGAATCCCTAGCTTTCTTCAAGAAGAGTTTAAGTCCCAAATCCTACAATTATCCTTCCCTTCCTCAACGTGGTTACTCTTCTTTCCTTCTCAAAATTACATCATAGTTTTTTATCTATAATTCATATTTACTAATCTGAATATATTGTGCTTTTCTAATAGAATGCAAACTTGTTTAATAAAGGAATTATTTCTTTCTTTTTTAAGTCTTTGTAACTTTAGCACCTAGCAATAGATTTTATCTATACCAAATTCCTAACAAATGGTTTTGAATTGAATTTATAAAGACAATAAAATTTGTTGTTTGTTGAATTTGAATCATAAATAAAAAAATAAGCATTTGTTGAATTGGATTTGTTAAAATGATAAAAAAAAAAGCAGTGTTTACAATGATCCTCAGTTTTGTTTTTCCTCTTCTATTTATGCAAGTATTTGATCTTCCTTTCTTAAAGGATAGATATGGCAGCAAGGGAAAATAATAATTTTAAATTATTTTAAATTTATTTGTAAACTTATTGAAGGGTAAAGTGAATTATTCTAAGGAGTATTCTCTCACAAAACAGAGAAAAGCAGTAGAAGGAAAAATATGCTTATAGAAAATGTGACACCCAATTAAGTCACATAACCTCAAAGGTATGGAAGGATGAAACTGTGAAGACAACAAACAAAAAAATAGAAAAGATCTTTAAAAACAATTTAAATAAACTATTCTCTGCTAAAATAACAGTAGAACAGCTATATTTGGTAGAATGGGAAATAAAACTTAAATGTGCATTGGCAAATTTCATCAAAGCAATAAGAGACAAGAAATGATTGGTAATGTCAATACACAGAAGTCAAGAACAGTCAAGCATGGTAGTGAACATCTTCAATTCCTTCTGGTCTATCAATAAGAATGTATTAAGAACATACTATGTGCCAGGCACTATAGTAAACTTTGAAAATAGAAAGAAAAGAAAAAGAAATCCTTACCTACTTTCAGAAAGCTCAGACTAATGGTGAACAACATGCAAATAATTGTGTACAATATGTATTTGTGTGCATGTGTATTGATAGATAGATATAGAGATATATGTATGTATATGTGTATATGTATGTATATGTATATTTTGTGTGTATGTACACTTTATATACATTTATATATTCATATATATACATATATATTTAAAAAATGGATATATATGAACAAAGAAAAATTACTAGCATTAAGAGAGATTAGGAAAGATTTCTTGTAGAAAATACAATTTAACTGTGACCTAAATGAACTCAAAGAAACTAGGAGACAGACATGAGGAGGGAGTTTCAGGCTTAGGGAAGAAACAGTAAAAATGGATGCAGTTGGGAGGTGGAGTATACTATATGAGGAACAGCAAGGATTCCAGAGTTCATGGAGGTGGGGGAAAGTATAAGAAGACTGGAAAGGTAGGAGACCATCTATATAGGGCTTGGGATGCCAAATAGATTATATATTTGATCTTAGAGGTGATAGGAAGCCACTGAAGTTTATTGAATAGGAAGAGGACATTGTCAGATTTGCACTTTAAGAAAATCACTTTTATAGCTGAGTGGAGGATGGACTGAAGCAGGGAGATACGAGTCAGGGAGCCCCAAAAGGCTATTATTGTGCTATCCCATACTCCAACATAAGCCTGTACCTGAGTGGTGTTGGTTGGCTGTTGTCCTTTGTCTTTGAAGAGGACTAAAATGACATCAACATGATAAAGTGAAATTTCAGTGTGTCTGACTGTGGCTAATCAGACCAATATGAGCTTGGAATGCTCTACCACAGGTTGGGCACAGATAGTCCATGTGAATATTTGGGGTAGATACCCCAAATTTGCACATCCTACATTTCCTTTGTGCTGCCTCAATTCTGCTTTGCTCAAAGAGCACAGCATCCTTTCTGATGTGGGCATGCCATGTGGAATGGTCCCATGCCAGTGTCTCCCATGTTGCACAGTCAAATACAAAGTTCTTGAGAGAGATCTTCACAGTGTCCTGGTATTGATTCTTCTGACCACCATGTGATCTCTTGCGCCATGTGAGTTCTCCATATTTTGCATTTGAACAACCTGGCCAGCCCATCGGAGTGGTGCTCTCTGAATCATAGTTTGAATGCTTGGCAGTTCAGCTCAAGCAAGGACTTCATGGTCTGGTACTTTAATCTGCCCGATAATCCTCAGAATCTTCCTAAGACAGTTCAAATGGAAGTGATTAAGTTTCCTGGCATGGCACTGGTAGACTGTCCATGTTTCACAAGCATATAACAATGAGGTCAGCACAGCGGCTCTGTAGACCAGTTTGGTAATCAGTCTAATACCTCTAAAGCAAAGAGAAATGCTAAAGCTTGCAGCTAGAAGAAACCAGTCACCCTTCCTTGGTAAAAACCAGGACACAGACCAAGAGAGAAGTGCCCACCATTATTCCTGCATCACATCGCCTTGGAAGCACTGAAAACTTGCAGACTTCCAGAACGACCCCTGAAAGGAGCAACACAAAAAAGTCTGAAGCTTGGGACAGTGACTTCCCATCCCCAGAGACAAACTTTAACATAAAGTTCAAAGTCAAAAATTAGGCTGGAAAAATAAGTGAATAACAGAAAAAATTCTCAACTATTAAAAGCCTCTGTGGTGGCAAGGAAGACCAACACTTCAACTCAGAAGAAGACAACAATATGGACCCCAAAGTTAAAATGTATGCACTGTTTTATAGCCATTTGGGTCTACTTTCAAATTGTTCTCCAGAATGGTTACATTAAGTTCACAATGCTACCAACAGTACATTAGTGTCTCAATTTTTCCATATATCCACCTACATTTGTTATCTGTCTTTTGTGACATATTGGCAAACCTAGTAGGTGTAAGGTAGTATGCAGAATTATTTTAATTTACATTTCTGTAGTCAATTGTGATTTGGAGTATTTTTTCATATGACTATACAAAGTTTTGATTTCTTCTTCAGAAAACTGCCTATTCATATCCTTTGATCATTTATCCACTGAGGGAACGATTGTACTGTTATTAATTTGACTCAGTTCCCTATATATTTGATTGAAACTTCCTGTAAAAATTTTTGATGTGATTTCATTGTTTATGGCACCTTTTAGTATAAAGTAGTTTCCCTGATTATCTCTTTTGATTAGGTCTATTTTTACTTTGTCTGAGATCAAGATTCCTACCTCTGCCTTTTTTATTTCAGCTGAAACATTCTGCTCCAGCCCTTCATTTTAACTCCGTGTGTCTGTTTAAAGTGTATCTTCTGTATACAACGTATTATTGGATTCTGCTTTCTAATCAATCCTCCTATTATGGGGAAATGCATTTGCATTCACAGTTATGATTACTAGTCATGGATTTCCTTACTTTTTAATAGTCAGGTTTTGTTTTGTTTTGTTTTTTTGGTTGATCATGACAAAAATCTTTTTTCTCTCTGAAGTAAGGAACTCACTATCCCTAAACTTGTTTCATCATTTGCAAAGCAGACACACATAGAACATGCAGCATGATATAAAATTAAATCAGACTGGAACTTCTCCTACACTATTCTCTAGAAGAGGATTTTAATCTGTCTCCTTTATTAAGTACAGAATTTACGACCTTGGTGGATTTGGGGTCCTTCTGTCAGTTTAAGATAATCTTTCTGTTTACTAATTTGCCAATACTTCAAAAATCTCATCAAAAATGTAATTTAGCAATGACACAAAGTTGCTTTAGTCTAATTTACCAATTGGGTTCACCCATTTAAAGTGCATCTTGGATTAAGAACAAGTCTCAAATAGATAGAAGAGTTGGTTGAAGTTTCATTCCTCTAGCCTTTTTGCATAAGAATACTCACAAGAAGAAAAACTAGACTAAAACAGAAAAAAATTCAAATATTGTGAAAATGGGGTGTTTAGCTATAACAATGTCCCCAGTTTTAGAAGATTGCTTGGAACTTACCAAATGCACAGTAATTAAAAGTTCTATACTTGGGCCAAAGTAATCCCCTAAACCCTTTGCATTCTCAAACCAAACTTTACATAGCTTAATAGCTCGTCCTTTAGTCATCTGAGATAGGAAGCACACCCTTGACCCAATGGGTATCCTGTAGGTTGCAGTTATTCTTTTCTGACTGATCCCATCTCTTCTAGGATATTCCCAACCAGGAGTGGCACTCTTTGGAATAACATCTCATGAAAGAAATGGATTCCTGAGGAACATACCTTTTGGCTTATTTGATCTAAAAATTTCCTCACTGAAGATGCTGGAGATAGTCCCCCTTAACTTTTTAGGAGGTGAATGTAATAAGTCAGTGAAGACTTCTCAGGGACCTAAGTCTAAAGTGGAGCAGACATAAGGCCTGAGTTTCAATTTATCAAAATCATGTAATATGGGGAAACTTGAAGTCTGTTGCCCCTCTCCCCAGTTTTGCTGACTCCCATCTTCTTATTTCTGAAAATAAGACTGCTCACTCAGGCTCACGACTAAAAGGGTAAGGGGGGGTTTGTGGTTTTCTGCTATGTAATCTTGAATCTACCGCTGTAAAATGCTTCCCCTCCTCCAATCTGCTTGGAGGAGGGTGAGGTCTGATCCTTGCAAGAATCGAATAAAGGACTTTCTGTTTATACTTTGAGATGCCTCTGAGTAGTCAATTTAAGTAGAGGTCTCACCATCCCACATAAGAGGGCAGTCCACTAAGTATCTGGGTTCTGCCCTAATGATAGTCCTTTCCCACCACTAATACTTAAATATTTGGGGATTTGTATTGCAAATTCTAGAGTCCTAAGACAGTCAACTAGGGCTTAAAGATTCTTATAAATTTATCAGCTTTCCTCTAAAACTTCCTAAAAATTTAACATTTACTGTCAGTGACTGACTAAAACCTACAAATATAAGTAGTAATAACTTTACTCACTAACTGAAAGGGAGCATTCTCCTTTTCTCATTTAAGTAAAACTAAAAAAAAAAACCTTCTTCTCAGGTTAAAGAAAAAAATGAGAATGGAATTGTTCCCAGAGTAGTCACATGCCTTGACAACTTCCCAAGATCCCCCCACAATCAGTCTGGGAGATTGCTCTACTAAGACAAAAAATAACTTAATTTTTCTTTGCTGGAAGCTATTCCTTAAAAGGCAAATCTTGTTTTAACTCTGCCAAAAGGAAGTTTTTCTAGCTGACTAAAATGAGAAACTAACAGTTTTATAAGATGAAATCTCCTTAATCTTAGCAAAATGAAATTAAAGAAAATAGGGGAGGGGGAGGTAGCTCATGTTTAAAAAGTTAAATTTATGGACATATAATTTTTATCAAAATAGAAGTTGAATGCTCTGGAACTTACAAATTTATACAGATTAGTCTTAGCCCAATTAAGGACCTTTCTTAAAGAAAATGAATTTAGGGTAAATTAAGGTAGATTCACCAATTATCAGCTTGGAAAGGTTTACCACAAGCTCGGGGATTTTGGGTACAAACAGCAAGGGAAATCCAACCTCTCAAGGCCTGTGTCCATGGGGGACTGAACTATGAAAATCTGTCCAGGTATGAATTCCACACATTGATGTTCCAGTGAAGTCACCATGATGTGGTGTTTGAACTTCTCAAATCTTCAAGAAGAAGGAGGCAGAGCTCCAAGCCAATGTGTGTGTTCATCCTTCGTTGACAAAGAAGACCATGCCATCAGAGAAATAATGACATGACTTGCACTTGACTTTGTTTTGAGTGAGGGAGGGCTGTGCAGGTCACCAGCCTCACTTCTCCTCCAGAGCCATCTGAATCCAATGACCAGCAAAAGGTCCATAGTCTGTTCTGATGAAGTGGACCTCAGATCTTCCTCATGCCTGGGGTTTGCAGGACCTTATTTTTATAAGATTTGATATGGGGTATGATACCTGAACACTCTGAAGAAACTACACAAAATATAATATCCCATTGATGGATAGTCCTTGTTTTAGAACCAAAAATGATGCATCAGCTAAAAAGTGGCATGACAGCTGAGGTTGGGGGATCACATATTGGATGATGCACAAGACATCTCCACTAACTAAGGTCATAAGATGGGAAAGACAAGAGTAACTCGTAACTAGTTACTGGTAACTAGGTGGTCATAAAATGTTCATAAGATGGTCCTTTGCTCATGCTGAACAAGAGTGAGTGGTTCTGAGGTACAAAAATAAGTTGAGGGATTTTCCAAAGAATCAAGACATCACTCCCATGCTGGGTTGGGATGTGGAATTTGTGCAAAGCAGGAGATCTTTGTCAGCATTCTTATAGTTGCATTAGTGAGGCTTATAAAAGGTAATTGAGTTATGAATGTTGGATTAAAGTTTGAAATAACTTATTTCAGCTCAATATCCCCATATTATTTATGTAAAATTTCAAACTGATTAATACTGATTGGAATAGAGTAGGGGGTCCAAATGAATGATTCTTCATATGACTCAGAAATACTATTACTAGGTCTTTATCTCAAAGAGATCAGACAAAAAGGGAAATTACCTGTATGCACAAAATTATTTTTGTAGCTCTTTTTATGGTGACAAAGAACTGGAAATTGAGAGGGTGCCCATCAAATTAGGAATGGTTGAATAATTTGTGGTATGCGATTAAAATGGAATACTGTTTTGCTATAAGAAATGAGGAGCACTATGCTTTCAGAAAAACCTGGGAAGATTTATATTAACTGATATAAAGTGAAATGAGCAGATTCAGAAGAAAATTTTACACAGCAACAGCAATATTATGTGATGATCATCTTTGAATGATTTAGCTATTCTTAGCAAAACAATCATGTGAGACCATTTCAAAGAACTTATGATGAAAAATGCTGAATGCAAATGAAAGTATACTTTCTTTTTTTACTTTAATTTTTGTCTATTTCATAATGTGGCTAAAATCAAAATATGTTCTCCATGACTGAAAATGTATAATCTATATTAAATTGCTTGCCTTCTTAATGAGAGGAGAGGGGTGAAAGAAGGGAGATAATTTGGAACTCAAAAATTAAAAAAAAATAATGTTAACTATCCTTTAAATAGGCAATTGAGAAAAAAATTGTTTCCCCTTACATAATGACATCAAGGTGATAAAGTTCATGAATATACAAAACTTCTTGCATTAAGCCCCCAGAAGGTTGCAGGACTTGATAACTCCAGAGGGATTTTATATATGTGTGTGTGTGTGTGTTTGTGTGTGTGTGTGTGTGTGTGTATGTGTATCCTCACAAGAGGAGACAACTGAATGAAGAATGTTTATTGGTCAGTACACACACACACACACACACACATACATACACACAATACATGTATACATATGTATATGATGTGCATGTTTCACATAGTTTTTACATTATTTATATTTTTCCAAAATTTCTGATGAAACATTAGCTGCAAAACTACTTAAACCTTCTTTAACATTTTTTCATAAGCAATATACTTAGAAAATTACTTTTTTGTAGATAGTAGAAAGGTTACTAGCTAAGGGTTTTGTGTTGTATCTGCCAAATCTCCTGATATTTAGAATTCAACCACTTAGAATAAGTTGACCCCAAACCAGTGCTCTCAAAAGGAGACACCATATTCTTCTTGGTAGTTTCTTATTTCTCAATCATCTGCAATAATCCACATGCCACAGTCTTCCAATGCAATCATGATTTTTTTTCTTTCTCTTTTTGACCTTAGTAAGTCAGATATCCTGCAGATCATTCTTCTTATACCTTTAGCTTAGAATTATTTAAATCAGAGCTGGTAGAGCTTTCATGGCTTATCCTGTCATTATTCTTTAATAGGGCTCACAAGTAAATTTCTCAAATTTAACTGGATCTGATATGGCGTCTGAGGCAAGTCTAATTCTGACAGCTATTAATTTCCAACACTTTCTAAACTGTCAGTTTGGTAAGGAGATGGACATAATACTGGAATCATATTCTTTCTACCACTTTGCCCAAAGATATTCTGGCCTTTTGAATTTGTTTCTGTACTCCTTCAATCAATACATATGCCACTGCATTTCTAGAATTTGGTGCCAGATTTCAATTCTATGTGGCCGATGAAGATCACTGAGTGCACAGAGACCTTCGCTGGAACAGACTTGTGCATGTTATTTGCGTTCAACTTTATAGACAGGTTTAGTATGCAAAGTTGTTATTGGTCATCGGTATTCACCAATTGCTAGGATACTCTCTTTAGGGACACTAGTATTAAATTTCCAGAAGACAAAGTAAATAAATACAAAGATAATGACGGACCCATCTTAAATCTACCTACCAAAATAAAAAAATGTAATGCACTGGGCAGGGGTGGGAGTAGAGGGAGATTGGGAACGTTTTCCTCAAATCCATTCAGTTCCCCAGGATCACCTGCCTTTCTCTCTCTAGTCAAAAGATTGTAAGTGGCCTCTAAGTGAAGCTGTTACTATCGTTCTTTCTTTTTTTTTTTACTTCTCAGGCTCATTGGTTTCCACTTCCTCCTTACAGCTTTTCTTTCTTCTGTATAACTTCTAATGTCAGCTTCTCCCTTTTAATTTTCCAGCTTCTCTTCATCTTCTGCATCAACTTGGTTTCTTAAGTGGAATGACCAACATTTAATTTAGGTTGAAAAACTCAAAGTCGGAGGTGTACTGGAGTTTGGAATCCAATGATGAATATATCAATGTGAAAATTTATGCCTCAGAAATCAGCAAATGCTACAAATTAGACTAAGATTTATTGTTTTGTTGATTGTCTAGAATGAAGAAAGTGATAAAAAATGTTTATAATGAAAATTTAACTTAAAACTTAGTGCATATTTTTGAAAAGGCAGTTATTAAACATTTATCACCATACAACTACTCAAAATAAACATTTCTATAACATATGATACAAATGACAGCCAGCATTTTGTACTCAAGAGTTAATTTCAGAACCAGGAATAATTACCGGAGTTCAAGTCCTCCTTCTAACACTATGTGACCTTGGGCATGTTACTTAATATCTCAGTCTTCTGGGCCACAAGTGTCAAACATGCAGCATATGGCCTATGACACTCCTAAGTGCCTTGGGAACAAGGTTAAATGTAAATGGTAAATATTTAACAAAAATAAATAATAACAAAGTAAAACAAATAAAATCACAATTTAAAACGAAGTCAATATGTGGCCTATAGAGATACTTAAGTATGGATTAGCTACCATATTTCTATTTGAGTTTCACACTACTGCTATGGACAACTTTCTAAGACTATGAGCTACAGAGATAGTGTGATTCTGCATTGGTAGAATTTTTCTCAAGCAGAGAGTTTCCTTTACTAATGAAATCACAGGATGAACTAATCTGTAAGTCATAGCCAAATATACAATTGTTCAAATTTTCACAATTTTCCATCAATAAACTTCAAGGTTTTAAAACAACCATATGTGAATTTGCACATGGGAAACAGTGCATTGCAACCATCCTTACCATCAGTTGGTATATTTTCTTGTGACAAGGCTGCTTTCAAACAATTCTTCTCAAAACGGTCCACTTTTCTCAAGTACTTTTATCTGAGACAGCAGGTGCTTTTGTCTAAAATTCTCTCAAAAAATTTCATATCCAGGTGCTTTTATTTCTGATTCACACACAAATGTTCATTTTCCAACCCTTTCATAAATAAAATGTTCACACAAGAAAGAGGTCGTGTGTTCTACTTATATTTAATAAACTTTTAAGGTGAAGAAAATATTAATTCTACCTCGCTATATATGTCATATTTACTGATGGAAAATATATCATGACATCCTTTCCAAGCCACTTTTTTTATGTAAGCGGTTTAGCATGAAGACTGACCTTTAAAAAGAGATGAGTATGATGAGAACCTCGTATGCATTTTGATTAGGTACTACCAAGCTTCCTCTTCCTTCTTGCTTTTTCCTCTATTCTTTATTTTTCAGGTGCAATCCTTGTGCTTATTTCAATTCAATTCAACAAACATTAGTAGCAATAGAATGACTGGAATTTAAGAACACCATAACGGGCAAACTATGGTTATTGACACAGTGTAATTTCTTTTTCTATAAAGCAAAGGAAAAATATAGTGGGATGAACATTTTTATTTCAAATTAAAATTTTAATATCTACTTGTAATTATCTGTATTTAATGTAATAGTTACACAGATAGAAGAAAGGATGCTGAGTAATGCCTTGCCATTTGGTAAAAAAAAATTACTCTCATGTTATTCTTGTAAAATAGAATGGTATCCAGTCTTTACTTTGAGTTATTCCCTGCTGTCATCTGAATGGAGGGTACCAATAACTGTTAGACCTAGATTTCTTACACCTCTATGCCGTCCCTTTCCCTACAATGTCAGCAGATTTCAAAACCAGAGCCTCATGTAATGGTCTACATGTTTTCATTACTTCTAAAAGTCTTGAGTAGGTCCAAAGATTACTCCCAACTATCTAAGCTTTTTGCTTTACAAGTGTCAAGGGAAGATCAAGGGATATAAAGTAAGTACCACAGGTTACCTTGTAGCCTTTGCTGAATATTGCTTCCCAAAACTTCAACACTGCCTTTGAAGGTGTAAGAGAAGGAGGGTGAAAAGGAGAAAAGATTTATTAATCCCCTACTATGTACACTGTTTTAAGTGCTTTGCAAGTATCATCACAAATATCATTTATTCTAATACTGTGTTTTCTCAATTGAAAAAAGAAACTTCATTGTGTCTGTATTTGTTTTCAATATATATTCCCAATCAAAATATTAGGCTAAATTTCTCTGGCTTGTTTTAAATATATTGAATACATATAGAGTACTTTGCAATGGAGCAATTGCTCATTGACTGTTATATATGCAAAAGGAATAATTGTCTTCTGACAATTTAAATAAAAGAATTCTATAGGGAGAATGGTAGGTAAAACATGTCCTGAGATACACTCTGCTTCGTTTTAGTTTTCAGGTCAAAGTGAGCATATCTCATTATATCTAGGAATAAATTATATAGCATAATTTTATTAAACAAATGATACCAGGAGGAGCTGTTTTGCATATTTTTATAGGTTGGCTTCTTATACTTGTAACACCATGAGTCACAAATAAGACCAAAGAATTTTTCAAATTCATGTGTGTTAGACCAGTTGGCATTACCTGTTGCTACTCATTGACCGTCAACATTTGTTGTTTCTTAGTATTTGTAAGCATTGCCTCAAAAATTAAAATTCAAGCAAGAAATGGGACTTCTTTCTCTATATTATAGGTTGTGGAATATTTAGTAGGACCATATCTAATAATATTTAGCTCTTGCAATCTTCTTCCAATAGCCTGAGAGCAGCATCCCATTGCCAAGAAGAACCATCTTTCACTTTCAGATGTTCTGGCTCTTCAACAGTTTTGATGGGAACTTGAATCCAGGAGAACTATAATCACATTATCTTTTAGATTGTCAACTATAGAAGGAACTTCACTGAGGAGACTCATTGTTGCTGAAATCAGATGAAGAATACTATTACTTTCTTTCACATATTGCAATGGTAGCTTTTATGTTAACAAATTCACTATTAGAAAACTCATCACATCAATGAGTTGGATGGGATACTCCTTATTAGTTCTAAAACATATTCTTTAAAGAGTCTCTCAGGCATATTACCAATAAGGATGCAAGCAAAACTCTATTGTTATGTTAATCAAATTATAAATTCTAACTTTCACAAATAAAATAATAAATTAGGACAGTGGTGGAAATTATATTGAAAAATAAAATTTTATTTTACTCTACAAAAATTTTATTCACAAGGTTTTATAAACATTTGACTTGGAGGAATAATTAATATGAGTAACTCTATACCTGGGCAGAAATATATGTATGAGCATTTTCTCTTATTTACAACGAAGTCTAATATGCTTTTTACGTTGCATTTGACACATCTGGCACTAACAGGTAAAACAATATGCTTAATTTCTCTCATTATTTAAAACGTTTTCAGAATATTAAGTAGCAAAGATAAAGAAAAAATCATAAAGGATGAAGTAGAAAAACAAGACTTTTTAAGATTAAAATATCTAAATAAATATTTGTGTCAATTGATATGCTTTGAGATACAAAGACAAAAATGTAAAGAACTCTTCAATTAGGAAGTTTATATTCTACAGTGGAAGAACTTGCATAGCATGTAAAAATATGAAATAATTTGAGGATGGAGACAACACTAATAATTTAGGTTATCAGGTTTCATGGAAGAAGTCAGTCACTCAGTAAATAAACATTTATTGTTTCTGCTATGTGCCAAAACTGTGCTAAGTGCTAGAGAGAGAAAAAGAGGCAAAAGAGATTACCTGACTTTAAATTTATCACAACGCAATGAGGGAATTGACTCCTGAGATGAGTTTTAAACAAAGGTAAGGATTCTAAGAGATAGATGTGAGGATAAAGTGCATCTCAAGTATGTTGATCAACCTTTGAAGGATAAAAAAGCAGTTCATTGAATGCAAAATTCAGGAAATTATCAACAGGTCCGTTTGACTTGAAACAAGAATATGAAAGGAATAATGTAAAATAAGTCTTGAAAGATAGGTAGGAGTGGAAGTGTGCAATGCCAGTGTCTGGGATTTGAATTTTGTCTTCTGGGCCATTGAACATTCTTGAGTGACAGAGTACCAAGGTGCTCCTGCACTTTAGGGAGATTATTTCATAAGATTCCATATACTGGAAAGAGGGGAAGTTGTAATCAACAAGATGAATTAGAGGGCTAGTTTACTAAAATAAGTAAGAAATAATAACCATGGGAGTGGTCAAATGACTGAAGAAAATGAGATGGATGAAAGATGTATTATGGAGGCAGAATTTATAAAGATCCGCAATTAATGGGATATGAGAGTAAGGAAAGGGGATGAGTTGAGAATGACTGACTTTGGGAACCCAGGTGATGTTAATGCTCTCCACACAAGCAGGGAAGCTCAGAAAAAAAAGAATAGATTAAAGGAGGAAAGATAATGAGTTGCATTTTGGGTATGTTGAGTTTGAGTTGCCAATGGGATATCCATATAGATATGAAACCTCTTCAGTCTTCGTTTAACCCTCTAGGAGAATGAAATCAACCATCAGGAAAAGTCCCAAATGGATGATTATGATGCCCTACTTACACTTGAAAGGATTTCCTACTCATTTGTATCAGGACTATCTTTTCAAGTATGTTACCATGAAGGTAGTGCCACCCAAAGTTTATCTAAGACTCCTTTGCCCAAGAGAAAGCTTTTTCGGATGATGTAGATATAACCAAAACAGCAGAGTAAGGTAAAATATGTGTTAATATCAAGACAGAGAACCTCAAAAAGATGGAAAATCTATTACCTGCAGGGTGATAAATATGTGTCATCCCAAAGGCTAAATCCATGTTGGTTCACTATAAATCTGTATAATAAAGGACAAGGCCAAACTAAACATGTGGAACAGCTAAGGCAGAGGCAAAGTTGCTAGGTGAGGATTATGAATTTATTGACATTGTTGAAATAACTCAAAATAAAGTGGTTTTTCTGACCAGCATCTCAAGTCCAACCAAAAGCTGATAATTCAAGAAGTCAAAGTTGATTTATATAAACAGTGAGTCTTGATTACCTGCAGCCCCTAAAAGAATTGCACACCAGCTAAAATGCACATTTTAAGCTCAAATAGATTAAATTATATCAGAGCAAAACTCCACTGTGCTTTTATAGAATCATCCAAAACCATTTCTTTGCATGAGTATGCATTCTAAATATGAAACTTTTGCAGGTGTGGAAAAGCTCACGATGAATGAACTCAAAGGAAGTAAGCATTTTGAAATTAAGGCATTCACAAATCATGGGGTTTACAGCAGATGTTGTGTTGTCCCTAACCAAAGACTGAAAGGGAGTGTGTTTCTCAAGACACAAACTGAAAAGGTATTGGGTTCAGGAGATCACTATACTAAGCATTTATTTGAATTTGAAGAGAAAAACTGCCAGAAAATGTTCACATCAGGTTTTGCTACACAAGATTTAACCCTTAAATGCATGAAATGTTAACATTAATGCTATCTAACTAGCCAGAAGTTGTTCTCTTTGGAGGAAAGCCATGATTACTCAAGCATGTGCTACAGAGTGATGGTAACAATACTAGCGCCAGACTTGAAGAGCCAATCTAAATTTTAGGCATATCAACTCATCAATTTCGAGTGTGAATAGCACTTAGAAGATATCTACTTCAAGTTTCTTGTTTTAAAGATAAGTAAACTGAGGTCCAGGGGGTTATAGGATTTGCCCAAAGTCATATAGTGTCAGTGAAAAAATTTAATCCTATTCCTTCTCTGTGGTCATTACTTTCTGCTATCACCCTAGCAAAAGGTAACTTGTCATAATGTGATACTTTAAAGCAGGGTTCTTAACTTGGATTCCATGAACCCTCCAAAAATACTGGACATTTATTTCAAGTATTAAAAATTAAGCATTCTGAGAAGGGGTCCAGAGGTCTCATCAGACAGCCAAAGGGTCCATGCCACAAAAAAGTTTAGGATGACTGCTTTAAAGATCTATAATCCCATCCATGTGGCACTTTTTCTAACTGTGTAGAATCCTGTCTTGGTCATCCCACAAATCCTCCTTAGTTGGTCCGCCATATATGCTAGGTCTTTTAGATCTCCAGACATAACATAAATACACATGAAATATCTGAGGTACCATTTATTATTCCTTACTTGCCCTGGGATCATATGTCTAAATAAATTATATGTCTAAAGTACTAAACTCAATATCAGACACATAGCAGAAACTAAATAAATGCTTTTTCCTTCCCTCTCTGCCTCACCTGTACAATTAGATATCCTTTTATGTAGAGAAAACCATGCAATTATTCTGATTGGATCCACTACAAATTCATGTTACACAACTGGCCTCTACTGCTGCTACACAATTCTACTATATAGACTCACTATTCCACTCTCCACAGTATCTCTCCCAAACCTTTTCATCCCTCCTCAAATCTCTCAAGGCTTCTCCTCCCATCATTTTCTTAGCTGAGAACCTTGCTTCAAAGTTTACAGGAAAAAAAACGAGGTCATTCATTGGGAACTCCAATTTCTCCCCTCTCCTCTACTATCATTCAGGTACCGTCTGCCACTTTCTCCTCCTTCACACCTGTCCCACATGATAAAGTGGTCTTACTCCTTAACAAAACTGACTTCCACTTTTTCAAGCCATCTCATTCAATCCAATTTCTTCCAACAAATTTCCCTCTCTGTGATTATATCAGTAAGCACCTCAACATACACAAGGGAGCCTGCTACCACAAATTCTTAGATCTGCATTCGTAAAAGGAAAGGCTATTTTGAGGGGTTAACAATAACTTTAATCAAGCACATATATCATTCACCTAGTTAAGGAGAGTAAGCGCCCTGAACTTTAAAGAAAATAAAGAGAAATTAAAGAGCAACAGACATGCCTTCCTCTGTCTAACCATCAACAGACAGGTACAACTGTCTGGCCATATTTAGTAGAGAGTGAAGCACCAACATCTGGGTTTTACAAACCAGGGGCTCCTTCATGGCTTCCCAGAGTCTTTGTCTGGCCAAACAAACATTTTCAATAAGCTCCAAAGTAAAACCTCACCCTTAGAGTATTTATACCTTTTTTTAGAGCCAGAAGGCATCCCAACCCTTGAGAATCAGTGCCTCATAAACAAAAAGGTGTGGGCCTTCCAACAAATCTTCCTCAATCAAACTCCCCTTAATGGAAAAGCCCATTAAGGAGTTGGGGAGATCTTTAATCACATTAACAATACAAATATATCTACTATTTCTAGTTAAAGAAACTCTTCTTTAGGTACTTTACTCCCAGTAAAGACCCTTGGCTGATAAAGGCAAGATTCTATCAGAGGTATTTGATTATACTAAAACAAAAATAGCAAAAGATTCCACATTGCTTTCCATCACATTCCACCCTTCCAGGATCCTTAGCCTTACAATTTAAATGGCCATGAATCCTGGAAGAAACAGAGGCATTATACTACTTGATTGTACTAAAACAAAAACAGCAAAAGATCCCACTTTGTCATTACAGTTATCCCCATTCATTTACTTATTTTCAATTTTCCCCCTCTAATGACTTATTTCCTCCTACCTATAAATATCTCCATGTCTCTCTCTATATATATATGAAATCTTTATTTGATCCTTCTTTTTCTGATATCATCCTGACCCTTGTTCTTTTTTTAAACTAAACTCATCCAAAAAGACTCTCTACATTAAGTGTCTCCACTTTCATTCCTCTCACTCTCTCATTAATCCCCGACTGTCTTCTGACTTTATTATTCCATTGGCTTCTGTCTCCAAAGTTGCTGATGATTGTAGTTGCCAAATCTAAATACTTTTTCTGAAGCCTCATTATCATAGTTCTCTCTGTGAACTTTGACACTGTTGATCACTCTATCCTACTTGATATTCTTCTCTCTGGGTTTCTTGGGACACTACTCACTTCTGGTTTTCCTTCCACCTATCTTACCTCTCCTTTGTCTCCTTTGTTGGATCCTCTTCCAGATAACACCCTCTACCCATAGATGTCGCTCAGAGTTCTCTCCTGTGCCCCTCTTTTTTTGTCCCTCTGGACTACTTCACTTAGTGATCTTATCAATCCCTAGGCATTTAATTACCATTTCTATGCTGATGATTCTCCTGTGTAACTATCCAGTCTTAATCTCTCTCCTGACCTCCAATCATGCATCTCCACTGACTTTTACACTTATCAAGCTGGATATCCAAGAGACATCTTAAACTCAATATGTTCAAAAGAGAATGTGTTGTCTTTCCCCAAAAAAACTACATTCTCTTTTACTATACAGGACAACATCATCCTCCCAGTACCTTAGACTGGCAACCCAGGAGTTATCCTGCATTTCTCTCTCTCATATTCTGTCTGTCCCCCCACCACCATAGCCTATGCATCATGAAGCCCTTTTTCTCTTGAGACACTGCTACCACCCTAATACTGTCCCTTTTCACTTCACACCTGGCTTAGAAGAATAGCCTGCTGGTAGATCTGCCTATCTCAAGTCTCTCCCCACTCTAATCAACCTTCAATTCAGCCACTAAAGTATATAAAAATCAAGAGTGATCTTCGTTAAGCAGGTACAAATATGATCATCGTAGGAGTCAGCCTAATGTTGAAATAGCTCGATTTGGGAAACAAAGAAGGGTTAATATTATTTTCCTATAAATAAATTTCCTATGAATTTTCCTATAAATAGCCTGTACAGGGAGAAAAGGGAGTTTGTTATGGAAGTAAACTGAGGCACAGGGGGGTGGAGAGTTCCAGCAACAGGGCAACTGAGTTCTTGGTATACTGAGATAAGCATAATGAGATGGAGAGTACAAGGCTAGAGTGCAGACAAGATGAGCAAGATGTTTAAAAAGTTCTGAGCAAGATCTTAAGTCTTCAGTTTCTCCTCAAGGTTGTCCTTGTACTTATTAAGACTGGCTTTGTGGTTTCTGGCACCTACAAACTTGTCCACATTTGGCTAGTGTTCACTCACAAATGATCACTGGTACGTCAGGTAGCTCTGAGCCTCAGGAATCCTTCCAATAGGCTGGCTGTTATGTAACTCTACTGCTCTGCTTCCTATGAAGAAAGGAAGTTCTAATATGTAGTATAGTCACTGCAGAGCCCATGTCCAAAAGTGATTTTTTTTTAAAATTTATGCAATAAAACACACATTTCCATAACAAATATAACGAAAAAACAAATGATTGCAAGTGACACTACGAATTTACTTAAGTACAACTTTCTATTCCTTTTAAATAAAAAAGTTATCATGTACAATTTTTTCTCTTTTCTTCCTTCCCTCCTCCACACCTCAGAGATGATTACTATTAAATACAAATAGGAACATTGAGGTAAAATTATTCCTAAATATTTTTTAAGTATCTGATCATGTCACCTCTCAGTCAATAAATTCTAATGACTTCCTATTACTTCTAAGGTAACATATAAAATCCCGTCTGGCATTCAAAGTCCTTCAGAGGTTTATCAGCTCCAGTTTTCTTATGCCTTTCTTTCCAACACACTCTTCAATCCAGTGACGTTGACTTTCTGACTGTTCCATAAATAAGACACTATCTCTTAGTTCTAGACATTTTCTCTGGCTCGTTCCCATGTCTGGAACACTCTCCGTCCTTTGCTCTACTTAGTGACTTCCCTGGCTTCCTCTCAGTGGCAACTAAATTTTTTTCTTATTTAAGTGTCTTTTGCAACCTCTCAATTCCAGTGTCTTTCCTCTGTTAATTATTTCCTTGTTCATACATATTTGCTTGGATACTGCCTTCTTCATTAAATTGTAAGCTCCTTGAGGCAAGGAATGTCTTTGGCCTTTATTTTTTTTAATTTACAGTGATTGATTTATACTACTGGTATCTAACTCATAAACAAATGTGGATCATTAAACAATACATGAGGATCCCTGAAGGCTGCATATTAATTGAGAAAGTCATATATATACATCTATATATACATATATACACATATTTATATGTGTGTGACAGATATATACATATGTATATGTGGGTATATGGAGATATAGATATATATGTGCATGTAAATATACATATAGTATATACACATATATACTTTACACACACACACTCACACACACATGCACACAAACACGCACGCACACACACACACACACACACATATATCTCAACACATTAAAATTAGATAGGAACTACTTTTTTAATGTGGTTCAAGTCATACTTGGAAGTATTGTGAGTCCCTTGTGGACAATAGGCATTGTATTTGACTCTACTGCTTTACACCATTTCTCCTGTGTAGATGTAATTGAAAATGTGTTGCAGTCAAATCCTTCCAACAACTTCTTATCATGTGCCCTTCCAGTGACCTTTGGATGATTAGCTATTATGTGCAAATAAAATCTAACTCTAACAGTTAGAAGATCTCCCTAGATTAAAGTTTGGGCCAAAATACATTGTGACACTTTCATTTAAAAAGAAAAGTAGAATCAGGAGTATGATAAGGAGTTACATTTTAAGGTAAATGTTTGGTAGGCATAAGAATCCAATTCAGGGAAAGCATTTTGAAATTAAAAAAAAAAAATCAAAAAATAAAGTTACTGTTACATTTGGATTTACTTTGTAGTAACTTTAAGAGATTTGTCCACAGAAATATTGAAACTTCTGAGAGTCACATAAGCTTAGTCAAACAGTTGAGTAAATATCTTACCAGATGCTTAACTTATTATTTTTATGAATTTTTTTTCTGCTGCCCAGTTTTTAATGTACTATTTTATTCTACATCTGAGGACTAGACAGGAAGAAATTAAAGAAAGTTCTACATGAAATATATTTAGCGTCCTCTAGGGGCATGACATACTCACTGATTCAGCTATTGGCATTGATTTAGGCTAGAGAATGTTCCAAAGAAAACTGGATGAAGGCCTCAAAACTGCTGTACACACCATTCTGAGTTGAGAGCTAATGTGAAAGATGATAGAGTCCTTTGGAATTGCATGTACCAGAATCTTGAAGGGATGGAAAAAGGATTAAAAAGAGACAATGCCTCCTTAGAATGAAGTATTATTTTGTATTTGCTTTAGTCTGTACTGAAGCTTTTCTCAGGCCCACAAAATGCAATACAGCTTCTCATACTTTGCCTTCACAATCTATTCAAGTTTACCACAGTCATATCAATTAGGTAGTGATTGAATCAGTCTTCTATTCAGCTTATTAACATGGCCTTCCTTTTCTGTAAGACAGCCCATTTGACCAGGAATAGATGACAAGTCTTTGTGAAGAGTAAGTTCGAAAGGGTGGTGGTCTTTGCTGACAAGCACGTGCCAAAACCATGCTGACTCGAAAATGACAAATGACCTTGCCAAGTCTACCTCAGACCTTACTGAGGACTTGGCACCATTAAGTGATCTCCTAATGGATGATTCACAGGTTCCCTTAGACACTCAGTAAGATTCTTTCTTCACTGACATGAGGCAATTAATTGAACTTTTTACATATTAATAGAGAAATGGATAAGATCCTTAAGGTGAATATAGCTAAGTGAAGAATTGCTGCTGTGTGGGCTTTGGCAGTGGGGAACCATCCAGAATTTTCTATCCAGCTCATAACAACTCAATTATTTTGCCAACTGATTTGACTTTTATGTGTGTCATTACCATGCATACAGGCACAGCTAAATAATCTGTCAAAAATCACTAATTAATCACCTTGTATGTGTCAAGAAATGTGATAGGTTAGGGGGATACAAGCACCAAAAAGAGGAAATAATCCCTATTCACAGTGAGTTTACATTATGAGAGAAATAATACTTACATATAAAAATTATGCTGTGAAAATTAAAGTGAATAAAAATTGCATAGTGGTATAGTACAAAATATTTTGGAAAGAGCAGTGATTAAATTTGGGGCGATCAAGAAAGGTTTCACACACAACACAGTACCTGAACAACATCTAAAATCATGAGGACTCTGAGGCAATAGTAATGAGAAAATCCATTCCAAATTTGGAGGACAGTGAATGAAAAGGCATGGAGAGTGGAGATGAATGTTCTGCATGAGGAACAGGGAAAAGTCAGTTGAGCTGTATCACAGAGTAACTGTGACAGAATCTGCATCTTCCAGAGTAAAATAATGCCATAATATACATAGGCCAGAGGACAGAAATCATCAGGATTTGTGATGACTGATTTTGGCAACAGCACAAGACAAAATGACCAAGTAGATTTGAGAGTCAAGTTCATGGCACCACTTCTCATTTTCCAGGGTCCACCAAAAAATTATAGGGATAAAGAAACAACTTTAGTGGAACTAGGGTCAGTTAGAGTACTGAAAAGTCTAATTCCTAAATGACTGAGAAATATGTAAGTGACTGTAAAAAGTGATTGAACTGTCTAGGAAATGGATACTAATAGTTAATACTATTTTTAAGGTGAAAGACTTTTGTAACAAGATCTGTGTGACCTGACAGAAGATAAATATTATGTATTTCAGTAGCACTCTTAAGCTACCTGATTATTTCTCATTAATGTCCACAGTTTCCATGAGGTCAGAAAGTGTCATACAATCCCTAAACCATTTATTTTTCAGGTGAATAAATCAACATATGGATGTCAAGGGAATTGTCTGAGGACAAATGAGGGAAAAAACAATTCAGATTTCTTCATCCTGTTAACCCCTACGTTGTAGAGGATATGAGGAAATGAGGATAACATTGAAGTTATAGAAAACGTAAAAAAAGAAAGAAAAACTGGAAGGAGACTAAAACAAGGACCCCCCAAAATATTTACTGCATCAAACCCCACTTAACCCACATGTGCTTAAATACAGATGCACATTTATACAGAACAAAGAAGGTCTGTGTAGGAATTGACTACACTGTGGGCAACAACCCTGCCTTCAGTGCTTCACTGCTGAATTCTTATTCGGATGGGCAAATGTGTTTTGCAGAACAGACTTTATTGGTCAAGGAGAAAAAAAAGTGACCTACATTTTAAATTGCCACCTTTGGGTTTTGTTTTTTAAAAAATGAGCAAAGAATCTTGAGATGTGTGAAATCTCTCCTGAGATCAGTTACTAAGAAAGCATTTACAATGCAATAGTTCCTTCATTAAAGTATGAAGCAGACTTAGCAATTGTCAAGGTTCAAATGACAGCAATTATCTGGTTAATTGCTCTAATTTAAATGTAGGCTGTGACCTTGACTTGACACTTAAATTGTTCCTTAGCCTACCTGGAAAATAAGGCCCCAAACTACCTAGGGGGTTATTGCTCTCCTTATCTCAAGGGATATACATGTAGCTGAGTTAGTCTTCTAAGAGACCTTTCCTATTTAGAAACAAGTTGATATATTATTGAGCATAGAATATTGTACAGTTCCTGTGAATTGAGGAATTTTTCTGGTCAAGACACAGAACAGTGGCAAAACTAGCATCTCTCTCTCTTTTTTTTTTTAAACTTCAATGGACCCTGACCAGAGTAGATAAATAATTTGCCCTAAGATTGCAGATTGGAAGTGACAAGGCCTGAACATAAATATATGTCCTCATTCCAAATCCAGTACTCATACCTGAGCCATCCTGGCACCTGGGAAGACTACCTTTGTTCTTCTGTTTTAGTAAGGATAAACTCTAAGAATGTCAGGCAAAGACAAATAGCCAGGGTTTCCAAACAATAACTAGATTGATGAAGATAAAAAAGAACTTCTTGATTTCCCAAAGAAGACTTTTGAATTTACAATTCTTGTAACATCTGAGCAGTGTCTCATGACTTAATAAATATGCAAAGGCATATTAAGAAGAAAAAAATTGTTTCTTTTTAAACATATATGAAAGTACATCTTAAAGATACCAAATGATATACCTTTTCTGAGAGCCATCAAATCTAGCATGTGTAGTAAATACTAAACTAATACTTCCCTTCATTCATTGTTTTTTCTTTCTCTCTGACTCTCTTTTCCCTTTTTTCTTCCTAACTTACTTTTTCTTCCTTTCTTCCTATCTTCCTTTCTACTTTCCTTTCATAAATGTTTTCTAAGCACTATTTAGAGCACTATGTAAGATACAGTAGGAAATACAAACATGAAAAAGATATGACTCTTACACTGCAGTTGAGCAATTTAAAGAAATGAGCAAGTTAAGTAAAGAATTGTCATTCAAGACAGAAAGTATTAAATGTCATAGGAGATCATAAATACTACTGGAGGGATGGGCAAGGTTGAACGAAATCATAGGATTGCTGATCTAGAACAGAGGTTCCTTACCTGAGGCTGATTAACTTGTTTTCAAAAGATATTTTGGCAATTCATTTCTTTTCTTTTTTTTTATTCTTTTCTTTTAATTCTAAATTCTTTCTTTCCATATACCCTCTCCTACCCAATGAGAAGGAAAGAAAAAAATATTATAAATATGTATACAGGAAAAACCAATTTCCTCAATCTCTATGTTCCAAAAGAAAAAAAAAAGCATAAAAGAGAATGGGGAAAAAAATGCTTCAATCTGCACTCTGAAATCTATCAGTTCTCTAATTGAAGGGGAGTAGTGTAGCTTATCACGAGTCCTTTAGAACTGTAGCAGGACACTGTATTGATCAGAGCTAGTAAGTTTTTCAGAGTTGATAATTGTTATGATATTGCTGATAAAGAATTGTATTTAAATAGAATTACTTTTCTTTGTTAATGCTATCTATTTTAGCTTATTTACTTAAAAACATTATTCTGACAATGGGTTCATAAGCTTTATTGATACATTGATCACAGTCATGCATATGCATGTGTGCATGCTCCTACACATGCGCAAGCACGCGCATGCGCGCACACACACACACACACACACACACAACCTATCCAGAACTAGAAGTGAAATCAGAAGCCAGTGAATGTAACCCCTTCATTTTATAGATAAATACAACACAGAGGTTTGGTGACTTGACAAAGGTCACTTGGGCAATAAATATAAGAGACAGCCATTTGAACACAGGTTCTTGATTCTAGAAGCAGTGCTTTTTCAACTATGTTATATTTTGTGAGGTATGCACTCCTTTGTGGTGAGAATGTGGTGAGAAAAGGAGAGGGAAATTGTGGTGTTTTGTAGAGGTTAAGGAATGTGGACATCCCAAGATAAGAAAAAAATTATAACTTCATTATCTTGAGGATGAAAGGAGTAGATAATAAGAAATAGCTAAGTTTTCAAATCATCTCTATCACAAGTATTCAGGCCTCCTATATTAGTTACTAATCTTTAAATATATTTCCTTCAATCTTATAATGAACTCATTCATTTACAAGATGAAGAAAAATATTGTTTTGAAACTTGTTTCAATGTTTGAAGAACTGAGTGTTTGTTTTAAAGTATTGTGAGAATATTTTAAAAATTCAGAGAAAAATGGCATAATTTGGAAATAGGAAAACCAGAAAAATAAGATATTATGAATTCAATGATTTTAAAACACTTTGCCACAGTAACTTTCCATCTCACTACTCTATCATTTCCTTTTGAAGAAATTATATACTATCTTAAAGATATAGATATTCTTCATGCTAGGTTTCCTCTATTTGACTATTGTCCCATGGGAACTCATGTTTGTTTATTTTCACAATTTTATGAATCCCTATTTATAATTTTGCAGTGTATACTTGTAAAGATGTGGGGAAACAGAAGGCCAGAATACATTTTTAATCACATCTCTTTTATTGAAAATGCAAAATATTTGTGGTATTTATAATCACTTTAAATTTCAAAAGTATAATAACTACAAGAAGTGGTCAGTCTACTCTTTTTAAAACATTGCTTTCCATGGAGAAACAAAAGAAACAGAAATCTTGAGGAAAAGATATTGATTAAGCAAACAAAAACTCCATTTTATCACCTTAGATTAAGAGACAAGATTATTTTCCTTAGATAGCTTGACAATGTATTACTACAATGTCTAAATACAGCAACCACCTTCTCCTATTAGTGAAACAAGCCACAAAAATTATAACAATTAGTTGCTAAAAAAATTTCATCATTGCCTAACAAGATATTGTTTATAAAAGACTACATTAATAATGAACCAAAGCTGTGAAGACAGGTAGATAATATGGTGAATAGAGCATCATGCCTGGAATCAGGAAGACCTGAGTTCAAATCCAGTTTCAGACACTTACTGGCTATATGAATCTGAGTAACTTACTTAAACCTGTTTATCTCAGTTCTTTATCTGTAAAATGAGCTGAAGGAAATGGAAGACCATGTCAGTATCTTTGCCAAGAAAATTCTAAATGCAGTTGCAAAGAACTGAATGTGACTAAGCAATAACAAAAAATAGTGACATTGAGAAATGTTGGAGAATGAGAAACATTATTTCTACTCTGACTTGAATCTGGCAAGTCACTCTCATACAGAATTTTTACCTTTTCTAGACTTTTGAGCAATATTTTGGCACTTCAGAGTAATTATCACTGTGAAACTTTCACAAATACAAATTGTTTCTGCATGTAATTAAGGTGACCTAGTTGTGTCTACAGAAGGCTATGAGTTATGAATAATGGGGACCCAAGAGAGACAAACAGGTTACCACCAGTAATCAATCTAACTGATGGTGATAAAGGGAACTTTTTAGATTGTATTTGTACCATGCTCTTCAAGACTTAAATATTCATTACGGTGTCAACCATGATCCAAGGGCCATACTAACTCAACATCTTGTATGACTAATTTGAGGTCTAATTTCAGAGTATAGGTTCGATGTGCTTCAAATATCCAGGTGCTGAGTGCTATATGCAGTAAGGAAAACCCACAACATTGGTAATCATGCTGCTCAGTATAGATTTAATGAGATTCAAAATGTGTTGTATGCATTTTTTAAGAACTTAGTTTGGATGATTTTTAAAACAACAACTTAAAGTCCTTTTTTTCCAGGAGGTGGGCATATTCCTTGTTATTCATATAAATTAAAACTACCATGACAATGCTTTTTGTTTTCACTATTATATAATTATTATTCTTCACATCCTGTTTGATAGAAATCATGTAAGAATAGTCCTAGGACAAGTTGATATCCTAATTAATCTTTTACATATGGCATTCTGTAGAATATTTGGCATTCTGTAGATCTAATTGTTGTTGCTTTGAATGAAAATTCATTCTTACTTCTGAGGGCAGAGCCAAGAAAGCTAAGTAGAAAAAGCTGAATTCTTCCAACATTCCCCTCCAAACAACTTTAGAATTATACCTCAAAATAGATTTTTGGAATGGCAGAGCCAAAAAAATATATCAGAGATATTCTTCTATCCTAAGACAAAAGAGTAGGTCAGAAAGAGAGATTTGTGAATGGGTAAGGAGGCTGGCTTGGAGTTCACATGTATGAAATACCAATAGTGTGACTTGGCAATGAGACAGAACCTGCAGTTTTGAAAGCTCTCACACCAAAGATGATCACTTCACCAAAGCACCAAGCCCCCAAAACTACAAAATCCACCAAACTACATCTGAAAATAGCACTTTGAAGAAGCCTAAAGTTAGAGACATTGCCCCTCTACTCAAAAACCAGCCACAAGAATAGAGTCAAACATTAATATAAAGTCCTAAGTGAACAAAAAACAGGGTAAAAAAGTGAGATAACAACATATAAAAGAATCTGATCATTAAAAGTACTATGGTGACAGGGTAGATCAAGGCACAGACTATGAAGAAAACAGTGAAGTCAAAACACACAAAATCAAAGCCTCAGAGACAAATGTTAATTGTACATGAGCCCAACAAGAATTCCTGGAAGAGCTAAAAAATAAATGTTAAAAGCAAATAGGAGTGGTAGAAGAAAATTTAGGAAAAGAAAATACACAGAGCAAGAAATTTATGAAAAAATATTTAGCAGTTTAGTAAAAGAGGCACAAAAGTATGAATATAAATAACTTCTTAAAAACCAAAATTGGATAAAATAGGGAAAAAAGAGTTACAAAGATTCACAGATGAAAAGAATTCCATAGAAATTAGAACTGGGCAAATAAAAGCTAATAATTCTTTGCACATTAACAAACAATAAAAAATGTGAAATATCTCATTGGAAAACCAACTTATCTGGAAAATACATTTCAAGAAGATAATTTAAGAATTATTAGACTACCTGAAAGTCATAATTAAAGAACAAGTTTAGACATTTTATTTTTTAAAAAATCAAGGAAAAATGCCCCAATACCCTTAAACCAAAGGGCAAAATGAAATTGAAAGTATCCACTGATTACATCCTTAAAGAGATCCCAAAGTAATTCCAAGGAATACTGTAGCCAAATTTCAAAGTTACCAGTTGAAAGACAAACTACTTCAAAAGGCCAGAAAGAAACTATTCACGTTCCATAGACCCATAGTCAGCATCACCATATTAAAGGAGTGGAGATCTAGCAGCCACCATATTAAAGGAGTGGAGAACTTGGAATATGAATCATCAAAACAATCTTGTACTGGCTAAGAAATAGAATAGTGGATTAGTGGAATAAATTAGGCGCACAATACACAGTAGTAAGTGACCATAATAATCTAATGCTTGATAAACTCAAACATTCAAGCTACTGTACTATAAGAAATGATGAGAAAGACGGTTGCAGAAAATTCTGGGATAGCTTATATGGATGTATGCAAAGTGAAGTGAGCAGAACCAGGAAAAACACTGTACACAGTAATAGCAATACTGTAAGGATGATCAACTATGAAAAACTTAATCTGATCAAGAACGACCCAAGACAATTCCAAGGAATTCATGATGGAAAATGGTATCCACCTTCAGTGAAAGAATTGATGAACTCTGAATGTATGTTGAAGCATGTTTCTTTTTACTCTATTTTTATTCTTTTATTTTGGTTAATATAGAAATATATTTTGCATGACCTCTCATGTATAATCAAATTCAGTTGTTTGCCTTCTCCTGAAGAGGAAAAGGAGAGGAGAGAATAGAATTTGAATTTTTTAAAAGATTGTTAAAATTTTTATATGCAATTTGGAAATATCTAATGAAATAAAATACTTTTTAAAAAAGAAAAATTATTCTTTTCCAATTGCAAAGTTCAGATAAAACAGTCATGGAACAAGTATTTTCCTACTATTATTTTTTATGTGCAATGTACTAAACTTTGTAGCTCACAAGCTGTTGTTTTATCATGTGGGTAGCTAGGCTGCATAGTGGATAGAGTGCTAGACCTCAAGTCAGGAAGGCTCAAGGCTCATGAATTTAAATCTGGCCTCAGACACTTAGGTGCTTTATTTTCACTGTCAATATCACTATCATTGTTCGTATCAGAATAGGGGAATAGAATAGAAAACAGAATAGATCATAGTAGTAATAGTCTTAGAGAATTACTTAGACACTGAAAAGTTCTATACTCCTATCATCGAGAACCAGAGATAGCACTTGAACCCAGATACTTCCAGTTTCAAGGTCAAATATCTAGCCACAACATCACGTAGCCTCTATTATTTAATGTAGTAATTATTATTATGACAAAATGTATAATTACCTAATATACCTTTACTCCACCAATATAAGGAAAACATTACAATGTACTATAGATCAATTAAAAATAGTTCAAATTAATTATTTCAAGTAAGGATTTGTTGACCAATATCATGAGAAGACAACGGATGAAATGATTCACTTTGCATACAGATGAGCCCCACAATCTGAAATTTTGAAATATACAAATGATGTCCAGTATTTTAAAGGATTTTTCTGTGTTCCTTCAAATTAAAACTAATATCAGAAAAAAAATGTAAACTATCTACATAGCTTCTACTATTACAGGTTGTTGATTCTTCAAATTTTTATGCAGTTGAAGAGCATCCTGTCCTTGCCCTCTAAATGAGAATGGCACTTGACCATGGGCCACAGTACCTTGAGATGAATGTCACATGCATTTTTCCCTTAGTCTCTAATAAGTGACACACTTGTGTCATTATATTTGAGAAGCAGCAGACGCCTCTGTCAGACTTTATTCACACAGGCGATTCCCAGTGGCAAAACATCTGATTAACTAACAAAGTTAGTGTAGTTATCAGCTGTATCTCTGGGACCTAGAAGTATTCAGCCCATTTAGTGAAGGAATGTGTCATGTTGATGATCCCCCACTTATGACTACCCCAGCCTTTGGTCCAGGAGTCATTAATTAGGACTGAAATTGCTATAAAATTCTGTGACTATAAATTGGCCAACTAAAAATATAAAATAGACATATACACTAAATGGAACAACATAGTTATTATCTATTTTCCCCAGATACACTCTGTTTTAGTGATAACTGAAACTTATTTTCCCTTTCACTCTTACCCCCCAAAACAAACAAAAAACACTATGTCCTAAAGTATTTTTCTTTGTCTTCAGTTCAATGGAAATTTAGTGGATACTCAGTAATTATCATCAATTGCCCCCCAAATTTTTGTTATCTTTTTTCTGTATTTTATGAATACAAAAATGAATTATATATTTTGCATTAAGATTTCTTCCAACATTCTGAGACTATAACGGGGAGTTTTTAGTTCAACCTTTTCATTTAGGATTATTTTCCATATGGGAAAACATAAACAAGAACTGTACTGGACAGTCAAATATAGAAGTGTGGCACATTTACATCATTTAAAGAAATGCCAACATTCATGGGCACATTGGTCTTTTTGAAAATGTGAGTTGTGAATCACACATATCCAGAACATATCTAGAAACTGAAACATATTGATGTATGGAGTATACCTCTCCAGTAGAATGTAAGATCTTTGAGGGCAGGGACTATGTCATTTTCTCTTTGTATCACCAATACCTAGCACATTTCTGGCACATTCCAAATATATTGGATGAATTGAATTGATAATAGCAAGGCATAAGAAAGCAATTCAATATGCTGGATGATGAATTAAATAACTATTACTGTGACTATTTAAAAGAGATGCATAAAAATTTAACCAAAATGACACTAAATTTATAGATGTCTATAAACACATTCTTACAAACAAGAATCTGTGGTATTTTGAATACTAGGGAATATTTAAAATTCAAGTGGGAAGAAAAATAGAAAATAATTCAAAGAGTGTTTATCTTTGGATGCTATTTACAAATAACTTCATTTTATTCCTTAAAGTAAACATATGCCACAATCAAGTCTAATTCACTTTAATTATAATATTCTTTATTTTATTCATTAGCCTATTACAATCTACCAGTATTCACAAGGACAGAATTGTTTCTTAGGTTTTAGATAGAAAGATATAGACAGAAAGATAGGTATTATGTATGTGAATATGTATATGTATTGTGTATCATGTATGTATGTGTACATGCATGTATATGTGTTGTATACATATAGTGTATATGTGTATATATACATGCATGCTTTTAAATGTACATATGTATCTATGTATGTTTATAAGTGAGAATCAACTTAATTACAATTAGCTCCAGTGGCATAAAAATTAATTTTACATAACTTTCCAACTGTATGTCTGCTACATAAATCCCAAGGCAGTACAGTATGGAAATCCACCTTATCTCTCTCCATAAGGACATCTTTTTCTATAAACTTCCTGCAGCAAGTAAATGCTATAAGCAATATCAAGTGTTTACAGAGATATCATTAAGCGTGTTTCTCACAGATACATTAGGAATATTTAATGGGGCAGAGCCTATGCTGAAATGTGAACTCCAAAAGACCATGTTTTGTCAAACTATATTTTAACGGATAAAGATGGTTGCAAATTTCTTAGCTTGCTATAAACAGGCAAGTTTATCTCACTAGTAAAAATCTGCTACATGGGAGATAAATATGCAAAGGTTATAATACTAAATGGTCGGTCTATCCAGAGACTAGAAAATAGGACTATTTCACGAAATAACATTAGTGTTTTTAAAAATGATCATATACTATTGCATCATTACTTTACTTCTTTGCAGATATCTTGAATTTTCTCTGGAGAATTCTATTAATATTTAGAAGGTGGGATTATAGGATCAATAAAAGCTAAGTCATCTTCACAGTACTAAAAGCAATGCTTTATTGTTGCAATAAGGACCAAATGAAGAAATGCTATCAGTGATTACAGAAAGCTGCCATTATCCAATGAATCATACTGTGTTTGTTTTTATTTTATTGCCTGTCATTTGGAGGGAGAGTGCTTTCCTTAGCCAATGTTTAGGGTGCTCTTGGAAATGGTTCGATGCCCCTCCAGTGGCCTAATTATCAATTGTTAATACTAAGTAATACTCTTGCGGCAGAAAACGGGACTTCAATTTACACAGATAATTTTAAGATGGAATTATTCCAGCAGAAACAGTCACATCTGCTCCAAAGTGAACACTCATGAAGAGAATAAATTCACTTGTTACTTCACAGTAAGTCTTCAAGAATTTTGCAAAAAGAAAGTAAATATTTGACAGAATCAGAACATGTTTTTGCCTTTGGACTATCAATAGTTATTTAAGATTTCAGTTTTTTGGTTGTTTATTTTTCTTCCCTCTACTCAGCATTATCATTTTTTACCTTTAGTTATTAATAGTCAAACTTTCCACCCCAAAGCTATTTTGGCTAGAAAGCTAATGTCACAATCGAAGTTACACTCAACAGTACTGTTACTCAAAGAACTTTTGACTTTGGAGATGTGAGGACTGGGTTCTAATTCTGGCTTTGTTATGAGACCTAGCAAGTCACTTCACTTAATTAGGTCTCATTTTTGTTTTTTTTTTGTAATCTGTAAATTAAGAGGATGGAACTAGGCAATCTCTTCAAAGTCCTTAAACTCTGAGATCCCCCAGATGTGAACATATTGGTCTCTGAGGAGACTGACATACTTACTAACAAGAAGAGTAGACAGGTCCAAGATCTTGTGCAAAGTCACCAGAATTCTGCATAGAGAGAGTAAGTCCTCTATTGGCTGTCACTTCTTACTTGTTAGTTCGGAGGATTTTTTTCCTTCTCAATCATTACAGGAACCTGAACCTATCGTTCAGTATAGTGTGGTTTCCTTCGGGGAGAAGGAAACTTAATTTTGCATAATATTCTGAACACTTTACCCAATTCTCAAACTTTAATGTACGTTCTATACACAGGGTACCTTCTATAACACAGGTTAAAGCCACTTTTCTAGGACTAATTCTCTCTAGTTTCTACTATTTTTGTTTTATTATTTTTAATAAAATGTAGCAAAGATTTTCATTTTCATGGGAAGCTTTTTTCCTCTTGCAACCCAATAATATTTTCATGTTCCCTTAGCTCGTATAATTGGTCAATAGTTACCTGCTTTTTATATACCATTGTGGATCAATAATGCCATAACAAGAGGGAGACTGTAGAAAAGGAAAGAAATTTATGCTTGAAATCTACCTTTTAAATCACTGTGCTATATGTGAAAAAGGAAATTGAAAACTTTTGAGAAGAGTTTATATTTTACTTAAGTCCCTAGGTGGTGATAACTTACACTGACAACCTACTCTATGGTACACTTATTTACTGAGCTATTAGGGAGAAAAGGTTTCTAAAGCAACAGTCACCAGATGTGGAACTTGGATGCTCTGCTTAATGACCTTTCCTGTAAGGATGGACTCTGCTGGTAAAGAAAAAGATTCTCTCCTGAAATTACCTACTTTAATTTCCATTTCTTAAGCCCTTACTATATGCAATGCACTGACAATGTAAGGACAAAAAATAAAAAAGCCCCTGCCCTAAAGAAGCTTATTTTCTATTCTGTTGGGTGGGAGGAGTGGGGTACAACACATTTAGAAATAAATACAAGATGTACTCAGAGTAATACAAAGTAATTATTAGTGGAAAAAAGTGCTAATAATGCAGAGGACCAAGAAAGCCTTTTAGTAGGAGGTACCCCTTGAAGTATGTCAAGAAAAATATCTGTGGATTCTAGGAAGTAAAAATAAAGTGATATTTTTGAGAACCATTCATGTAAACATCTAAAGGTAAGACACAGAATGCTTTCTCCAGGGAACGGCAAGCTTGAATTGTAAGAGTATTGAGGAGAGAGCAATTTGAAATATGATTCAAAAGGTGGGTTGGAATCATATTAAAGAGGGCCTTAAATGTTACACTGAAAATTTTGTAATTTAACCTAGAGGAAATAAGGAATCACCGAAGATATTTTTTTAGTAGAGTGACATGGGTCAGACAGATATTTTAGAAATATCTGTCTGACAGTTGTGTGAAGGATGGATTGGAAAAAGGATCTCTATAGGCATAAAGAGCAATTGGCAAGCGATTTCTGTTGCCTAGGTGAGAAGTCATGAGCTAAAGGAGAAAGTATATCAATACATAAAATACAAATACAAGAAATTTGGGGGCTATACTAATAATACTTAGAAACTGACTTAGGATAAAGAGAGATAGAAGATAAAAGAAAAAGTTCAAAGTCGCAAACTTGAATAACAAAATGGATAGTGACATTATCAACAAAAATTGGAAAGTTTGACATATAGGAAGCATGGAATATAATGAGTTTCGTTTGGGGCATATTGAATTTGAGATGCTTATAAGATACCTGAGCAGTTAGGTGGCACAGTGGCTAGACCTGACTTTAAATCTGACTTCAGACACTTCTTATATGGGTGACCCTGGGTAAGTCACTTAACGCTGTTTGGTTTTTTCTTCTCTGCAAAATGAGCTAGAGAGAAAAATGGTAAACCATTCCAGTATCTTTGCCAAGAAAATCCCAAGTGAGGTCACAAAGAGTCAGACATTACTGAAATGCCTCAAAAACAATAAAAACCATGAGATAATCCAGGTGAAGATGTCCAGCAAGCAGTCTGAAATACAGAGCTAAAGTTCAGAAGAGAGATTCAGACAGGATACACTGATTTGAGACTTATTTTTGTTGTTCATGAGAACAAACCCCAAAATCTTAAATAGTTTTAGAAAGAAATTTATTGGGTCATTTGATACAGGGAATGAGACGGAAAGAAATCTCCCTCCTGTCAAGGCTCTGAAATATATAGGATTTAGAAAAGGGTGCCCCCACACAAACCACATGTACGGAGTTAAGCAAAATTGCCAAGAGGGCAACATGAAAGTTATGTAGAATAAGTAGATATGACTAACTATAAATTTTCAAAAACTTGGAATGAAGCCAAAACACAACGCAATTCAATGCAGAAGCTTGGCTGGGTACATTCTGGGTGTGGTAACCCAAAGGAATGTTTTGGGTGGATCCAGGACCTGGAGAAACCAAAATCCTTCCTAATATCTCCAGCACTCCTAGAGAGTTACTGGGGTCAGGAAACATTTTGGGTACAGACAACCTTTAGTAACATAAGGCTAGATTTGAACAGCATAATACATTTTCCCCAAAAATATAATAAATCATTTTCCTCACACATTCATAGAGTTTATAATTGAGCCATCCGTAGCTAGTAAGATTATCAAAAGAGTATAGAAAAATAAAAGAAGAGAACCTAGGAATGAACTAGAGAATGTCCACATTTCATGAGTTAGTAGGAGGAAAAAGATTTAGCAAAGGATAGACATAGGATAAAAATGAAAAAGAGTATTTATGAGAACAAAGAGTAGAAATAATGTCCAAGAAGTCATAAAGGGGTAGGCAACTGAATCAAAACCTTCCAATATGTCAAGAAAATGAAGACAGAGGAAAGATCAATATAGATTGTTGGTAACCTTGAAAAGAGAATTTTTAATTAAGTTGTAGGATCAGAATACAGATTACAAAAGATCAAGAAATGAATGAGATGTAAAGAAATGAAAGCAACGAGCACAGACAATTCTTTTCTAAGCGTTTGACTATAAAAGGGAAAAACTACTTAATAACTGCTATCTACTTACCAACTCATTTCATCATTTGAATGTGTGTATGTGTATGTGTGTGTGTGTGCTTCATTGACTCATACAATGTCTCCATAGAGGTCAAGGAAGCTGAGGACTGCAAAAAGAAAAAGAAAAAGTGGTGACAGAAGAAAGAATGGAGTTAATTTCAATAAACTAAAAGGTGCAAGAGAATAAAAGAAACAAACTGTATAATTCCACATTGGTCAGGACTCAGTCTTCTTTAATTCTCATTCATGCATCCATCCAATTGTTTCTCAATTACTTTCTATCTGTTCCTGAGGATTCTCTCCAATTCTGCAGTCTTTTTACCTTTTAGGTACTTGGGGAACATCCTGTTCTTCCTCAAGGAGTTCTACTTTCTTTTTTTCTCCATTTATGCTCAACATTCATCATAATCTCAAGGCCCACTTGGCCACGACTTGCCAAGCTGGGGAGAGAAAAGATGGGCAAAGAATCAGAAGAATCATTAAGGCCAGACTACATACCATAATTAGAAAGCATTCAAAGAAAACAAGCTGACCATAAAAGCTCACAGGAGTGCAAACCACTAATTGTTTAAACGTTGTATAAGACTGTATTGTGCCTAATTTAAGACATAAAATGTCTCCATCTGCAAAGTCTGAAGGAGACAATTACATTGTATTAGCAATTTAAGACAAAGAACTTTACCCCTCTCCTAAGAGCTGCGATCACTCTCCTACAGCTGCCCCCCTGCCTTCTCTCCAGGGTCTTGCTCCCCATTTGTTCATTCTCTCTAAGTTGATAGCTTTTGAAGGATGCCACATAAAATAATAATCATTTAAGGAAATAATTATTGGTATTATACTCGTCAAAGGAGATCAAAATGCTTCCTATGCATTGAATCATTCAATCTAACAGAATTCCTGCAGGATAGACAGAAAGGACAATGGAAATTCAGCACAAAATGACATTGATTACGCGTCCTGAATTGGGGGATTAGCATGCTTTTGCTATATGACTTTTTTAGATTCGGCTGTGATGAATTTCTATGAAAAACCATTCCTAATTACCATATTTATTAACATAGCATTTGCCCTCCAATGCAATCTCCTCCCTCTTTTAGAACATGAAGGTTTCAAAGGTTTGAGCACTGTAATTATCCAATTTTGCCTTACAATGGGTACTTTCTGAGATGGGAATCAGTGAGGACTTAGAGCAATCAGCATTTAGTTGTTGCCTGGGCTACCCTCTACTCAGTTCTCTGTAGCCTGAAATTCCTCAGTGCAAGGCTCAGTTTCAGTGCTAACTCCAAAAGAGACCTTTGCTTAGGTTCCCTAGCATTTCTTCACTACCGGATTACTTTGATATTTATTTGTATTTATTTATATGTATTATAATAGCAGCATGGGTTCCTTCATAGAGTACAAACTTTTTGAGGGCAAGAACAGTTTCATTAATTGTCCTGGAATCCCTAGAGTACCTTGCACATAGTATTCATTTGATCAATGTGTATTGAATGGAATAAAATGGAATTGGTTATCTCCTAGTGACTTAGTCTCTCTCTTTGTCCATTGCCTTTGTCCAGTGGTTTTTATTTGCTCATCATGATCATATATTGAAACTGACCCAACTAGAAACCACAACGCAAATCAATATGTTATATATGGAAGAAATATCAAGATCATAGATTTACAGGCAACTAGTGGTGCCGTGAATATAGAGTACTGGAATTTTTTTAGTTGTGAAGACCTGAGTTTAAATCCCACCTCAGATACTTTTGGCTATGTGACGCTAGGTAAATTATTTAGTCTTTGTTTGCCTCAGTGTCCTCTGTTGGAAAATGGGGGTAATCATAACACTTTCTTCCCAAGATTGTTGTATAGATAAAATATTACTTTTAAAGTACTTTAAAAACCTTTAAGCAATATGTAAATGGTAGTTACTATTGTAGCTGGCATTGCTTCCATTCCTTATATTAATATGTTTGGTACTATGCCATATGCAACTTAAAGTCCTTTCTTTCTGAAAGCTACTTAGAAAAATAAAACTAATTCTGAATTACCATGCAACTGGGTGTGTTACTATTAATAAGGACATTAGCAATAATTATGGCTGCCATTTATGTACACTTTATAAAGCCCTTTGCATATTTTATCTTATTTGACCCTCACAACAATCCTATGAGGATTCAATTACTACTATTACTGTTTTACAGACCAGGAAATTGAGTCAAGGAGAGGTTAAGTGATTTGTCCAAGGTCATACAGTCAGTATTCAAATGAAGGTCTTCCTGACTCCAAGTTCAGTATCCAGCCCACTCCGCCTCCTAGCCTGTGTTAGGTTATTAGGTTGAAATCTAAAAAGGAACGTTTACTGACTATAGCTATCTCTATGCATTACAGCTAATGCTCAGATCATTGTCTTTGTTTTATTGTACTATAAATTCTAAGAGATCACAGTCCAATTCTTATTTATTTGTTGTTTCACTCCCACCATCTAGTCTGTAATTTGTACATGTCAGGTATTTCAAGAAGGGAGGGAGGGAAGGAGAGATTGATTAAGGAAAGAAGAGAAGGGAAGAATGAAAAGAAAGAAAAATAGAGGAAGGAAGAGAAAAAGCAAAAAAATAGGAAAGAATAAAAGTAAAAGGGAAGGGGACAAGAGGAGAAAAGGGAAGAAAAAAGGAAGGGAGTAAGAGAAAATGAAGGGAAGGAAAGAAAGAAAATGAAGAAAAGATGAAAATAAGGAAAGATGGAAGAGAGAAGAGAAAAAGAAGGAAAAGGGAATAAGAGAGAGAAAGACAAAAAAGAGAGGAGAGAAGGATGGTAGGTATATGTTAATCTATTGAACATGGTGAATGGATATAGTTATAGAGGACATTTCTACACTGGTAACTGCAGCAGCATGAGGAGGGTCTGTCTTGAAAAAGGCAATTGGAAAGAGTGAGGGTAGAGAGTCACAGGACTTGTCTTCCCCCAAGATAGTTTCCAATGTTGTGCATAAAGCATGATAAGCTTTCATACGTAGAAAATGTGTGACAAAATTTGGTCCTATAGGATCTCCTACCATGTAGCTTCACTATATGGCAGTGTTAGCTATCTTTATCCAGTTTACATGAAAATTTAGAAACCAGTACTACCACATGCAAGCCAAAGAGGAATATGTGTCATTTAGGAAGAGGAAAGAGAAAAGTTATGCTATGTTCAAAGACAGATCATTCTCATTAAATATTGTTGTTGGTGGTAGTCAGTCCTATTGGACTCTTCATAATCCCATTTAGGGTTTTCTTGGCACAGATGGTGGAATGGTTTGCCATTTCCTTCAGAACATATTACAGATGAGGAAACTGAGGCAAACACTCACCCAGGGTCACACAGCTAGTATCTGAGGTCACATATGAACACAGGTCTTCCTTACTCAAGGCTCAGAGCTCTATCTGTTGAGCTACCTGCCTGAATATAAGTATTAGCATCATGCAATATTTAAAAAATAATAATAATTGGCATATGGTATATGATAAACTTCTGGCACTGAAGGATAGTTCTCCTTAATTGGCCTAATTATAGATTTATTGATAGTCTTTCCCAGCTCTCAGGGATCATGAAGTGTGATCTCATCAGGAAGATTACAAAGTTAATACATGTCAAAGACCTGACTTAAACTCAGGACTTCCTACTAACAAAATAGGCTTCTCTCACGTATAACACACAGCGTCTTGACAACTTACACAATGATATATATTCCTGAATTACAGAAAAGTCCTTTGAAACACATACATTTGACCTATTCCAAGAAAGGTTTAAGGAAGGTAAAGATGACATTTAGGAAGGAATTGAGATAGGGACGTCCAGGGTCAAGATGGTGCAGAAAGCAGTAAATCACTGTCATTGTCCCATATTCACCTCCAAGCAATCATAAAATAGATCCCCCCTAACAAATTCTGGAATAGCAAAACCAGCAAAAAGTGTGTGTGGGGGGGAATGTTGAAACAATCTTTTATCTCAAGAAACTTGGAGGAACAGCTAGAAATATTCATCTCACACAAGAGAAAGGGGAGCACAGTCCAGGATGAGAAATGTCCCAACAAGTCAGCAGCAAGGTCTACCTCAGCAAAATATTAGGGATATTGAGCCCTAGTGTGGTGAAACAGGCAAACATCAACACCAGGATGCCCCACATGGGTTATCATAGCCAGGAGAACCAGCAGACTCCTATTCTGAAAAGTACCAAGTGCTTCAGCATAACCCTGGGCAATCACCATCCAGAAGCCACATCCCCACCTATTTCAGCACAACTTCAGGCAAATAGGTAGATGCCAGTTCTACGGGTAGCTAAGTAAACAGGTAGCCCATACCTCCCTGACACACTTCAGCATAGTTATGGGCAAATAGGCAACCTCCAGAAGCCAGACCACCACATTCTTCAGCATAACCATGACGAAATGTAAAAGCACCTCCATTGAGCCTTAGCACATGCCAAACACCACCAATAGGACCAGTACCCAGTGAGCTGTTAAACCTATACAGTCCTGTCAGGGTCAGTCAACCACTACCCCACCCCTTCAGTACAGTGCTAAACATGATCGTGCCCTGAGGATCTCACAGCCTATATAGCCTCCATACAAGGAGGCTGAGACAGTGCCCCTTCCACCCTGGGAGCAGGCTCAAATTTAAAAGAAAGGAAAAAGGCCAAAAAAATGAGCAAAAAGCAACAAAAAATACTCTCACCATAAAAAGTTATCATGGTGACAAGGAAGATAAAAAACCAAACTCAGAAAAGGGCAACAATGTCAAAACATCTATCTACATGCAAGACCCCCCAAAAATGGGAAGTGGTCTCAATCCCAGAAAGAACTCATGGAAGAGCTGAAAAAGGAGTTTATCATGTGAGAGAAGTAGAAGAAAAATAGGAAAAAGAAATGAGTGATCCAAGAGCATTATGAAAAAAATATTCAACAGCTTGGAAAACTGCTTAAAAAGTAGAATTGGCCAAATGGAAAAGGAGATGCAGAAGTCCACCGAAGAAAACAATTCCTTACAAAGCATAATTGGCCAAACAGAAAAGAAAGCACAAAAGCTAAATGAGGAAAACAACACCTTAAAAGTAAAAATTGGGCAAGTGGAAACAAACGATACTATCAGACATCAAAAAAAAAAATCAAACAAATAAAAAAAATGGAAGAAAAAACAATTGACCTGGAAAATAGTTTCAGAAGAGACAATTCAAAATCGCTGGACTACCTGTTAGTCATAATCAAAAGGAGAACATAGCATCTTTCAAGTATTTATGAAGGAAAACTGCCCTTATATCTTGGAACCAGAGGGTAAAATAGGCATTCAAAGAATTCAGTAGTCACCTAACAAAAGAGTCCCAATAAAACCCCAAGGAATGTTACAGACAAATTTCAGAACTATTGGTTCAAGGAAAAAATACTGCAAGTGATCAGTAAGAAACAATTTAAATATCAAGGGGTCACAATCTCTAATATTATTATTAGAATAATAACTCTAATATTAAAGGATCAGAAGTCATGAGACATAATATCCTGGATTACAAAGGAGCTAGGCCTATAACCAAGAATCACTTACCAGGCAAAATTAAGCATAATATGTCAAAAGAAAAAAAAAATAGTCACAATGAAAAGGACAGATTTCAAGCCTTCAAAAGGAGACGAGAACAAAATCAAAAAATGACCCACGATTACCATAAAATGGTAAAAATGGAAAAAACATAAGGGACTCAATAGAGCTAAACTGTTTATATCCTTACACTGGAAGATGATACTTGTACCTCTTAAAAATTGTATCAGTATCTATAGAGACAAAAGATTATACATAAAAAGAGGGTATGGTTATAAAGTGAATTTGAGGAAATGAAAAAAAAAAACACAAGAAAGAGGAGTGCAATGGGTACAGAAGGTACAGAGAGGTAAAATGGGATAAATTATCTCACATGAAGAGGCCAAAAAGACCTATTACAGTGGAGGGGAAGAAGACAGGGTGGGCAATGGGCATCACTTGAACCTTACTCTCATCAGCATTGTCTCAAAGGGGAAATAATGTACACAGTAATTGAATAGATAGAATACGGAAATCTATTGGAATATACATCAAATCAAATCAAATACAGATCTAAATCAGAATATAGAAATCTATCTTACCTGACAGGAAACTAGGAGGGGAGGAGATTAAGTAAAGGGGGTGGGTGGGGACAGAAGGAAGTGAGTGCAGATCAAGGAGAGTGGATAGAAACAAGGCACTAGTGAGGTGAGAAAAGGTGAAAGGAAAGAGAAAATCAACAGGAGGAAGAATACGATGGAGGAAAATATCCAGGTAATAATCATGACTGTGAATGTGAATGGGATGAATTGTCCCAGAAAACAGAAGTGGATAACACAGAGGATCAAAAACCGGAATCCTACAATAGGTCGCTTACAAAAAACATAACTGAAGCAGAAACAAACACAGAGTAAAGATAATAGGTTGGAGCAGAATTTATTGTGCTTCAGCTGAACTTAAAGTAAAAGCAGGGATAAAAATCCTAATCTCACATGAAGCAAAAGCAAAAATAACCCTAATTAAAAGACAATGAAGCAATCAAATTAGAAGAGCAAGAAATAGACTACCTGTCAGATCTATGGGGAGAAGGAGAATGTCTGACCAAACAAGGGATAGAACCATTATGAGATGTAGAATGAATCATTTTGATCATACTAAATTGAAAAGTTTTTGTAAGGACAAAACCAATGCAACCAAGATTAGAAGGAAAGCAGAATTTCTAGCTGGGAAACAAGCTTTATAGCAAGTATCTCTGATACAAGCCTCATTTCTCAAATATATAGAGAACTGAGTCAAATTTATGAGAATATAAGCCATTCCTCAGTTGATAAATTATAAAAGGCAATTTTCAAATGAAGAAATCAATCAAAGATATCTATAAGCATATGAAGAAGTACTTTAAATCATTTTTGATTAGAGAAATGAAAATTAAAACAATCTTGAATTGTGACACCTATGCACTGCTAGTGGAATGGTTAACAGATCCAACCATTCTGGAAAGCAATTTGGAACTACTTCTAAAGAGCAACCAAACTGGATATACCCTTTGATCCAACAATACTGCTATTAGGACTGTATTTCAAAGAGATCATAAAAGAGGGTAAAAGACCTACATGTGCAAAAATATTTGTAGCAGCCCTATTCATGGTAGCAAAATATTGGGAACTGAGGGGATGCCCATCAATTGGGGAATGATTGAACAAGCTGTGGTAAATGAATGTAATGAGATACTATTGTGCAATAACAAATGATGAACAGGCACATTTCAGATTTGCACAAACTGATGGAAAGTGAAATAAACAGTACCAAGAAAACACTCTACACAGGACCAGCAACATTTTATGACTCAGCTCTTCTCAGTAACACAATTATCCAATACAAATACAAAGGACTCAGGAAGGAAGCATATTTTTTACTTACTTTTTTCTGTTTTTTTATCTTTCTCCTTCCACAATTGTGACAAGTGTGGAAGTATATTTTACGTGATAGTACATATATAAACTATATCAAGCTGTCTCGCATTTTCAGAAAAAAGTAGAAGAAGGAGAGAGGGAGAAAAAATTGGAACTCAAAGTCTTTTAAAAATGAATGTTAAAAATTTTCTTGATATGTAATTGGAAAATCTACTATCTAGAGGGAAAAAATAAAAATACAATTTTTAAAAGGAAGTAAAAAAAAAAAGAATGAGTCCTTGTCTAAGAAGGGGATTCAAGAACTTGGGAGAACAGGATCAATAAGATAGAGTAGAGCTGTGACAATGGTTTTGAATCTCCCTTTGCCACTTATTCCATTTGACTAAGCACAAGTCACTCAAACTCTCTGTAATACAGTATCTTTATCTGTAAAATGATTATGTTATATTACAAAAGTTATAGTTCTAAAAATGACTGTGATACTATGAACTTTATTGAGGGTAATGGGGGAAAAGTCACATAAGAAATTTTGCAAAAAGCATCTTTCATAAGATCAATACATGATTTCTCGACTGATGAAGTGGAAGAGCTCTGTAGTGATGAAAGTTATTTATTGTAAAGCCTTTTGTTTCCAGACCTATTTGTTTATGACCTTGAACTTTTGCTTAACATTAACTGTGATTGTTGATTCTGTGTAATAAACCAGTCATTTAGTAGGGAGCTCAGCAGGCTTTGATCTTTATGTAACCTAGTCTTACCGGATGGGCTGGTTCAACCAATAAATAAAGACAAATGAAAATCGGATTGCTGTCTTCTAATAGCTTCAAACACACAATTCAATTTAGACTTGTAAGGATAAGAAGACCACAAACAATCAAAAAGGAGATTAGAAAAGCAAGAGAGGGGTTACTATCTAGATACACCTCAGGATTCTGAAGGCTTAAATTCATTTGATCTCCATTCATCCAAAGTTGCTAGAGGAGAAACAAAATGATAAATTCTTTTCATATTAAAAAATACTCAAAATAAATAGATTTATTTCCACCTATCTGAAATAATGTGTTTTTATTTGTTCTTTATCATAAGGTATCTAGAAGAATGGTTCAAGCAAGATTTGAACAAGATAGAGACAAAGCATCATTTTTCTTTTAAGGACAGAAAATACAAGGTTTACCTTGAGTGAAGGGATGGTTTGCCCACAGTAATAACAATCAAAATTAATTCAAAATTTTATGACTATGTTGTATGACTGAAATTTGCCTCTCATCCTGATGTTCCACTGAAGTTCAGTTTTCAAGAAGAAGCAACTGCTTTTTCTGTGAAACCTTCCCTGATTTCCCCAGGCATAAGTGATCTATCTCTCCTGCCTCTGAATACGCAGGGCCTTATGAACTTCTCATGAATCTATCACAAAATTCAAGTATCTAAGAGTAGAGAGGGACATCTGAAGTTATCTAACTCAGCCTGTGTCTGAAAAAAAATTCTTTGTAAATTACCTGACACATAGTCATTTAGCTTTTGATTGAAGATGCATAGTAAAGAGAAACTAATAGGCTATAATATTAAATTTTTCCCTAATATCATACCTAAAATTTTCCCTCATTGCTCCTATTTTTGAATTCTGGAAACAAGCAAAATATTTTTATCCATCTTACAGAAATCAGATTATCTTCAAATACCAGAAGATAGCCGTCATGTAACATCTTCTAATCCTTCAAACAATGTTTAAATTGGATCTTATTTTTATAGTAGTTTAAGGTTTTCCAAAACTAAGCTTATTTTTATTATTTTAAAAAATAATGTCTGAAAAACTCAGTGTAATGGGAGTTAAAAATCTTCCCTGATCATTAATAGGACTCAGGTGGGGCTATTAAGGGAGGCTTGATTAGGGGAGGCTTGTTTTTTTTGAAGGCCCCCACCTTTTGTAGATTACTAACGAGGCACTGGGCCACCAGGGTCCTGCCCTCCAGCTCTGAAAAGTATATATATACTCTGAAGTGCAGTTTTGCTTTGGAATGTAAATCATTGGAAGAGTGTTTGTGTGATTAGGCCAGAAGAGATTCTGGGTACCTGGTAAGGAGCCCCTCCCCTGCTTTGAAAACCCAGATGTTGGTGTTTCTTTCTCTAGTAACAATGTATGTATTGTCTTTTGCTAGACAGTTGGAAGCCCTGTCCGTTGGTCTTTCTGTTTGTATTTCTACTTGTAATTTCTGTTTGTATTTTTCTGAAGTTCAGGGTGCTGACTTTTTCACTAAACTGAGTGAATGATAACATGTGCTTGATTAAAGTAAGATTGTTTACCCCTTTTAAGGTTACTTTCCTTAGAAAAATAGATCTGAGAACCTGTGCACCGGGCCCTCCTCTACATGCACTCAGTGAGGTAGGCTATGCAAGCACGACTTTGCCCATTTTATAGGTGAAACTAAAGGAAATGGAGTTTCAAAGAAAGGAAATGTCTTGCCCCCAAACATACAATAATGATATGACATAGAATCTTTATAACTAAAAGTTTTAAAACCTGGATATTTTGAGTAAAATAATCAGTTTGCAAATGCTTAGATCATAGAGTATTAGGCAAGAATTAGTATGGCTTTGCAAATAACAAATCCTCTTAGAGTAATCAAATTGCTTGATAGAATAAGGTAAGTAGAAACTGTAATAAAGTATAACAAAGTGAGATATATGTGCATCTATGAAATCAAAAGACAGCACAATGAGT
>CM053771.1:220029082-220044132 GCA_028658325.1 Potorous gilbertii | reverse complement strand
CATCTATAAAATTAGCTCTGGTATTTCAGACCCTAACGTTGTGTAACCTAATGATACACTCAGGTCCAGAAGACATTTACTGTGTTTCTGAAAGCTCTAAATAAACCCCAGATATAAAATTCCACTTTATAATAGATCAAGGTTTAAGTACTTCCGCATCTTCAAGTTCCTTCATTGTAGTTGTCTTTCTTTGCTCCCACCATTATGTTAACATCCTAAAATGTTAGAGCTTAGAGACAATCTAATTCAAACCCAGAACCTCACTCTTATTCACTTTAGGTTGTGCAATGTGCTATCCAAAATAAAGATTTTAGACAAACATCTAATAGTAAATACTTTTACACAATACATGGAGATTTTTTTTTAAAGCCTCAAATATATACATCAATAAAATGAAGAATTGTTGAAGCTTAGCGGAAAATGTTTTGAAAGAAAGTTTTGGTGACTTTACCAACTGAGTAACTGATTAATTACACAATTTTGGAAATTTTGATATACTTTTAATTTCTGTTCATTCATTTTTCAAAAAACATTTGTAATCCTGACTGATAGATTTCAGATAAGGCAAAGAATTTACTTTCATGGAGAATACAGTCCATGCCATGAGGTTTGATTCTTCTCCATAAAAACTCCAAGTCCAGTGACTCTCTGTTACAACTCAGATAAATTTTAACTAATTTCTTTAGCTTTTTAAGACCTTCATAACCTTACTCTAACCTATCTTTTTAGGATCACGGAACATTACTCTCATCACTTTCTGATCCAATCAAGCTGGCTTTCTTTTTGTTCCTCAGACATGGCACTCCATTATCCATCACTGTGCCTTTGAAAGAGCCATGTTCCACATATAGAACGCACTTTCTTCTTACCTCCATCTCAGAGAATTCCTCACTTCCTTGAAGACCGAGCTCAGATACCACCTTATAAGCAAAGCCTATTCTGATTCTCCCAACTGCTAGTGCCCAAACTATGTTTCATTTAATTATTTTGCATTTATTTTTCAAATACTTATTTATGACCTTGTTCTCTCCCCCAGTAGAGTGTAATCTTCTCATTTAAATGATCTCATTTTTTGTATTTGTATTGTATTGAAGAAGGAAATGTCAAACCCCTTCAGGGTCTTTGCCAAAACCCCACAACAGGGTCACAAAGAGTTAGATACAACTGAACCACTGAACAACTGTAATTGGCATCACCAGTGCTAGAATGATGTCTAGTACAGGGAGTTTGCTAAATAGATGCTTTTTGAGTAATTGACACAGCTAAACCTTCTTGATATTTTGCAATCCACCAGGTTGTCTATTATTTAATATTTCTTTAGATTTATTTATACTAAAAAAGCACAACGACAACAAAAACAAAAGATAAAATGAGCAAATCAAACAAAGGCTTGTTTGCTTATTTTGCAAATAGTGGACAAGGGAGAAAAATTAGAGAAAAAAAGAATTGTATATGAAAGTTTGCAAATATATAACTTGATTTGAATTTTACATATAATGTATATATAAAACATGAATCCAATATATTCTTTTCAAAATTGCCCTGCTTGTCTGCATTTCCTTCTGACGTTCCTTGTGTTCTCCTCCATAAATGAAAAAAAATGCTTCAATGACCTTTTTATTTCTTATTTCCCAGTCTATCAGAAACTGCCCTCTACTACCCAATGCTTCCCCTGACATAAAAAAAAAACAACAACCCTGAAAAACACAGTGTTTGAAACAATAGGCATAACCAAGAAAAACAAATGATTACAGCCTTTGTTTCAATAAATACATTTCTCATTCTTCACCTTGAATTTACTCTTTTGTTAGATGATTGTTAGTGTGCTTCATTATCAAACCTATTAGTTCCCTGGAATTGTGGCTGGTTGCTTAATTGATTAGAATTCCTAGGTTTTTCCAAGTCTTTCTTTATAATGTTGTTCCTAGGGTATAAATTGTTCAATTGGTTCTTCTTACTTCATTTTGAAGCAGTTCATACAGGTTTTCCCAGATTTCTCTGACCTGTCTCCTTCATTATTTCTTACTGCATAATTATATTTCATTATAATAATATACTGTAATTTATTCAGTCATCCCTTAGATGGTGAATATAATCTTTGATAAAATTAAAATAACTGATATGATACATATATGTATTGTGTATATGTATATACATGTTTGCACATGTATATGTGTTTGTGTGTATGACGTGGGTCCTTGATCTCTTTGGGATATAGTAATCATCTTGATATAGCAAAGGCAAAGGGCATGCACAATTTAGTGACTTGAGATGTAGTTTTAAATTGTGTTCCACTATGGATAAACCATTTTATAGCATTATCAACAATGAACAAACATGATTGTTTTTGAATAGCACCTCCAGCAATTTTCATCCTTTAGTTTTTATTTTTTTCACCTTTGTTTATGTAATAGGCATGAGATATGTTATGATTTGGACCTTGAGAACCCTTTTTTTCTTTGTGGAGTGTCTATTCATATATATATATATATATATTAATTTCTACATGGGAATGGCTGTCATTCTTATATAAAGAATGTTCCGAAAATCTTTAATACAGTTTAGGTTTTTAAAAACCAAACTATAGTACACACCATATTATAAACAAGGAAGACTAAACTGTGATCCCCTAGACTTCTCAAATCTCTTCAAAACAGAAACTTCAGATGATTTGGGACAGCCAGAATCCAAGAGAATGTTTAAAAAATTGAATTGGCTTCTACATGGAGCTCACTCAGCACCCCTCTGAAGAGGGGTGTGACTGCACTAGCTGACCGAATAGGCTTGCAACAAAGATTGACACTATACTCCTTCTGCCTTTCCTCTTTTTAGTGCCATGAAGATCTTGACTCTAGAGTAAAGAACTAAAGCAAAGGGAGATCATCAAAAAATTGTATGATATGGAAAGAAGATGTGATCATCACATGTCAAGAAATGGTAACCTCAAGATGTCAGGAAAAAGTAATTTCTTCAGCATGTTGAGTAGATTCCCTGTGGCAAACATTTGTATAGACATGGGTAAGAGAGAGAAAGGACTGGTAGACATGAATAGATTACATATTTCATTACTGGAGAGAACTCTTAAGTTGATGAGATCATGGATTTTATTTTTAGTATATGCAATAGAGTTTTTGAGATTGTTGTGTAAAACAGTTGTATTAATTTGAAAGTTAAAAGCTGTATAAAGAATGATACATTTATGTGAAAATCACCTGTATGCTTTGTATGAGAAGAAATTCATGCTTTCCAAAAAAACTATATGAGAGAAACTCTATAGGTAAATCTTAAAAACCTTACGAGGCCACAGTAGTAATAAATAATGTACTTACATTGATGAATATGTTTGTTTCCTTGGCCCAACAATTTTTTTAAAGAGTAGCTAATGATTTTAGGTTTTTCTTTTATTTCAAGAGTTTCTACTATTGTTTTGGCAGAGGGTAGGGGCTGGATAATGTGGAACTCACTTTCTTCTTGAGTTCTGTGATAGAATTATCTTGCTAAGGTACAATAAAATACTGCTTAAATGGAGTTGAAAACTAAAGTAATAGACACTTGTCTCAGTGTTCTAAAGGTGAAGATCACAGTAAATGCAGGCTAGCTGGAGAAATTAAAGAAGGACACAGAGGAAGGACTCAGATGAAGAGCTCAGAGTTTGTTTTGTGTTTATTCTCTGTTGTTCTCAAACAGATGAGGTCAGACATTCGTAAGAATCAAGATTTGTCCAGAGGAAGTCAGGCAGGCAGGAAGGAAGGAAGGAAGGAAAATCAAGGTATTGCCAATATTTGATAATATAGGCCTATTCATACTACCTGAGAGGTCATTCATCCTGAGAGGAGGGAAGCAGATGCACTATCAATTCAAATTAGTTGTTACCTCTGCCATTCATAACATTGAAGCCCAGTCTATCTATTCTGCACTTTTATTTACTAGCCACCATGCTGTCTGACTGAGAATTCAAGGTGTGAAATACTCAACCATTTCCCTCATCACATCTACCCTTTAACCCTCTTCCTGATTGGTGGTTACCTCTCTGAACTACTATGTCTAGCCTGGACTTCAATTCCATACTCCTGAGAATGATGGCTATTCTCATGTTTGATTAAAATATTTACATCCCAGTGACGCTAAACTCCTGTAGATAATCTTCCAAACCCTATTGCATGTCCCTTTCCATCCAATTCATCATTGCTGTCCCCGCAACTGTGTCACTTCACAGTTTCATTCGAACTCCACCCACCCTTTGATTGTGCTTTCTGGAATATATGTCTATAGGCACCAAATTTCTTTCGTCTTCAGTCCATTCATCTCTCGCTCCTTTCCATCTACTAGTTCTTACTGAAACCTGGTTTTCTCCTGGTGACACAACTTCCCTGGCAACCCCATCCAGTATTATCTGCACCTTTATTCATTCTCCTTGGCACACTGGTCAAGGCAAGGGAGTTGAAATACTCCTTGTTCTCCATTGACCCTTCCAGGTTTTCCACCTTTCTCCATCACTCAATAACCTCTCTTCCTTTAAGGTTACTAAGAAACTTCAAAATATATATTGACTCTCCTTCAAATACTGAAACCATTTAGTTCCTCAGCCTACTCACTTCCCATGAATTACTCATCCACCCCACTTCAGTCACACACAAAGACTGGCATACCCTTGATCTTGCCAACTAATTATGTTCAAGAATGCTGAAATTCCATTATCCAAAAAACAACTATTGATTTTTCACTTCTCCTTTTACCTTCCTTTATATAACCTTTCTCTTTATCTACATCAAATGAGTTCCAATCCCTGGACCATCAGCTCTCTCCTAGATCATCTCCAATGAACTAAATACTCTCTACTCTTCTCTCTATCTTGACTCCTTAGTGAACCAATTCAATTCTACACTATCCTTCTCTCTTGAGTCTCTAGCTCCCTTATGTGGCCAATTATGCCCAGTCAGGTCTAACTTTTGGATTTCTCCTACCATTTGTTGCTTTTGATCCTGTACATGCACTACTGAATGAAGATGAAGAAAATCTTACAACCATTCTGACTGGGTCTAGTATAAATGTATGTTACATAACTTTAACTGATCCCTTACTGCTGCTAGGCAATCCTACTATGCTTCCTTTATCAACTCACTGGTCCACTCTCCATAGTGACTCTTCCAAACCTTTTCATCCTCCCCCAAACCTCCCATGTTCCCATACTCTCTCAGTTGAGAACCTTGCCTCATATTTTACAGAAAAAGAAACGAGGATATTCACTGTGAACTTATTTTTCTCCTTTTTTCTCCATGTCCTATCAGAACCTTTTTCCTCCTTCATCTCTATCTTATGGAATGAAGTGGTTTTACTCCTTACCAAGACTACCCCTCTATTTGTTTAAGTGAACCCATTCCATTCCATCTCCAGTAGATTGCCCCGTCACCCACACTCTTTCACTTATTTGCAGTCCTTTCCTCTCCAATGGCTCATCTCCTACTGTCTAAAAGCATGCCCATGTCTCCCTAACTCTGAAAAAAAATCGTCACCTGAGCCTTTCATCCTGACTACCTATTATCCTATGTCTCTTCTGCCCTTTGTAACTGACCTCCTTGAAAAGTCCATCTACAATAGGTGCCACCACCTTTTCCCTCTAACTCTTTAACCTCTTACAATCTAGCTTCTGACCTTATTCTACCAAAAATATTCCCTACAAAGTTACTAATTATCTCTTAATTGCCAAATCCTTTTTTCAAGCCTTTTCTCAATACTCATTCTCCTTGACCTCTCTGCAGCCTTCAAAACTGTCGATCTCCTCCTAGGTAGTCTCTTCTTTCTGTTTTAAGGACACCACTGTTACCTGATTTTCCTTCTACCCATCTAGTCACTTCTTCTCTCTAACTTTTGCTGGATCTTCCTTTAGATCTTTCTCTCATAGATATCCTTCAGAGTTCTGTCCTAAGTTCTCTTCTCAACTCCCTCTATAACAACCTGCAGCCAGGGGGCTAATAAGTAGCCTGTGGACATGCCCAAGGATTTTAGATGGCCCATGAAAATGTAGAGGAACTTTTCCTCTACATTTTGTATCAGCCACTGGAAAACTTTTGACATGCTTCAAGCAGTCCATGGGCTGCAGTTTGTGTAGGCTTGCTCTCTGATATTTCACTTGGTGATCTCATCAGCTCCCATGGATTTAATTACCATCTTTATGCCAATAATTCTCAAATCCACCTCAGTCTTTTTGTTATCTTCTTAGCTTGCTTCTCTAATTGCCATTCAGACATCACAAACTGGATACCCAGTAAACATGTTAAAAGTAATATTTTCAATATGGAACTCTTTGTCTTTCCCCCTTAACAACTCTTCTCCTACCTTCTGTATTGCTGTAGAGGGCAAAATCATCTTCCCAGTCCCTTAGACTCAGAACTCAAGTAAGAGTTTTTCTAGATTCCTTGCTATGTTTCCCTTCCCCATATCCAATTTGTTCCTAAGGCCTGTTGATTTCACTTTTCTATCATCTCTCAAACATGCCCTCTTTCCTCATCTAATTATGCCTCTACTCTACTGCAGGACCTCATTATCTAATGATTGTATTATTGTAATAACTTGCTGCAATCCATCCTCCTTTCAGCAAACCTAGTGCCTTGCATATAGATGACCTTTAGTAAATGTAATGAAAAAAATGAAGCAATAAATTAATGTTCACATACAAGATGTACTAAGACGTTCTTTAGAACAGAGTTTTAGGCTATAGGAACATCTCATAGGCAATTGTAGCATAGGCAAAGGCCTGAGTTCTCTGGGAAATTGTAGAGAAAAGTTGAATTATGGCTTGGAGGGAATGATAGAATCAGCTAATTTTAGATTTAGAAGGGTCCTCAGAGGCCTTTTTATGCAACTCAAAATCTGAAAAAGAATCTCCACTCTCACATATATGACAAGAGCTGATTCAGCTCCTGGAAAACTCTCAATGTAAAGAATACCACTACCTTTCGAGTGAGCATATTTCACCCTGAGATGGCTCTAGTTTTTAGAAAGTCTTTCTTGACATCAAACCTAAATTTCCCTTTTTGTAGTTTCCATTCAGGTTCTGTCTTGGAAGCTTGAAGATCAATTAGGCCATTACTGATGGATTATCAATGACCTCATTCATTCTGTCTATAAGGGAAACTGCTGTATGAGGTGATTAAGTAATTTGCTTAGACTAACCCAGATAGAGGAGAGTTAAGGTGGTCTCTTTCTAATAGGAATATGCTGTCATTTCTAATAGAAACTATTGCTGTAATGTAAAGGCAATTGTAATCTTAGTGTTTCACATTATTAAAGAAAAATCAAACTTATGATGACTCTAGTATAACTTGTGCTAGAGAATGAACTTATATATCCTTGACAATTCAGAATTTCAAAAGCATTCCAAACGCATACCTACCCATTGTCTCATGCGTGCACATTCCTACACATGCACACAATGTATTCATGGGGAAATAGATACCTAGCCATGATAAGCACCTTTTGTTCTGATTGGAATTATATTTGTAGTTCTATAACTCCACCAGATAGAGATTTATACTCCAATAAAACTTAATTATAACTTTTCTCTGACACAGAGATGAAGTGACTTTCCAATGTCATACAGTGAGAAAATAGCAGATTGGGGAATAGAAGTCAGGTCTACCAATTCCCATTACAATGCTTTATCTAGCAGACAACTATGATTTGTTGTGAAATAGTAATTGCTAATTGCTTTTGCTACACCTTTCATCCAGAAGGATTTGAAGTCAGAAAGAGACTTTATCCAATGGACAACAATGCCTTGTAAAAGAAACGTTTTTTCTTTCCCATTTATGTCAAATGAATTTTTGTCATTTGATGATTTCAATGACAATTCCAATCTAATTCTCTAATGACAGGTGTTGACCTTCTTCTAGCTGAGCCTGCTAATAAAGTTAGAGTGTGAAGTCTCCTCATGTCTCAGTCTTCCTAATGAAAGTAATGTTTTCAAATCAGGGGAAAAAAAGAAATTTGGAAGCTGATCTGTGGAATATTACACAATAGAAATAAACAGGTTTTTATCTACCCACCAATTCCATTAGTGAACCAATGATAACTTTAGCAAAATTGAGTTGTTTATTAGCAATTAATCAGCAATCAAAGTCTAAAGTATATAGAGGGCAATCACAAGACCAATATGGAATATACAGATATCATCTTTCCTGATTATATGGAATTTCCTTTTTGGTTGTATCTACATGATGGCCAAGTCTGTATACTACACACTGTATAGATAAAGCACTAATTTGTTGTTTCTTAATTTTTAGACAGATAATTTTGTGAGTTAATGGTCATCTCATAGTCAAGTAGATAGAGAGTGTTCAGTTTTTATGCAATGGCTGCCTACTGGATTTCCTTAATGTGATTAATTCATTCCATAAGCATTTAGTAAGTGCCTAACATATAAAATGCACCAAAAGTATTCTTTACTCTGATCACCTTGTTGATATTTTTATCTTATCTATTTCTTTAGAATGCTAAGCACATACTCTGCAACTCAGAGGCCTCCTGGTCAAATCTATAGGTAAACAAAAATTCACTGTATTCCACCTTTGCCTGAAGATCAACTAAGACACCCCATTATATTTTCAGGTAGCAGCAAGCACATGAAAATTTTTTTCTTTTTTTCAAGCCTTATGTTTCTCTGCAACTTCTATTGACTCCTACTTGTTCCCTTTGAAGTTAAACAGAGAAGGAATCAGCCCTCAGACACAGGAAGTTCCTAAGATTCATTTTACTTTAATAATCACTTATGAAGCACCTATTAAGATCAGATATGAGATTCAGAGATAAAAATTAAAACAAGGTAATTTAAAAATAGCTTTCATGCATCCTCCTATATTCTAAACTCTAGGCTAAATGCTCTTATTTCCTTCTTATAATCCACATTTGGCATTGCTTTTAGGTCATTTGCCATCCTTGTTTCTCTGTTCTGTATGCTCTTCACCTTAAAAAAGATTATTTCTAAAATGTGATACTTCAAACAGAATCAATCTACTAATATTCTACATGCTATACAAAAGCTTCCCATAAGATTTTACAAGATAAATGTCCCTTAAATTGCATATGAAATCATGGCCATAGGCAATATATATTTGATAACTTGGCAGAAAGAGAAGCCAGGCTGGCTACCAATGGGAATTGCATTGTGCCTCTAGATTGGCATTTGTTTTAGAAGAAAATTCATCCATTCAACAAATACCTACTGGCGGTCAGCTTTGTGTAAAGAGCCTATAGAATGTACTTCAGAGAGCAGCAATGCTATGCAGATAAATAAGATATAGTCCATAGTACTTGTGGAGTCTATAATACAGATGTGGTGATAAAATTTTTATACATATTTTTCCCTTTTTTCATGTAGTGTATGATCTGTGCATAAGCAACATCCAAGCCAAATTCAGTCCTTGGAAGAAGTCCCTTAGGTTTATGCAAGTTTAAAATGGGACAGAGCTCTCACTGATAGAAGCAACTATCCAAAATGTATTATTAGAGATTATGACTATGTTTTTTCTGTTTACATCCTTCAAAATTGTGAGTTAAAGAAAGAAAAAAATTTTTTAAAAAACCCTAAAATCGCAAGTCGGTATTTTAACATTGAGGAGATTCTCTTCCTTACTTTAACATGAAAAAGTTAATTTAAGAAGTTTGTCTTCATTGACCTTAGCAATTATCTGAGCATAGATTTTAAAATAGCAAAGAATGAAAAACTTCAGTACACATTACTTAGAAACCTTCTTTAATGAGTTGCATGGTAATCATCCTATGTCAAAAACACTACAGAAAATCTGCTTCTGTTGGTTGGACCTACAACAGAGTCTTTACAGGACATAGAAGACTGTCTTAGACTGCAATCTGTGTTGTTGGAGGGAATATTTATACTAGGGATTTCACATGTTCACCATCATGTTAAAGTACTTTAAAAATTACCAGGTCTTGAATAAAAAAAATAAAGATCAAATATAAGGAAGGCATTCTTGTCCAAACCTTAATAGAGATATATCTAATACATAATTCATAGTCATTCTAGTTGGAGTTGCATGGGAAGTCCCCTGCTGGGTCCCCCAGTATAGAACCATTGTCTCTTTAGTCCTTGTAAGTACAGACCACACCTCCTGGGGAATGAGGCCCTTGGAGTCTCCTATAACGGGTTAAGATAAGGTGATTTTAATGCAGGAAAAAGTTCATTTAAAAATGTAGGTGTGTGCCATAATAATTAAGAATTTGCATATTTGACTGCAGTCACTATCAAGTAATGTGCCAAATGCCAGACTCTTTTACATATTTTTTGGAGAGGGTGGGAAGTCACATACCAAAGTGATGGAGCAGATTAATGAAAGTTTGCACAGTGTGTGTCCTTCATACAGGCCATGGTGACCAATTTTTACACCAATACAAACTACATGACATTACATTGTTTAGTCCTCAGGGATCATCATGCCAATTTTCCATCTATCATTTACTTTCAGAGCCTGTGGTGTGTACACTTTGAGTGATCTCCAAAGAAGGTCACAGCTAGTGAAGTTTCCTTACCAAACAATTTCCTGTCTTGGGTTTTGAGTGGTTTGCTTTTAAGGTTTATGGACTTCATTTCAGTAAAAGTCCCAGGGAGATTCAGAGCAGGTCTGGGGATCCAGGCCTTCCATCAATGTGTTTGCTCTTTCTGCTCCTATGGCATTCCCAGTTCCCATTTCTATAAATACTTGCTGAAATATTTGCAGTAACACTTTTATTGTCTTTAACTTTATCTCGTTGCTTTTAGGGTTCTCATAAAACACACACACACGCGTGCACATACACACACACACTCATACTTCAATAAGCTTTCTTAGTCTCTCTATCTTGGTGGAAACAGACTGAAAACTTATGGATATAAATACTTTAAACATTATGTGTATGTATATATACACACATACATATAATATATAAAATGAATATATATATGCATGCAAATATACACATATTTGTGTATACATATGCACTACATACAGTATATTTATTCACAAACATATACTTATATACTCACACATGTACATATATGTGTATATAGAGACAGGTGTGTATGATACTTATATAACATGTAACATAATTTGTATACATGTATATGTGTGCATATGCATGTATGATAAAAACTTATACCTATCAAAGATTAACTGCCTCAGTTCTGACTATGAAAGTGAATTTTCTCTTTTGTTTATTGCATTTCCTCCAACAGAATTTAAGTAAAATGCCACACTAGATTAGAGTTCTGAAATTCAGAGAGTGTTGAGTAGGATTTTGATTTGACCCCGAAATGTTCAGCTCTCACTTACTGCATTCAGTTTGAAGCCAAGTGCTGAGTGGCAAAATATAATTACTATTATTTTCATTTCTAAACCAGTATTTGACTATTTGATGTTTCAAAGAGACCTGTTAGAACTTCACCATCTCATGTCAGATTTATGCTATCATATGGTCCAAATGACAGAGTATGCTCAGAGGAGGAGGAGAAAATGCCTTTTCTAGTTCAGGGACAAATCTGTAATCTTGTCTCTAGCACTGCATTTTAGCTCTCTGACAGGGACAGTGGACCTAACACTTGAGGTATTTGGAGCACACCAGGCAGCCAGCACCTGGATGGCTTTGTATCTTTTGCCTCAAAACCACCCCTATAGTATTTTTAGCACCTCATACAGATTAGCACTCTGGGCATCCTTCCCCTTGGCCTGTTCTCTTCCTTTTTCCATTTGGAAGAATGCCAATGCCAATGGAACAAATGAATCGCCAACCATCTGCTGATAGATTTCTTTACTTTCTTTATGTCCCATGTAAATATTCTGAGTTTGAGTAGAGCAGGGATATGGGAGTAAAGACAGAGTCACAAACTTGAGCCCCTGTTGTATACCTTGGAAATTTATTATATACTTCTGGCACATAGTAGGTACTTAATAAATGCTTGTCGACTTAATTTAGGAAGGAAAAAAGACCAAGTGTGCTTGAGGATGTGTCATTGATTAAACTAAGAAAATGCGTTTTTTGGGAGTCCCAACATAGCATTACATATGGGTAGTGTCAAACTAATGGTTCACAGGTTTCATGTAGGATTCTATGTTAACCTTATTATTTCTCTTTTCACAAGTACCTAAGATATGTATACATAAGTATTGCATATATACATATGCATATATACATAAGTAAGTAAATGCATAAGTATTGCATATACGAGTATGCAACGCAAGATATACCTTGCTTTGACAAAGTTTTTTTTTGCGAAGAGAAATGAAGATTTAAATGACAATAATGCAAATTAAAGAGTGTCATAAATGTAAAACAGACATGCAATTTGAACTTGAAGCTACTAAGCTAGATAAAAAGACAGACCATCAGCATGTTAATTCCAATGTCACTATGGAAAAAAAAAGAACTTGGAATTTAAAGTAAAGTTTGAATGAAATGAATTTGTAGTTTTTAATATTTTGGCTAAATAATGGTCTTAATGACATGAAAAATATACATTACTTAGAATTATACTCTATTTCAAGTATAAAAAAAAGATTGAAATCACCAGATGTCAAAGCTATTTTTCCTCAGGACTTTATCCAATCCAAACTACTTCCTTCACTTAGGAGCTTATTCAGACCAACCCATAAAATTAGTCCTTGATAATGTTGAAATTTTCCACTGAAGAGAATAGTAGTATCTTCTTTGGTGATGCATTTCAAATAAGTCATATTTCTTGCTGTGAAGAAGTTCTTGCAGCATGGAATTTTAGAGCTTGGATAGAACTTTATTGATAATAGATTTTCATTTCCTCCTTCACTGAAAACCAGGGAATTTGAGTAATTTGTCCATTTTCACAAAACCAGTGAGTGGCAGAATTGGAACTAGAACTCAGGTTCTATAAATACAGAATGCAGCTCTTCTTGACATCTAACCTAAGTTAATTCTAATTACTTCAAATTAAATATCTTTTTTAAAACCACATTTGGTCCCTACAAACTGAACATCAAAGAATGTTTTTCATCACTGAAAACAGTTTTTTGGCTTATCTAATATGTTCAGAATGGACTGGTAAATCAAAAGGAGGGCACAATAGATATATATCCTATTCATTTGAGTGTAATTCATGAATTAGAGATAGCAGCCTGGTAGAAACAATTGAGTGATGATTAATGGAAAGAAATAGAAGCACTCTTATTGTAGATATGATATAATCTACCTGGTCAAAAAAGGAAATAAATTATAAATTCAAGAACATCTGGAATAGAGGTATGATCATAAATGTTCACAGTGCATGAGGCAGTTGCCCCTGAGAGGAGGAAAATTGAAAATTCTTGCCCCGTGATGTGCAAGCACACTTGGGTGCCCTTGGCTCATACTACATACATGTCTATGAACATGACACAACAATGATGACAACACAACTATCTGGGACTTTTCAGGGACTCCTCTATGCTAATTAAATTGATACATTCGACACATCAAGGTGCATAGGATGAAGATAACGGTTGATAGAGACAGGACAGAACTTCTCACATTTTATTTTTCTGCTATTTACCATCACAGACTCAAATTCCCAACTAACAGAGAGCAGCAGTACCCAAGAAACTGTGGATCATCAAACACTGAAATACCCCAGAACCCTCTAGAAGAGATCATGGAGCAGAACAATCACAGAATCATAAAGAAAGAAGGAATATCAGACCATCTCCTATCACACTTTCCCGATGGAGGAATGCTATGTACAACAAGTCTTCCAAAGTCATCATTCAGTCTTGCAAAGAACTAGGAAGAGGAATCCTACTCCTTGTCAGAGTAGTTAATTCCAGTTTTGGATAGGTTTAACCATCATGCAAGTTTCCCTTAAATTAAGCTAAAGTTAATTTCTTTGCAATTACTATCCATTGTTCCTAGAATTGCTTTCTAAGGCTAAACCCAACAATCTCCTCCTCCTTCTTCTTCTCCTCTTCTTTCTCCTCCTTCTTTCTCTTCTCCTCTACCCTGTTCTCTTTCTCCCTCTTCTTCTCCTCCTTCTCCTTCTTCTTCTGCTTCTTCTCATATATGGAACCCACTATGTGTGAGACATTGTAGTAAGCATTTTACAAATAATATCTCATTTTATCTTCCCAATAACCCTGGAAGATAGGTGCTCTTATGATTTTCATTCAAACTGAAGCAGACAGAAGTATAGTGACTCACCTACGTTCACATAGCTCATTAATTTCGAAGTCCAGATTTGAAATCAGGTCTTCCTGAATCCAAGTTCAGGGCTCTTTCCATTGTATTACTCTATAGTCTCTTCTAAATGACAATCCTTTAAATTTATGAAGCTTACTGGAGTGTAAATTTTAGTGAAATGAAAACAACACTGGATATGGAGTCAGAGATCCTGGGTTCTAATTCCACCTCTTCTAATTCCCACATCTGTGACCTCAAGTGAGCAATTTAACCTCTCTATGTATTAATTCAATTTGATTCAACAACTATTTGTTAAGTGCTTACAATGTGCAAAACACTTTGTCAGGAAATGAAGAAACAAAAATAATGTCCCTGACATTAAGGAACTTATTGCTCATCCTTCATTTTTGAAGACCAATGATATCACAGGGTGAAGTCTTGACTTATGCATGAATTGGGTTTAAGTGACAGAGTTGCATAAAGTTATCAATCTCACCATCTCTTCCAAAGTCATCAAAGTCCAGTGGCAAGACAAAAGTCAGGGAGGCTGATGACAGCCTGGGATGCAGTGGATGACTTTGGCATCTTCCTTGTCTGATCAAGTTCTCAGTACCCCACAGAGCCTGCTTTAGCTACCTTCATGGCTACTGGAAGAAACTGTTTTCATCTGTCCATTCCACTGAGAGGAGACTTCAACATGCTTGGAGTAGGGATCCCCCTAACTCATCAGCTGGTTTGAGACCTGTCAGTTATCCTCAACCTGGTTTAGTCCATCTGCAGAGGTGGTTTAATGGGGATGTGACCACTGCACATGCTACATGTAGCTTCTTGAAGCCACAAGTAAGAGTTGGGGTATAAGTGGACACCAAAGGTGGGTAAGC
>CM053771.1:220012023-220028582 GCA_028658325.1 Potorous gilbertii | reverse complement strand
TTGGCTTTTTGAACCTCTTTTGCCCATTGAGTTAGCCTATTTTTCAAGGTGTTATTTTCCTCAGCATTTTTTTGGGTCTGCTTTATTAAGGTATTGACCCGTTTTTCATGCTTTTCTTGCATCTCTCTCATTTCTCTTCCCAGTTTTTCCTCTACCACTTTAACTTGATTTTCAAAATCCTTTTTGAGCTCTTCCAAGGCCTGATCTCATTGGATATCCATTTCGGATGTTTGGGATACAGAGGCCTTGTCTCCTATGTCTTTACTTGATGGTAAGCATTGGCCTTCTTCGTCAGAGAGGAATCGCGGAATCCTCTGGTCACCAAGAAAGTAACCTTCTATGGTCTTATTTTTTTTCCCTTTTCTGGGCATTTTCTCAGCCAGTTACTTGACTTCTGAGAGTCCTCTCCATCCCCACCTAGGTCTGCCCAACTATTGGTTGGCATCTGAGATTCAAATGCTGCTCCCCAGCCTCAGGGCATCTTTAGGCCAGCTGCTATTCAGGGTAAGATTAAATCAGGTTCTCAGGTGGGGGCACGGTTGCCTTCCAGGTTTAGTTCCCTCAGGGGGTTTATGCAGAGACCTTCTGTAATGGACCTGCTGCTGAGGTCCTACTCTGGGAGGCTCTGGCTGCCCACTGCCTCTGCCACTGCCTCTTGAGGGGGCCCGAGTCGTGGAGACACCCCACTCTCCTCTCAGCTCATCGAGATGTCTCTCTCACTGACCTGTGCTTCTCTGGGTGGAGGGACCTTTGCGGCCACTGGAGATTCCCTCCCTGAAGCCTGCTCAAATCTGCTCACTCCTCTTGGTGCCACAGCCAGGGCAGGGCTGGGCTTACTCTCATCTGTTGCGTGACGGACCTTTGGGATCGGTTTTTCAGGGCTCTCTGGAACAGAAATCTCCTTAACCCCTTGCTGTGTGGCTCCACTGTTCCAGAATTTGTTGGGCGTTCTTTTTATAGATAATTATAGGCTGTGGATTCAGAGCTAGCATATGTGAGTCTTTCTACTCCGCCATCTTGGCCAACAATATTTCTTGATGTTTTTAGTTTGGGATCCCTTTTGGGAGGTGAACAAGAGTTTCTTTAATGAGTATTTTGCCCTCTTGGTCTAGCACTTCTGGGCAGTTTTCCTTTATGATTTCTTGGAAGATATTGTCCAGACTCTTTTGTCAATAGTGACTTTCTGGTAGGCCAATAATTATTAAATTTTCTTTCCTGGATCTATTTTCCAGGTCAGTTGTTTTTCCAAATACATATTTTACATTTTTTTCTGTCTTTTCATTCTTTAGATTTTGTTTGACTGATTCCTGATAGATACATTTTTTTCTGTCTTTTCATTCTTTAGATTTTGTTTGACTGATTCCTGATGTCTCATAGAGTCATTTCTTCAATTAACTTTTGAATCTCTTTTTTCATACGTCCAATTATTCCTTTTAAGGAATTATTTTATCCAGTCAGTTTTTGTACTTCCTTTTCCATTTGTCCCATTTTCCCAGTTAGGTTTTGTGCTTCATTTTCCATTTGTTCAATATTCCTTTTTAAAGAGTTTTTCTCTTCACAGAATTCTTTTTTCAAACTTTTACAATCATTGACCAGTTTTTCTTCTATTTCCTTTTTCAGCTGTTCCAGGAGAGCTGTTTGTGCTTGTGAACATTTCATAGTCCCTTCTGAAGTTTCAGATGGGAATACAGTTTCAATACTTACCTCTTTGGTATTCGTGTTTTATTCCTTTTCCCCGTAGAAAGATTCTATGATGTTTCCCTTACTCTTTTGCTTCTTGCTCATGATGGTGAGCCTTTGTGTGTCGTTACCTCTGGTTCTTTCATTTAGAAGCTGGAGAACCTGGTGTTGAACTGCTGGTTTGTAAAAGGTAACAGCAGGTGACTTTTTGTCTTTTTGCTTTGTGTTTCCTGGAATAAGCCCTGAGGCTAGCTTGTTAAGTGTGGAGGAGAGGTGGTCTGGTCACGGAAGATCTCCTCAGCTAAACTACAGTGAAGGTAAGCTTGGTGCTTAGTGACCCCAGCTGCTGTAGTGTCTTCCATTTCCCCTGAAGTGCTTAGGCACACTTGGGTCCTAGTGCGAGTTTTCACCCTTTTGGGACTCCTCTTCTTAAGGTTTGCCTCCACCACAGTACAAGGAATATTGTTTAGTGATTTTCCCAGCCTCATGTGCTATGAGACTGTTTGCCCCTTCTGCTGATTCCACTGATTCAGGATTTTTCTGGGGAAATATTTTATGGTTCTTTCGAGGCCAATAAGTGGGGGGGGGAAGAGAATATTTATTTATCATGCCACCATTTTTGCTCCTGGAAGTTCAAGTAGGTGATTTACAGACCTTTAATCTTCAGGCTGATAACCTCAGGAGCAGCTGTGTCTGATACCTGGGGCTCAGTGGCTGTCAATCTCTTGGCTCCCACTGGTCTCATGCCCTAGGCTGCCACTCTGCCATGGTGGGATATGCTGTGCTGTGCGCTTTGGGCTCACCCCCATGGAACACATCCTTCCTGTCGACCTTCCAGTCTGTCATCAACTGTGAATCTGCCACAGTCTGTCTCATTGGATTCTGCCCCTCCAAAATTTGGTCAGATTCTCTTTTTAGAGGTATCTAAAGGAGTTTGTCTAAGAGCTTACATGAGTAGTTGCTCTAACTCTGTCATCTTGGCTCTGTCTCCTATTTAATTCTAGAAAATTTTCAAATATGCATGGTGATAACTCTAGTAATCATTTCAAGCTTCGTATAAATTAATCACATTTTGATAATGATGTTAACTTTCCTGAACTTATGGCATTTGAACATAAAAAAGGTAGGGTAAGAGGAAAGTACAATGTGGAAAAAGGAATTTGGTAGTCAGTTAATTTTATTAAAATAATGCATAAGAAATTTTTTCTCTGTATGTAGGCAGATATAAATATACATTTAGATGCACATCTCCAACTGTCCAATTTTACATAACTGTGAAGAAATTACAATTTTTGCTATTTCACTTGATCTCAGAATTTTGAAAGAAAAAATAATTAAATATGTAAACACTTAAATAAATAACACTTAAATTATCACAAAATGACAGGATACTCTAAAGCATTTAGGAAGCCATTGAGTCCAACCCCCTCACTTTACAACTGAGGTGGAGGGAAGTGTTTTATTGTATGCAGGCCGTTACAGTTAAATTTTTATCTACTTAAATGGAATAATATAATTTAACAATACATTTAATTCTTTTAGAATTAATTTGTCCTTTCATTTTAAAAAACAGTATTTCAAAATAATTTGCACCAATATGTCTAAACTCACCTTTTAGTTCATTTTTTTCTTTTTATAGTTGATTTTTTTTCTTGATTTCTTTTTGAGAATGACAATCATATGATAGTATATGAGCAAGACAAGATACTTTTCATCTAAGGGTATGTATGAATATTGTTACATTATATTTGATTATAATTCTACCTTCTTCCAATTTTCTTTATGAAATATAAATATATTTTCTTCTACAATCTGACTGCTTCCTTTATGAATTGTAGTAATAGCTCTAAGTTTAAAATTGTAACAATTGTACTTAATACAGCTTATTTACTTAAATTATGTTTGGTGGAAATAAGTTGAAGTTGATCATTGTTCACAGTGCTTTAATTGTTCTAATCTTGTCTGTAGCCTTCTTAATGCTATTCTTATGCAATGCAACATGTAAGAGAGGACAATTAATCCTTGTAATGGCAAGGATCACATAGTAAAAAACCAATATGATCATAAATATTTCTTCACATTCTCTTATTTTAGTAATAAAATGTCTATGAAAACTAGTGTCTATATGTGTGTGGAGGTAGAGTGCTGTGTGTAATATATCTGAATTATCATGGTTTCATTTATACAAATGAATGAAAAGCATTTTTAAGAACTTGCTATGTGTTAAGCATTGTGTTCTCAAAGAGTTTCTTCTCTTACAGAGGGAGACAAGACAAATAGGGTAATGGTGGCCAGGGAATATTTTGGTCTGAGTAATCACAAAAATACTGATTTATGCATAGATCTGATAACTGAAATTTCCTTTTCAGAAATCATTGTAATGATGTTTTCATTCTTGTGCCCAGAACTAGAGATAGAAGGGGGTGAAAGGAGAAAATATCTGTATCAGAAGGCATATGACCATATAACTGATGTATATGGCAGAATGAACAACATATGATGAGCTAGGGGACTTTGGACTCATTCACTAATCAAGAGAGCTCAGCACCAGTGCTAGAATTCTAGAGTGTTTTTGATCAAATGCCCCAATAACTTAGGGTGTGATTAATGGAGATTCAAGTGTTTTTCCAAATGGGAAGGAAAGGAAAAATGACAGAGCAGTTGGCAAAATTTCCCAAGTAGACAGGTGATTGGTATTTATATCCTAATGATGTAATTAATAAATAATAATACTATATTTTAAAGCAGACACTAAACTAGAGGATCCTTCATTTAAGTAATGATATTTCATAAAGTCTTAGGATATTAATCAATCAGGAAGCATTTATAAAATGCTAGCCATGTGGCAAATACTGTGCTGAATATCAGGGATAAAAATACAAGGCAAAAACAGACCCTGCCCCTGCATTTAGGAAGCACAGGCAGACCAAATTTCAAATAATGCCTCACGAGCTTGCTAGCTTTTTGACTTGGGGGAATTTAGTTAACTTTCTTCAGCCTCATATGAAAACGGAGGGAGTTAATGGCCTCTAAGTTTCCTTCTGGTTCTACATCTATGATCTTAAAGGAACTTACATTCTAATGGGGAGACAACATATGCACAAATAACTACAAGATACATTGTTTTTGAAGACAGTCAATGACCTCATGGGATGATGTCTTGATTTTCATTTGAATTAGATTAAAGTGAGGCAGAATTGCACGAAGTCATCAGTCAGACTCTCTCTTTCAAAGTCATTGAAGTCTAGTGGCAAGATAAAAGTTAGGAGAACTAGCAATGGCCCAAGATACTATGAATGAACTTCATGTGTCTGATGTCTGACAAAGCTCTAAGTATTCTTCAAAGCCTTCTTCAGCTACTTTCATGGCCAATGGAACAATTTGTTCTAATTCACCCATTCCACCAGTGGGGAGAGGAGTCTTCACTTGCTTGGGATAGATATACCCTGAATGCACTGATGGGTTTAAGGACTGTCTGTTACCCTAAATGTAATTTAGCCTATCTGCCAAGATGGTTTTACTGGGCATGGCCACTATATGCTATATTTCCTTAGAACCATAGTTGAGAACTAGGTGACAGGTAGATACCAAAGGTAGATAAGCAGCCCTAAAAAGGACTCGATAATCTCTCACATTAGAGGTTCTAGTGTTCCTCTAATACCTCATAGGATACATACAAAGTATATGGAAGGTATATTTAAGGAAGAGGGGAACACTAGCCTTAGAAACATGAGGATATTAAATTTTACCCTGTCAAAGTCTGTCATTTAAGACATAAAGAAATTGAGATCTCAGGAATTTAAGTGACATAAACAAAGTCATTCAGGTAGCAAGTATCTAAGTTCAGAATCAAACTCAAGTGTTTGGTCTTTAAATACAATTTTTCCCCATCACAACAGTTTGATCTCTTTGAGACATTATTTCTCTATTTTGAATCATTTATATTACAGTTCTATTGCTAAAAGAGTATTGGCATCCTCACCTGTGATTATTTCTGTTCTAGAATTTCTTGTTACTGTAATTCCTGATAACATAATATACAGAAATATAATAAATAATAATAATACTGAAAACATCAATATTTCCTCAGGAGCTTACTCTTAGAGAGTTGCCTGTAACTCTCCAAGGTCATTATAGCTAGTAGGTGTGAGAGGAAGAACTTGACCTAAGATATTTTTGAGTATCTTCTATTCCTGAAAGTTTGCAATTCTATTTTCCATTTCCCACAGTTCTCTCTCTCTCTCTCTCTCTCTCTCTCTCTCTCTCTCTCTCTCTCTCCATAAATGGGTATATATGTGTGTGTGTGTACATATATATATATATATATATATATATATATATATATATATATGCATGCACAGATATATGTATGTACATACACACAGAGAGATATATAAATCACGATCTGCCAAGTTATAGTGTGTTATTCCTTTGATATGTACCTCTAGAATAATAAAATTGTTTTCCTTACTCCTATGGATATGAAGACAGAAAAACCACCTTTATGATTATCTGTCCATTCTCCAAAAGATTTCAATGTATCCCCCCATGGGGTGAGTGTGGGAGGAAGCTGTGATTACATTTCTTTCTTTTCTGATATGTGTGCTAGTTTTAACATAGAGGTAAGTATGAGATTTAGAATGAGAGTTAGATAGTAGATCTGTTGTATCTTTAAACCCAGTCCCTGGTCCTGTATAGAGATACATTGGAGAACTTAGTTAGGGACAAGAAAATGTTATATCTACAGTAATTTCTTTTGCAAAATAAATAAACATCACTAACATTTTTAAAAAAGAGGTTCTCTTTTCTCTTCCCTCTATCATATCATTCATATATAATATGTAAACCTGCTTCAAGGAGAATATGACTTTTTAATTGAACAACTCTCATATAGCCAATGAAAAAGAAAGTGCCTTTTGAAACATATCTCTCCATACAGCAAGACAACAGGAATGCTAATAAATACACCAACACACTTCCAGTTTGGAATCACGATACATTTACACCAGCTGTGAAACCTAGAACTAGCCACTTTTGGGATTGAGAGATCAGTTTCATAAGTTGACAGTTGATGCTGCATGATTTGCTACCTTACAGATCTATAAATGGAAAAGGATGGCAAAGTCCTGTAAAATTGTATCAAGAGAGTCAAAATTCAAAATAAGTCAAGGTTGCTGGGGAAAACTTAGGACAAGAAAAGAGATTTGGATATTTGTTCATTTTTCATTGGGTTAGACAGAAAGGTATGATAAAAGCATAGAATTACTTTATGAGTGAATGAAAATATGTTCATACACACTCAAAGATGTAAAGTTGGAAGGGATAGCAGGAATTATTGAATGCAAACAATTTATTTAACTGACACATGGAACCTGAGGTTCAGAGAGGTTAAAATGACCTATTGAAGTTGCTAGGGGAAGTAAGTAGCAGAATCTATAATCAAACAAGTTCTGTAACTCGGAATTCAGCAATCTTCCCATTGCACTGGCAACTGAGAAAAGGCTAAATCGCTTAGTAATTAAAACCATCTTCTGTTTTCTTTGCCAAGAAAAATGAGCTGTGGACTAAAAAAAACAGAACAAAAATAACAATGGAGAGTCAATACTCAGGATAAGTGGACAGTAAGAAAATATATAATTTCCTTTGATGAGTTCAGGTCACCTGACACAGGGAACTACATACCAGGATACCAAGAGAAATGGCAAATTCAATTGCTGAGTCATTGTAATAAATCTTTGAAAAATTTTGGAGACTTCTGAAGGCAAATATTGATGAGAGAGAGGGACAGGAAGAGAAAGAGAGGTAGGGGGAGTTATTAGTGTCTACAAATTATAGGCAAGTGCACTTGACTTAAATACCTAGCAAAATTCTGAAATTATAAAAAGCTGTATGAAGTCCTGAAATAAATCAAAGCCATGAGTTGAGGAATAAAACATCTTTAATTGAGATTACAGAATAGCAAGCCTGCAGCACTAGAAGACATCCAGTAGGTTTTTTTGAACCAAGTAGACCCATGAAAAAGTTTTTTATAGTTTTAGGAGAGGGAGGTGAGATAGGTGAAGTAGAAAGGCCTGGTCATGAGATGCCAGTTGTCCTTGGCAGTCTGGGTAAAGAAAATCCCTTCATTCTGACTATGTTGTCCATGCCATGAATCCTAATGAAAGGGGTCAAGGACACTAAAAGCTGAGATCCAGCTTGAGTTGGGCTCCCCATAAGGCAACATCATTGAGTTGGGGGGATCTAGAGTGTGGTTCAGTTCAACATAATCTCATTATCTTAGGGGTAGGAATGTAAATACATTCCTGGAAATTTAATATTTTAGTGATGACTAAGAGGTTTAGGCAGTTTGAATTATAAAAGGTAATAACAATTTTCTGTCATTACATTAAAAATTATATTAACAGTTTTGTCAGATGTTTAGTGAACATTTAGAAAATGAAGTGGTAATCTTAAAAGCCAATATGACAACTTTGTTTCTTTCAGCTAACAAGCATTTATTTTCTCTGTCTCCACTGTATTCTTCATCCCTTCCTCTCCTTTGGAGGGAAAAATATAAACTGGAACAAAAATCTTGTAACACGCAGTCAAACAAAACAAATTTCAATATTGGTCATGTCTGCTGTATGTATGTGTATGCATGCATGAATGCATGTATAGTGTGTTTGTGTATGTATATGTATGTGTGTACACGTGTGTATGTCTCATGAATCTCTAAGAGTGTACGTCTTTCTCTGGAAGTGGGGAACATTCTTCATCACTGAATTTCTCTGAGATTTTCCCAGAATTGTCATTTGCCATTGCATTCTTAGTCTACAATCTTTCAAATGTGTTTGTCTTTCCCGTATTATTACTATATGATTTCTTCTCCCCAAACTACTCACTTCACTTGTAATCTGTTCATGCAAATCTTTTCCAATTTCTCTGAAATCATCCCTTGTGCAATGTCCTAGAGCACAATTATAATATCTTATATCAATGTAACCTGATTTGTTTAGCTATTCCACAAGTGATGGACATTTCCTTAGTTTCCACTTGTTTCCACTATATAGAGCTATGGTAAATAAGTATAGACATATGGATTATTTTCCCCTTTCTTTGATCTCTTTGAAATACAGTTTAATTTCCACACAGTCCTTTGAAATTTTATCATTTTCCCTTTGTTCTGTCAACTTTGCAAAACTGGAAATTCGAAGTCAATTTAATTTGCATTTCTCTAAATATTTGTGATTTGGCGTGTTTTTTTTTCACATGGTTATAGAGGGGATCACTGAAGAGATAAATAGAAATTATAAAGCAAAACCAAAAGAATGAAAAAAAAGACAATGTGAAATATCCAAACAACTGTCCTAGAAAACAGGTCCAAGAGAGATAATTTTAAAATTTTTGGACTACCAGACAGTCATGATAAAAAAAAATAGCCTAGACATCATCCTTCAAGAAATTATAAAGGAAAATTGCCCTCCAGAACCAGAGGGTAAAATAGAAATTGAAAGAATTTTCTGATCACCTCCTGAAAGAACTCCCCAAAGAAAAGCTCCCAGGAATATTTTAGCCAAACTCCAGAGTTCCCAGATCAAGGAGAAAATATTGCAAGCAGCCAGAAAGAAATAATTCAGTTACTGTGGAAACACAATCAGAACAAATCAAGATTTTAGCAGCTTCTACATTAAGGGATCTGAAAGCTTGGAATATGATATTACAGAGGTCAAATGAGCTAGGATTAAAACCAAGAATTTCCTAGCCAGCAAAACTGAGTGTAATCAGTGAGAGGGGAAAATGATATTCAATGATATAGATGAGTTTAATTCATTCTTCAGAAGCTAGAGCTAAATAGAAATTCTTACTTTCAAATACAAGCCTCAAGAGAAAAAGTTAAATACAAAAGGAAAATCATAAGGGACTTATTAAAGTTGAACTCTTTACATTCCTACATAGAAAGATGATATTTATAACTCATGAGACCTTTCTTAGTATTAGGGCAGTTGGAGGGAATATACACACATACATACATACATACATACATAAATGTATATATATGAGACAGAGTGACAGGGCACAAGGTAAGTTGAATATGAAAAGATGATATCTAAAAACTAAAATTAATGGTTGAGAAAGGTATGTGCTGGGAGAAGAAGAAAGGGAAAGGTGGAATAGGGCAAATCATCTCACATAAAAGAGGTAAGAAAAAACCTTTTACAGTGGTGGAGAAGGGGGTAGAGGTAAGAGGGAATGAATGAATCTTAATATTACCAGATTTGACTTAAGGAGAAAATAACATACACATTCAATTTGGCATGGACATCTATCTTAACCCTCATGAAAGTAGAGGGGAAGGGGATAAGAGAGGAGGGATGGCAGAAGAAAAGGGAGATGAGGGAGGGGGTAAACAGAATCAAGTACTTTTGAAGAGGGATGGGGTCAAAGGAGAGAATAGAATAAATGGGAGTCAGGAGAAGATGGAGGAAAATGAAGCTAGTCTTTTACAACATGACTTATGGAAGTATTTTAAATGACTACATATTTATAATCTATGTTGAATTGCTTGCCCTCTCAATGAGGGTGGATGAGGAGGGAGAAAAGGAGAGAATTTAGAACTCAAAATGTAAGAAAAAAAAAAGAATGTTAAAAATTGTTTTAACGTGATACTGGGAAATAAAATACAGAGAAAATGAGATATAGAATTCTAGTTTACCCTATAGGAAGGTAGCTAGTGCAGTGGATAGAGCACCAGTGTAGAAGTCAGGAGGCTCTCCCTAGTTGTGTGACCTTGGGCAAGTCACTTAACCACAATTGCCTAATCCTGGGTCATATCCAGTCATCCTGATGAATATCTGGTCACTTGATTCAGATGACTGTGGAGGAGACGTGAGGCTGTTGACCTGCACAGCCCTCCTTCACTCAAAAAGAAAGTCAAGTGTAAAGTCATGTCATTGTTTCTCTGATGGCATGGTCTTCTTCAGCATCAAAGGACATACACTACTACTACTACTACCCTACAGGAAAATAGAAAGAGGAGAGAAGATAAGGAGGGGAGGTTTATAGAAGGGAGGGCAGATCTGAGGAAGAAGTAATCAGAATGCATACTGTCATGGGGTGTGCAGAGGGGAGAGATGGAGAGAAAATTTGGAACTCAAAACCTTATGAAAGTGAATAGTGAAAATGAAAATAAATAAATAAATTGGGGGAAATAGTCATCCCAAAAATTGTCTTCAAAACTACATTAGAAATTGATTCAAACTCATAAAACTCAGAAACATTCCCCAATTGACAAATGGTCAAAGAATATGAACAGACAACTTTCAGTGGAAGAAGTGCTACATCCATGTGAAAAAAAAATGCTCAAAATCTTCAATAATTAGATTACTACAAATTAAATCAGCATGATTTTACTATGTACAGTTCATGCCAATAACTTTTCTAATTTTTTTTGTAGGTGTGATGAGAGGAATATCAAATCCCTTGTCCCCACACAAGTTAGGCAGGGTTTTTCTTAAAAATGTATCTCTGCCATCTTCAAGAATACAGGGGATTAAAGGTTCAGGCTATTGACATCATTTCCTCCTCATCTGAGTACAAAAAAGCTCCAAGGAACTGCTAGCGCTCACTCATGTTCTCTCAGTGGACAAGTCCAGCAAGGAAGCTTCCTTTACTCAGATGAATAACTTTCAAGTGTCCTCAATTCCTATAGTATTGAATAATCTTCTCCTACTGTGGCTAAGTAAATCTCCTGCTGTTAACTTTTGAATGACATTTGAGTGTCTCCTTTTATTCCAATATTGAACCTAAATTACCAGGGGACTAGCCTGGTTCAAGTCCAGCTCAGAACAGCAGATCCCCTTGTGGACCAAAATATTTGATGAAGTCTTAAATTCTATTTTTTAAGAAAGATAAAGAGATGTGGGAGAGATTATAATATAACATTTTGGTTATTAAAAGAAATATTTATTTTGGTTCCCTATATTTAAAGTTTGAATATATTTTCTCATTTCTTATTACAAATGCAAACTCAGGACTACCAACCAACCAAGCTAGTAGTAAGGCCTTGGTTCTATTCTCAATGATTTCATAAATTAGTTGGATGATTCAGACTGGTGGTGTCAAACTCAACTAATTAACAGATTCTTAGATTTCATATTTATTTAGAAAAACACAAATGTGTTGTGCTATATTTTTATTTATTTTTGTTAAACATATCCCAGTTATATTTTAATCTGGTTGATCTATGTCTGCTTGAGGATAATGGGGGTGTGAGGAGGGTGGATATTGAGTCTGATACCTCTAATTTAGGGCAAGTCTCTTAATCTCTCTGTGCTCATTTCCTTATCTTGTTTAAATATTTTATTTTCCAAAAAACTATTTTGCTTTTTCATCAATTTGATATATCCCTTACCTTTTTTCACCCATAATGCCATACATTGTAGCACATATTTAAAAAAAGAGGGAAAAACAGTACAAGAAAGCTAACCAACAATTACCAAAAATTATCAAGTATTTCTTTTTCTTTCACTCACCTCCTACTTACTCCTACCACTGGGCTAAAAGAGAGAAAGAATAAGTGAATCAATTTAGCTAATATCATCATTTTTACTACATTGACTCAACCTACCCATGAGAAATTACTGTTTCTCTCTTTAGGTCTTCCTTTATTTGCATAGTTTTACAGTTGTATTAATAGAGTCCTTATATCTCTGTATCTTGGTAAATACATTCCTAGTAATGAAAATAGAATCAGAATTAATTGATTAGATTTACCCAAACAGTAGTCAATATTTAAAAATCAACGCAGAAGGAAGTGTCTAGTAGAATACCTCAAGAATCTGTACCTTGATTTGTAATGTTCAACATTTTTATCAGTGACTGAGATTAGTGTCCAAATGGCATCCTTATCGCATTTTTTCTCTCATCCCCAGCTCCTGACCTCATAATGGGATTTCAACATAGATATTGACTCTCCCTCAAACAACCAAATCATTTGTTTCTTCACCCTACATTATTAAGGTAGAGTACTGGACCTTTATGCCCAGGAATCAGGAGGACCTCCAATCCAGCCTCAAGCACTTACTGGGTGACCCTGGCCAAATCACTTAATCTGTTTGTCACAGTTTCTCAACTGTAAAATAGAGATATTATCCACCTCCCAGAGCTGTTATGAGTATCAGATGTGATAACATTTGTAAAAACAGAAAATTCTTTGCCTTATACCAGGCATATAGTGAGCACTATATAAATGCTGATTTCCTTTCCTTCCCCCACTTTCCTAATCACTTCCCATGTCCTGTCCTTCCACTTCACCTTAACTGCATGCAAAGTTTGTCATACTCTTGAACTTGTCATCACCCATTTATGCACCATTGCCATGTTCAAAAACTCTGAAATTCTATTATTGAACCACAATTTATAGCCTTCCTCTCTCTCTCTTCTGATACTAAACATTCTATCCACACTGTATCCTGCAATCCTTCAAACCTTCAGTTCTCTCCTATGCCATCCTTCTTGTAGTAGTTACTTTTTTCATATTTTCCCCACTGACACACATTCATCTCAACATGATCTTCTTTTGAGTACCTGATCTCCTTATATATCACCCATTGCACTCTGACAAGATTCAGGCTTGGATTAATCCTAATCTCATGTTTTTGCTTGTACACATATGCTGCTGAAATAAGATGGAGGATATCACAGAATACATTGTCTAGATCCACTAGAAGTTTATATTAAGTAATCATGACTGAGCTTTCACTGCTGCTAGTAAATACTTCCAGAACTTCCTTATCAACTCACTAATGTCACTCTCAAGTGGCTCTTTCAAATCTCTTTATCCCTCTTTAAACTTCCCATCACCCCTCCCCACCATATCTTGCCCTCCCAGATGGAAACATTGCTTCATATTTTATGGAAAAATGAGACTATTCACAAAGAGCTCCCTCTTCTTCCCTAATCCTCATCTTATGTTTCTCACATACTTTCTGCCATTATCTCCTCCTTTATTTCTGTATCACAAAAAAAACCAAAGCCCTAAGACTTAAACCAAGACAAATTTCTTTACCTGTACAAGTGATTCCATTCCATCCTGACTCCAATATATTATTAATCCACTTATCTTCAATCTTTCCCTGTCAATGTACTGCTTGCAAACATTTCCACATACTCAAAAATATCCTCAATTGATTCTTTTATCCCCTCAAAATATTATTCTGTATCTCTTCTGGTTTTTAATTATTTTTGCAAGAAAACAATTTTTATTTTCTATCAGCATTTTCCCAACACTGGGAAAATTTGAGCATCTGGGGTAAAACTGAAGACCACTCTGTAGTAGATCTTATCCACTCAGTGGCCTGAGCAGTAGGAGATGCATATCAATCCTCGGTTGCTGGCTGAGTACTCCAGTCTTCAAAAGGGAATTGCTGAATGGGCAGAAATAGCACCTGTACTCCCTAAAACCAATCAGCCACCTGTGGTTGAATAGCAGTGAATTCTGGTGTGGGGGCACTCCATTCATCCTGAAATTCCTCCTGTCACTACCTTCTCAAGTGCAGTCTGGTCTTCCTTTTCAACCTCCTCTGGATCCCTGTAGAAATAAAGATCGTACAAAACCTCCTATTGTGTTCATAGGAGATGGTACCACACACACATAGGACTTCATGGACCAGCATCCATCACATCGGATCCACTGAGTGAGCTTCTGTGTTGTTACATGGAATGGCAATGCCCATATAGTTAAAAGAGGAATCTGTGTTGCATAGTGCATTGATTGTGAGGTTAATATACAATGCTTCATTCAGAGGCTGGTGATCTACCCAAGGATCAGTGACCACAAAGAAGCTCCCTGAAAGCTGCCTAGATCTCACTAGTGAAGGCTCCCAGTATGAAATATCCAGTGATACCTGTGGTATCAGTGGCAGCAGTAAATTGCTGCTTGCTGGCCACTGTTCTTAGATGACATGACACTAACGTCATCTAGATTTTCAATGCCAACAACGGCAGAAGTTGTAAGGAGGACCTTTACCCAGTTCTCTTCAAGTGATGATGTACATGCCATCACTCTTTCTTTTGTAGATATACTTTTCCATCTGGAAGTTCAAATTGGAAGATGGCAGAGTAGAAAGATGCATATACTCAAGCACTTCTCCCACAGCCCACAAAATTCCTATAAAAATGACTGTCAACAAATTCTAGAGCAGCAGAAGCCACAGAACAACAGAGTTAAAGAGATTTCCAGCCAAAGGTAACATGAAAGGCTTCCAGAAAAGGTCTATCCTATGGGACACTGAACTGAGCTGAGCAGACTGGCTGTGCAGCACTGGGAGGAACAGGAGCAGAACAGGCCTCCAGGGCAGAATCCCCATCAGGGAGCGTCCCAGATTCCTCAACCTACAAGTGAATAAAAAGCTTCAAAGGTCAGTGTGGGAGAGCTTTCCCAGCTTGGGAAAAGGGGAGCAGGGTTTCCCCAGCACTAGCCCCAGGCTGCGGCAGAGGTAGTGGCTACAGTAGTAGCAGCAAGGGCAGGTGGCGTGAAGCTATGGTGGCCATGGAAGCCATTGTCCAGGTGGATCAGCTTAAAACGTCTGTGGGAACTGAGTAGCTGATCTGAACCTCATCCCTCAGGGGTGGCCCTGCACCCACCCAAATCCCCTGGGGGAATTGAGCAGTTGATTTGAATCTCAGCCCTGAGCACCATGCTGGGGGCAGGAGGAGCACAAGGAGTCTCCTCTTGACAAAGGATTCAGAAGTCAAATAACTGGCTAGGAAAATGCTCACAAAGGAGAAAAAAAAATAAGACCATTGAAGGTTACATTCTTGATGAACAGGTACCTCCTTCCATCCTTTCAGATGAGGAAGAACAATGCGTACTGTCAGAGGAAGTCAAGGCTTCTGCCTCCAGTACCTTCAAAATGAATATGAAATAGGCTCAGGCCCATAGAAGTGCTTGAAAAGCAAATCAGCAGTTTGCTAAAGGAGAATAAAAAAAAAATACTGAGGAAAACAACACCTTTAAAATAGGCTAACTCAGTTGAAAAAAGAGGTCCAAAAAGCCAATGAGGAAAAGAAGGCTTTAAAAAGCAGAATTAGCCAAATGGAAAAGGAGTTTCAAAAGCTCACTGAACAAAAGAGTTCCTTAAAAATGAGAGTGCAGTTCAGGGACGCTAATGACTACGGGATAAACCAAGGAGTTACATAAAAAAAACCCAAAAGACTAAAAAAATAGAAGATAATGCAAAACATCTCATTGGAAAAACAACTGACCTGCAAAATATATCCAGGAGAGAAGGTTTAAAAATTATGGGTCTAGGGGGGCGGAGCCAAGATGGCAGAGTAGAAAGACTCACCTATGCTAGGTCCGAACCCACAGCCCATAGATTTCCTGTAAAAAGAACTCCTGACAAATTCTGGAGCAGTGGAGGCTGCGCAGCAACACAGCGAAGGAGATTTGCGTTGCAGAGAGCCCTGAAGAACCGACCGCAAAGGTAACCCGGACACAGGAGCGGAGTCCTGCCCGGCCGAGCGCTCCCCTCCCCCAGCCCCTGCCACGCGGCACTGAGAGGAGCCAGCAGACCCCAGCAGGCGGCAGGGACCTGAATCTCCCGCAGCTGCGAAGGTCCCTCCACCCACAGACGCACAGGTCAGTGAGAGAGACGGGCTGAGAGGGGAGCGGGGGATCTCCGGGACTCGGACCCCCTGGGAAGTGGCCGCTGCGGCAGAGGCTGAGGCAGCTCGGCCAGAGGCAGAGGCAGCTCAGCCAGAGACTCCCAGAGTGGGCTGGAGCTCCACCCCAGCTCCATTACAAAGGATCTCTGTATAAACCCCCTGAGGGAAATGAGCCTGAGAGGCGGCCCTGCCCCCACCTGAGAACCAGCAGATAAGCCTGCCGCCAAAAGCCC
>CM053771.1:219966385-220011523 GCA_028658325.1 Potorous gilbertii | reverse complement strand
TTTCTTTTGTAATCCTATTTATTTTGGTTTATGCATTTAACATCATTATTCAGAGAAGGGGATCCATGACAAAAGAAAAAGAGCTCTTTCTTTAGAGCTAGAGATTGTGGCAAATACTTGATAATTGGCCTGGGGTGGGGGAGATACCCACTATACACTTCTAAATTTAATCTGCATTATTAACAAATTGTCTCCATCACTTTCTTGTCTAGACAATAAAACAATCACTCAAGCCAATCATTTGCTGATTTCTGAAGTGTCAATGCTTACAGAGACAATTTAACAATTGATCCTCTGGCAAGAGCAGGTTCCAGCACACCCCTGAAAGGTCTCCAGTTTCAATATCTTCCCTTTCCCTTTTCCACTCCCAATTCCACCCACCACCCCAACAAAACAGCGTGGATTAGGAGAGGTTCTGATTCTGGTTATCACCAACTCCCTTACCTTTCACAAATGCTCTGGGTTCCAGTTTCCTCATCTATAAAATGAGATAGTTTGGTTAGATGAACTCTTAGACTCATTTTCCATTCTAATATCCTATGATTCTGACTTCATAATTTTGTGATTCTAAGTGCTTCTAACCTGCATCAGGCAAAAAAAAAAAATGACCAAGCAAAGTGGATTTCCAAGAGTGTCTATTATACTAATACCTTTTGTTGCTAATTTGAATATAAAATAAAGCCCTGAAGTTATCAGTAATGAATTTTATTGATGATTTGCATTTTGAATTTTAAAAACAACAACAACAAAGCTGGCACTGATGATAATGCCTGATACTCGAGTGATTTCCATTCATTAATTAACCCAGATAGCTTGGTTGATTAGTGCCCTGTGTTGTACAACATTGGCTGAAATACAGGAAGTCTTTATTTCCTTATGAGAGATGTGTTTGGCAGAAGTTTATAAACGTACATTAGGATATACTAGGGACAAAAACTATGTGTGTGTGTGTGTGTGTGTGGGTGTGTGTGTGTGTATATCTATCTATCTATATATATATATATATATATATATATATATATATAGATAGATAGATATAATACAGTATTTTCCATTGTATTTCTATTGGAAAATTCCCTTCACAACAAATGCCTCTGAGGCACTTATTTTTAATTTTCCTATTGTAGTTTGTAATTGCTATCTGATTGATAAGAATATTATTCCAAATAAATTGCTTCTGCTGTTGTGTGGCTGGCCAAAAATGCCGTTTTTACAAATAAGAAATCTTCAGAATACTTAGGGCTTTTTTAATGAAGGATTGAGGAACATGAAAAGAAAGTGCCTCTAGGCTTTGAGTTTTTTCACCCTTAGTTAAAATTTATTCTTTTATGGGCAGATAATTTTCCTCCACTGGTTTTGCACAGAAGTAAATATACCATGTGGAAATTTGTCTAATACTAAGGCAAAGAAAATTTGGGCCTGTAGCCACAGTCATAAATCACTGGATATGCTGACAGATATGTTGGTAGGAAGCAACCCAAACTCTGTGTAATTCCTAGCGTTTCCAGTTGACTACCTATTTAGTCCAAGACCTTTGAGAATGGGTTCTTGGTTCAAATCCATGTTGCAACACAAATTAATGACCATAATGAGAGTAAAGATTTTTTAAAAAAATAAACATGCATATACTCATGTACTTATTTCTTTTAGAGTTACTTAGAAACAATAAAACATACAAAGCTCCAACTGAATTTAAGGAGACATTAACCATAGGAATTTATAGGCAAGCACTATGTTAGGTGGGAGTGAAGGGAGGAAGGCAATATGGAGACAAAACCCCAAAATCTCTGATTTCATGGCCCTTATTTAACTTTCCACATTCCTTCTTTTCTAGGGAAACCTCTAATCCAGTGGTGTCAAACTTAAATAGAAACAGGGCCACTGAACTGTACCTAAGAATTCCGGCAGGCTATGTTTTACCCTAGAACGTCGCGTGTTAAGTTTATCTGAGTTCCACTGTATTTTTATCTTATTAAATATTTCCCAATTATATTTTAATCTCATTCAAGTAGCCTGGAGCTCCCATGTTTGACACCTTTGCTGTTATTTAAATGGTAAAGAATAAATGAAGGTCAGTATAATTTATTTGTGCATAAGGCTTCAACTACGAGATGAGGCTGTAAGTACTTATTTTCATGGCCTTTGAAAAATATACCAAATTCACATATAGTATTGGTAGTCCTGTAAATATAGTCATTTAGTATTTTTTTTAATCAAGTCATTACAAATAACTGAAAAGAAAATCTGGACAATTAGGTTGGGATTGCTTTTTATATTCAATCCCCCCTTTGGAAACAATTGAAAATTGGATGACTTGATATGCTTTTAGATGCCCCATTGGTCACCGCAATTTCAGAGTTAAGAAGAAGGGATGGAAAAACAGTCATTAGCTTTGTAAATAGTCAACATAGTCTCCTGTGTTTTGAGTTGTAAAAACTAATACTTTTTTCCCCTACAAGGAGTCATGGCAGTAATATGCAAACTGTTTTGCTATCATTATATTCCTCCTTTTAGAATTGGTATTAATTTTTTAATGATAAATAGATAAAATATTTATAAGTACTAAGTTCCAGGTGCTCAGGTAAGTGCTGAAGATAGGAAGATAAGCAAATAAAACATATTGTGCCCTCAAGGATCTTATATTTTAATAGAGATTTCATGAAATTTTAATCATATTCGAAGACAGTTTAGGGTGAAATTGTTTACACAGAACCAGAACTACTCTTTTTTTTTTAAATTGATTTATTTGTTTTCAATTTTCACCAATAACTACCCTAAGTCTTAAATTTTCTTCCCCTCCCTTCAATGATTCTTTTCTTAATGGTTGATGGGAAAATTCATGAACTCAATACTTTGCATATGTATTTCACAAAAATAATGGTGATATTGCTTATAGTACTTAATATTTATGTTGTATTGGCTCAAATACATACACTTGGTTAGAGTAGATTCACATACATTAAAATTAAGCTGTCATCAGTATTTTTTAATTGCCAGTGTTAAAAAAAAATCAGGGTAAAGTTTCCCCCAGGAGAACACAGGAATTTTGGAGAACAGTTTAGGAGCAGTAGGAAACCAGGAAGCCCAGATCATCTGGTTTCTTCCTATTTTCACTAATTACCTCTACTTAGTGAGGCAGGCAGGTGGCTTGGTATAGTGGATAGAGAGCTGTCATTGGAGTTAAGTATATCTGGGTTCTCCCGAATATTAACTATGTGGGCATATGCAACTTGCTTTATGTCACATTGTCTCCAGAGAGTTCTCTAAGGATCTTAATTTCAGAAGATAGTTGTTCTTCCTAGGTACAGAAACTTTCTTCACCAAGGAGCTCTCCACAATAGTGAAATCAAGATACCCAAAACAGTTAAATTAAAAGTTCAGAATAAAGTATGTGGTGTTGAATGTATATGTTTGGGGGGCAAGGGAGGAAACTAATCATCTTAACTATTTCTCTTTTCTGGGACTTAAAGACTGCAAATTCTCTCATCAGCTTTTAGATTGATTGCCCTGAGGAAAAGCCCTGATTATCCCAGCCTAGTTATAATTCTGAAGTTGAAATAAATAAATAAGTGCCCAAACTAGGACATCAAAATGATCTTCCACAGAAAGCACATTTCAAAAAATAGTAGAGAAAAAAGACAACAACTGGTCTGAGCTCTCCCAATTTCTCCTCCAAACTTTAAATAATGCCTCAAATGTATTCTGGAGTAATACAACCCACAAAAGAGCAGGGTGAAACAATTTTCCAGCTTAAACCAACTTAAAAGGTGGGCAGGAAAGATCTGTCATATCAGGGTGAGAGTATATATAGTACAGTCCAACATAGGCTGCACTAACGCAGGCTGTGCTAGGCCACAATAAACCAGTAAGAGGATTTGGGGATGACTAAATCAGGGGCTGTAGTGACAGTTTCTGGAGTCTGCAACCTGTAAGAGGTTGGTCAGTTGGTTGGAAGAAGATGACAGGGATACCTTTGTTGGCACTAGATGTAGAACTCAGTTGCAATGCCCACATATAGATCTAGGTTGCATTCCTAGGCCAATGAGAGACACTAGCACACTAGAGTGTATGGCTCATGATCCTGTTTTCAGGGTGAAAAAGAGTACTTGTAGTTCCCTACAAGCTAGGAAAATAGTGGCCATACTTTTCCTTAGATCATAACATGTTTGAAGAACTAAAGGCCTATAGATCCACATGTATCCGTAAGCACCCCAACATACACAAAGCTGTCACAGGTTCTTAGATCTGCATTCATAACAGAAAAGGCAACTTTTGAGGGGTTAACAATGTCCTTTAATCAAGCACATGTATCATTCACTTAGCTTAGGGGGAAAAGTCAGAGAAAATACAGAGAAATCTGTATTCACTTAGCTTAGGGGGAAAAGTCAGAGAAAATACAGAGAAATCTAAGTCAACAAACATTGTTTCCAAACTGTCTGATATAAGCAATACACACATCATCGTTCAACAGACAGATCCAACTGACTGACCATTATATATATACATAATTGTCAGAGAGGGAAGCACCAACGTCTGAATTTTCAAAACCAGAGGGGCTGCTTACTGGTTTCCCAGAATCTCATCTGGCACACAAAGCTTCTTCCAAAAACTAAGCCCCAATGTAAAACTGTATGTCAGAGGCTTTATATACTTTTTAGAGCCAGAGGGCATCACATCCCTTGAGAACCAGTGCCTCCTTAACAAAAGGTGTGGGCCTTCATACTAATCTTCCTAGGCCCAACAATGGGTGAGAAAGATTCTCCTCAATCACATTATTCAAATAGAGGCATTATACTTCTTGATTATAGTAAAACAAAAACAGGAAAAGATCCTACTTTGCTTGACTTCACACCACAGAACTAGCTCTGAGAACAGCAGCAAAGAAGGACTAAAGCTTGGGATAGTGCACTCTTCGTGCTAGGAGCAAAGTCCCACTTTAAAATAGAGTTAAAAGTCAAGAAATAGCATGCAAAAATGAGCAAGCAACAAGAACAATAAAGGATTTGACAATAGAAACTTATTATGAAAACAAGGAAAATTAAAACACAAACTCAAAATAATACAACTAAGTAAAAACTGCTCTATCCAAAGCCTCAAAGAAAAACAAAAGACGAATTGACCTCAGGCTCAGAAAGAACTATTGGAAAAACTCAACAAGGATTTTAAAATTCAAATAGAGGCAGATGAAAAATGGGGAAAGTAAATGAGAATAATGTGAGAAAATCATAAAAACACCTCCAGAGAAAGAGCTATGGAATTGGATCACAGAATGAGGCAGACCATTTTAATTCTTCTATGCAAGATGACTAAGGTGAAAATGTGTTTAATGAGAATGTATGTATACGACATATATAAGATTGCATTCTGTCTCAGGGAGGGAGTGGGGAAGGAGGGTAAAGGAGGGAAGGGAAGGGGAAAAAATCTAAGATATATGGAAGTGATAGTAGAAAACTGAAAATAAAATAATTTACAAAAAATAAAATCATAAGAAAAGGGTTAACTTGGTAAAGGAGGCACAAAAATAATTAAGAACATAATACCTTAAAAACAAGAATAGAGCAAATAGTAAAAAAAAGTCACAAAAATCTACTGAAGAGAACTCTTTGAAAGGCAGAATTGACCAAATGAAAAAAGAGGTACAAAAAAATCATGTAGAAAAAGAACTCCTTAAAAGGGAGAATAGACTAAAAGGAACAGGAGGCAGAAAAGCTCCTTGAAGAAAATGATTCCTTAAAAATTAAAATTGGACAAGTGGAAGCTAATACTTCATGAAACATCAAGAAATAATTTTTAAAAATCAAAAGAATGGAAAAGAATGAAAGAAAATGTGAACATTCTCCTTGGAAAAACCAACACACCTAGAAAACAGATTAAAGAGAAATAATAAAGGGGTTAGATCGTATTCCAAGAAATTATAAAGGAAAACTGCCCTGATATCTTGGATTTAGAGGGGATAAAAAAATTGAAGGGATCCACCAATCACCTTCTGAAAGAGATTCCAAGATGGAAATTCTGAGGAATATTAGAGCCAAATTCCAGAGCTTCCAGATCAAGGAGAAAATATTCCAAGTGTCCAGAAATAAACAATTCAAATATGGTGGAGCCACAATCATGATCACACAAGATTTAGCAGCTTCTACACTAAAGTATTGGGGGGCTTGAAATATGACATTCTGGAGAGCAAAGAGCTAGAATTGCAACCAAAAATCACCTTCTCAGCAAAACTGAGTATAATATTTCTTTTTTTTTTTTGAGTATAATATTTCAAGGAAAAATAAATGTTGAATAAAATAGAGAACTTCAAGAATTTCTGATGAAAAGATCAGAATTGAATATAAAATTTTGACTTTCAAATATAAGAATTAAGAGATGCAAAAAACAAATGTAAATAGGAAAGAGATATCATAAGGCATTCAATAAGGTTAAACTGTTTACATTCCTACATTGGAATATGATACCTATAAGTGCTAAGAATGTTCTCATTATTAAGGAAGTGAGAAGTACACATAGACAGAGGACATGGTGTGAGCTTGAATATGATAGAATAATAGCTAAAAAAAAGAAACAAAATTAAGGGTGAGGAAAAGGAAGACAGTGGAAGAAGAGGGAAGGAAGAGGTAGAATGGGATAAATTACCTCACATAAAAGAAATGCAAAAGAGTTTTTACAGTGGAGGGGAGTATGGGGAAGCTGGGCAGGATTGTTTGAACTGTATTCTCATCAAAATTGGTTCAGTGAGGGAATAACATACATACTCAGTTGGATATAGAAATTTATCTTACCCTACAGGAAAGTAGAAGTGAAGGAGCATATGAGGGAATAGGGCTTATAGGCATGGTTGATTAGGTGAGGTAAAAATCAGAAGCATAAAACTTTTGAGAAAGGACAGAGTGAAAGGAGAAAAAGATTAAGATAATTATGGGATGATGTAACAGTAATCATAACTGAAAAAAATTACTACAGGTTCCTTTGATAAAGGCCTCATTTTTCAATTACACATAGAATTGAGTCAAATTTATAAAAAAAAAAAAGAACTATTCCCCAATTCATAAATTGTCAAAGGACATGAACAGATGATGTAATCAAAGATATCAGTCATATAAAATACTCTAAATATTTATTGATTAGAGAAATACACATTACCACAATTCTGAGGTACTACTCTACAGAAATCAGATCGACTAATATGACAAAAAAGCAAAATAACAAATGTTGGAGAGGATGGGGTTAAACTGAGACAGCATTGCGTGACTGGTGAAGTTGTGTACTGACTCAACCATTCTGGAAAGCAATTTGGAACTATAGTCAGAGTGCTATAAACCAGGCATGCCCTTTGATTGAACAATACCGTTACTAGGTCTATATCCCAAAGAGATTTTAAAAAAAAGGAAAAGGACCTACATGTACACAAGTATTTATAGCAGCCCTTTTAATGGTGGCAAAGAATTAGAAATTGAGGGTATGTCTATCAATTGGAAAGTGGCTGAACCAGTTGTGGTACATGATCGTGATGGAATATTATTGTACTACAAGAAATGACGAACAATACATTCTCGGTGAAAAAAACCCAAACAAACCTGGAAAGACTTACATGAACTGATTCAAAGTGAAATGAGCAGATACAGCAACAGCAATATTTTATAATGATCACTGTGAATAACTTTGCTGATCTCAGCAAGATAATGGTCTAAGGCAGTTCTGAAGGACTTATGATGAAAATGCTATTGATTAACTGTTGTCCTTCATTCTCGAAGAGGACCGAAATGACATCACCGTGACCAAGAGACGTCTCAGTGTGTACGACTATAGCTGATCAGATCAATATGAGCTTGGAATATTCTGCCACAGACTGGGCACAGATAGTCTGTGTGAACATTTGGGGTGGTTACTCCAAATTTGCATGTCCTACATTTTCTTTGTGCTGTTTCAGTTCTGCTTTGCTCATAGAGCACAGCACCCTTTCTGAGGTAGGAATGCCATGCTGAGTGGTCCTGTGCCAGTGTCTCTCATGTCCCACAATCAAATCCAAAGTTCTTGAGAGAGATCTTGAGAGTGTCCTTATACTTCTGACCACCGTGCAATTACCTGCCCCATGCAAGTTCTTCATAAAATAGTATTTTTGGCAAGCATGAATTTTGCATTTGAACAGCACGGCCAGACCATTGGAATTGTGCTCTCTGAAGCTTGAATGCTTGGCAGTCTTGTTCAAGCGAGGACCTCAGTGTCTAGTACCTTATCCTGCCAGGTGATCCTCAGAATCTTCCTAGGACAGTTCAAATGGAAGCAGTTCAGTTTCCTAGCACCACACTGGTAGACTGTTCATGTTTCACAGGCATACAACAATGAGGTCAGCACAAAGGCTCTGTAAACCTTCAGTGTGGTAGTCAATATAATACCTCTTCTCTCGCAAACTTTTCTTTGAAGAATCCCAAATGTTGAGTTAGCCCTGGTAATGTGTGTGTCAGCCTCATTGTCAGTGTGTACATCTTTGAAATGTATACTTCCAAGGTAAGTGAATTTATCCACAGCATTCAAAACTTCTCCATTTGTTGTAACCAATGGTTCCATATATGGATGGTGTGATGGTGGTTGATGGGGCGTCTGGATTTTCTTGGTGTTGATTATTAGGCCAAAATTAGCACAGGCAGCAGAGAACTGATCCATACTTTGTTGCATCTCAGCTTCAGAGGTGGCATTGAGTGCACAATCATCTACAAACAGACAATCATGCACCAACACTCCCTCCACTTTGGTCTTGACTTGTAGCTTTTTCAAATTGAAGAACTTACCATCAGTATAGTAGTTGACCTTAATGCTGTGTTCATCCTCATTGAAAGCATTTGACCACATGGCTGAAAACATCATGCTAAAAAGAAAAATGCTGTATATCTCCAGAGAAGGAACTGATGGAGTCTCAATGCATATCAAAGCACACTCTTAAATAATTTATTTTTTCCTGGAGGTTGTATTGTTCTCTGTTTTCTTTCACAATCTGACTAATGGAAATATGTTTTGCATGAAAAACCTATATCAAATTGCTTGTTTTCTCAAGGAGGGCAAAAAGAAAGGAGAGAAAGAATTTGGAGCTCAAAATTTTAAAAAAAGAATGTTAAAGTTGTTTTATCCTAAATTGGGGAAAATTAAATATTAAAAGGTGGGGCACATTTCACAGTGACCAAATCAAGAGAATTACTTGTTTGGTCCTATGAACACATATGAACCCTTCCCCACAATTCCTACAGTTAAACACATACAAAGCTAGCAATAGTTCTATGGAGCACTCCTCTTCCTCTTTCTTTCTTTGTTTATTTCATAAAGATAAGCTGACTGAAGTAAGGAGTACTTGAAGGAAGAAAGGCAAACTCCTACAAGCTTGGCAGAATGCCTTATTTTGAAAAGTACTTGGTCATCTTATGTCCCAGAGTACTAATTAATATTACTGCAACATGTGCTTCATGTATATATCATAATTCTTACACATAAGAGAAGAATCATAACATTACAGAGATGGAATTGGAGGAAACATCCAATATAACCCTCTCTTTTATAGATGAGGAAACTAAGGCAAGAGATAGGCTAAGTGACTGTTATTATCTGAGATGGGATTTGAATCTTTCTTTTTTGGTAGCCTATCAACTAGGCCACATTGCCTCTGGTTGCTATAAAGTAACATTATTGAAGACTACCCAACCCTTCTCCCCAAAATATCTGTGTTGAAATTAAAGCTTTATGCTCCTACCTTTCAAGTATAAAATTTATAAGAAGTATTCATTTTGGAATTCATTGAAGGGTTATCATTTCTTAATACATTAGGTGAATTTGTTTAAACATGTTTTTGATCTGACATGTAACTGGAATTCATGGTTAAGAGAGGGAATGATTCTGCAGAGTTCTGTTTGAAAGAGGCAGCCCTAGATGGAGTATCTCAGGAGGGAATTCTAAGCAGGTAGACTCTAACATCAGGTTTCCCACAAAGGCAGCAGCAATAAATGATAAAAGGGCACAGAAAGCAAGGAGAAAGAACAACCAAAACAAGTTTATAGTTTACAATTTTCTTGTGGCTGGCTACGCCTATTTATGAGAAAAAAATCTGTTTTTAAAGACTCTAGCTTTGTCTTGTCTTTCTAAAAGAGGTTACAAATGACATATATTTATTCATCATAAGTGAGTCCTATATATTCATTAAAGGATGCACAGAGATTTTACTGTTTAGAAATAACTTACTCAATGTAATTTCACTTTTCTATATATATTTGAAAATAATGAAGATATTTCTTGTAAAACATCCTATATTGGCTTCCACCAAATTTGTCTGAATTAAGAAACTTATTGAATTCACTGAAACACCCTTAGCTAAATAAGTGAGGCTGGTGCTGCTATTTCATAACAATTTTTTTTTTCTTTTTGAGCTCACCAATACAAATATATATCTATTAATTTTCTAATACATCTACTCCACTTTTTAATGGTTAGTAGATTTTCAGTTTGAAGAATCAATGTCTGCATAACTAGTTGTATAATCTTTATGTCAGATTTTGACTACCATACATTAACTAGATATGCAATACAAATTATATTCAGAAATGTTAGCATTTTTTCATTGTCTATGAAGTTGTTTACATGACAAGAACAATGACAACTGGAGGAGGGGGAAACACTACAAACAAAAAAAGTTGAAATAAAAACCAAAGACAAAGCGTTCAAAACTGTTTTTTAGGCTGACGGCTTACCCTGTCCTTTGAACACAGTTGAGAAAGTTACACAGTTTTAATTAGGAACACACATTGTAGTACAGGGAACATTGGCACTCCATCTAACACGAATAGAAAGACAAAGTAGCTCATTGTGCGACCTGATGTCTTCTGAGCTGGATAGCAACATTAGAAAGGATCTTACATTTTGTACTGAATGGGGCTGGTTTTCTCTCACTTAGCATCTGATTCCTTTCACTGAGCCATGGGTCAATGGCTCCAATCAAGTAAACATTTCCTGCTGCCACTGGCAACTTCTGAAATATCAGATTATAATAACACTATATTTAGATATCGCTTTACAAGCTGAAGGGTCCCAAGACATTAAAAAAAGAAAGAAACTATGACAACCAATTTACAACATATACACAATGTAGGATTGCTTTGCTTGTTGAAGAAATGTAGGCATCTCTTGGGTGAGACATGATAAATGATTAACAAAACATAGCAATATTACATAGGGTAAAAAAAAAATACTCCTTCAGTGGTACTATAAGGTGATCTAAGAAAGGCAGAATATAAATTAACCAATTAGTGATTGACCAAGACTCAGTGGTTAACATCCCTATTTTTGAAGTACCATATTTTAAATAAATTCAAATAGCTTGTACTTCTCTAAAAATGAGAAACTTTCAGTGGCATGGTATGTCCAATTCCTTCCTCCATGGTTTCTCACAAGTTATCCCCATGTCCATAATATTCTGCCCTCTAACTTCTACTTCTTGGAATCCAGTTTTCAAGGCTCAGTTCAAGTGTCAGGTCCTATATGATACTTATCTTGATTCTTTTCCATCTCCAGAATTACGTTGAATTCATTTTGCATAAATATTTTGCCTTTGTCTATCCGTGTTGGTCTTTTATCCCTCTGTTAAATTCCCAGAGGACAGATTGTGTAATCATCTTGTTAATTCTAACAGTGTTTTGTGAAGAATAGATACTTATTACTGGCTCTGCTACAGTATGCTTGATTCTATTTCACTGAGCCATTAGTATACCCTTTTAGAGTGCTTAGGAAATGGGCTCCAAATTTAGAGAGACCCTTGTTCTGAACAATATTATAGGTCCCTCTCTTTTGCCCAGTGACTATTAGCTGTGTTAGTATCATTTCCTTTTCTCCTGGAATTTTCTAGAAAACTCCTATCCAATGACTGACTTGACCAGATTCCATGATGATAAGATGTATCTCTGTTTAAATCTCATGTTTGTTTGTTTTCCCTAGTGACCGAATAATTACCCAGAATTATTGTTTCACACACAGAATATAAATTCACTTCCTCTTTAAATTTTAAATGATAAAGATAAAATAATATTCTCTTGGTTGTTGTCACACTCTATAAAGGGTATTCTCCACTTTGCAAGAGACGTCCTTATGTAGGATCTGCATCATTTTTTTTCTTCTGGGAAATCATGATGAGCTCAGAAGGTATACTTGATGATCATTAATTGCATAGTTTAAATTTACCAGAGAGAGTTATATAAGATCTGTTAAAAAATGAAAAAAAATTGATTTTCAGAAATGTTTAGCATTCTGGAGATGATTAGGATTGGTTCTGCATACCAGCAAAAGCCCATTGCAGCAAAGGCCCATTACAGCAAACTCCTTGGAAACTCAAAATTTTGGGGTTAATGATAGTAACTAATATTCTACAAAGCTCTAAATTTTGAAAAAAAATATTTCATATATACTTGATCCTCACAATAGTCATTTTGAAGTAGGTATGTTATGAGGCTCCAGCAGGTTAAATCACACTATGATGCACTGGCTTACTTGTTCTTCCATATGCATACACAGTGCTCCATGTTCCATTTCCCTGTCTTTGCAATGGATATTCCCCAATCTCTTAATTCACTGCCTATTCACCCCCACCTCTTAGAATTCCTGGTTTCCCTTCAAATATCTTCCTTTCTCAACAGAAGTCTTAGCATCTACATGGATTATCTTCTAAACCCCCAGTTATTGATGTGGTGCCTTCCAAAATTACCTTGAAGCAACTTTGTATATATTATGAATATAGTTAAATGTATCTGGGTATTTGCTCCATTAGAATGTGAATTCCTTGAGGAGTCTGCTAGACTCCTCAAGAGTCACTAGGACTCTTTATTTTTGTCTGTGTAACCCTGCACACTAGCACATTGCCTGTTACATTGTAAGAAATACTTCTTGATTGATTGAGAGCTTAAAATCACATAGCTAGCAAATGTTAAAAGGCAAGATTGAAACTTCCTCCTCTATAGCACCTGATTGCTTCCTTTTGATAATGGCGTATTGTCCTAAAAAACACAAGCCTATAATTCATATTCCCAGTATAAATGATCTAGAGATGAAAGCCATCTGACACCAACCTTCCTTTGAAGAAACATCAATTAAAAATGAATACTTGGATATAGCTGAGAAAGATAGAGGCAACAACCATTAGACCCTATGTCCTCTTAGAATCTTATGTGTATTTTTCTCTTGATGGGTAATTTGCAATGATAAAGTGTGTATTCTGATTGTTTGATCCTTCATTTTTGGTTAAGATGGTTAGGATGTGGCCGGTTATTGGGAACTGAAAAGTAAGTTTTATTTGATAGACAAGGGAGCCTAAAAGAGCTTTGTTCAGTGTTTGCTTCACTTCTTTTCTCTTCTTTAATTTTCATACAAAGAACATGAAGGCACTCTCTCCAGTGACTATGGTTGAAGGCTAGAAAAAGCACTGTTATATAGGATTATGCATAACACAGCATCCCATTGTCCATTAGACCATCAATAGGGGCATGGAAAAAGCTATTTTATATAGAGCCCTTCTATGAAAATGATATTTACTGTTGTGGGATTTTGTTCATATATTCAAACCCATTTGACCTCCCTAATGAAAAACAGTGTGTGTGTCGTCCTTCGTTGCCAAAGACCATGCCGTCAGAGAAATACTGACATGACTTGCACTTGACTTTGTTTTGAGTGAGGGAGGGCTGTGAATGTCACCAGCCTCACTTCTCCTCCAGAGCCATCTGAATCCAGTGACTAGATATTCTTCAGGATGACTGGAGATGACCCAGGATGAGACAATTGGGCTTAAGTGACTTGTCCAAGGTCACACAGCTAGAGAGAGTCAAGTGTCTGAGGTGAGATTTGAACTCAGGTCCTCCTGACACCTGCTCTGGTGCTCTATCCACTGCACCACCTAACTGCCCCTTATTTGGAAAATAATGCTGATCATTTGGGCCCAGAACCCTTCCTATCTTTCTTGGACCTTTCTCTGGAAAAAATTCCTGTGGAATAAAACAAAGCAACTGACAGACCACAGGGACAGTAAAACACAGAAAAGCAGACAATTAAACAGTTCTATGAGTTGCCTGTGTTTCTCATATGATTCAAATAAGAAGAGTAATCACAGTGCTGAGCTACAGAGAGAACTTTCAGAGCCAGCAATCTCTCTCGTTCATAGTTAGGAGTAATATTAGTATTCTAGAGCTGGACATTTAATATGCCAGAAATGTCTAAAAGATTAATGAGCAACTTCAAAGAAACTTTAGTGACAAAATGAAATCTGTCATTATGTTCTCTTTCTTTACTTGTTCTGTACTTTTTCCAGATCACAGAGAGAGGCTCTTGACAGAGAATGGGTTTATGCTCTGCCAGATGTTTTCCTTTGTGAACCCTTCATCTTTGGAAACATTGAGTGGAGGTGAGACAAGGAAGTACTAAATTTTAAAGACTGCAGTGATCCATAGGTTCTTCACGTATTACTTATTTTCCCCTTTTCTGCTTAAATAATGAAAGAATTGGATAAAATAAAGCCATTTGGACCTGTTTAGAAGATTATCTTGCTGGTCACTGGGAGTTTATACAAATAACATGAGGATTTGAAGTGAAACTCACTAAAAGTTTAACTTTTTATTATTCAAAACAAAATCCAATTATATTTTGTAGTTTTTTCCAAGAAAAATGTTTGCATACCAAAGATGAGAGTTACTGTAAAGCATGTCCAGTAGTATTTGCTGGAGTGCCTAGGTATGATCAGAGTCATCAGGGGTCCAGAAACAGGGAAGAATATGTATAAATGAGCATCAAAAAGTTGGCAACCAAATTCCTTGTTACCTAATTGGTATGTATTATATCATCTAAGTGGATGGAGATGGAAACTAGAAGAAATAGATGAGCATTTTTTTCCCTCTCCAATACCGATTCATACATTGCTAAAACTGGAAGGCACTTCAACAATCACCAAATCCAATCCACTGATTTTTCTGATGAGTAAACTGAGAACCAGTGGTATGACAGATAAGTGACTTGAACCCTTGTCTCTGAATTCAAGTCCAATACAATTTTCTTAATGCTATGGTTTCTATTTATCAAAACCAGCACCATAGCCTCTTTGATATCATTTGGAGATTTGGGGAATGGGGATTGGTAAAAGTAGGGTGGGATTGGGCATGAAGAGTGACAGATAAAAACATCTTTCTTTAAGAGTTCTTTGGGTACCATGGAGAAGTAAAAAGTTTGCCTAAATATGAAATGTCTAAATCTACTGAAGTTTGAAAAATCTTCCCTAATATAGAATACTGTAGTTATACCTATATTTTATTAATACTAGGAGAAAAGATACCTTCATCTTTTTAAGGTCCTGGTTTTTTAAAATTTATTTATTTTTAGTTTTCAACATTTGCTTACATAAGATTATGAGTTCCAAAAGTTTTCCCATCCCTCCCCTCTCCAGTCTTGAAGATGTTATGTAGTATGTAAAGAAGAATTAGAACTAATGGGAGAAATCACAAAAAAAGAAGAAATAAGAACAGAAAAAGAAAGAGCAAATAATATGCTTCAATCTGCATTCAGACTCCATAGTTCTTTTTCTGGATGTGTACAGCATTTTCCATCATGAGTTTTTTGACATTGTCTCAGATCCTTTCATTGCTAAGAAGAGATAAGTCTATCAAAGTTATTCATCATTGTGACTGTAACTATGTACAATGTTCCCCTGGTTCTGACCACTTCATTTAGCCTCAGTTCATATAAGTCTCTCCAGGTTTTTATGAAGTCTGCCTGCTCATCATTTCTTACACCATAATAATATTCCATTACATCCATATACCACAATTTGTTCAGGTATTTCCCCAACTGATAGGCATCCCCTTAATTTCCAATTCTTTGCTACCACAAAAGAGCTACTATAAATAATTTTGTACATGTGGGTCCTTTTTCCATTGGTATTATATCTTTGGGATACAGACCTGGATGTGGTATTGTTGGATCAAAGGATATGCACATTTTATGACCTTTTTGGCATAGTACCAGATTGCTCTCCAGAATGGTTAGATTAGTTCACAACTCCATCAACAACGAATAAGTGTTCCAACTCTCCCACATCTTCTCCAACATTTATAATTTTAATGTTTTATCAAGTTAGTCAATCTGATAGGTGTGATATGATACCTCAGAGCTGTTTTGACTTGCATGTCTCTAATCAATAGTGATTTAGATCATTTTTTCATGTGACTATGGACAGCTCTAATTTCTTCCTTTAAAAACTGTCTATTCTTATCCCTTGGTCATTTATCAATTGGGGAATGACTTGTATTCTTGTAAAACTGACTCTGTTCTCTATATATTTTAGAAATGAGGCCTTTATCAGAGACATTAGTTGTAAAAGTTCTTTCCCAGTTTTCTGCTTTCCTCCTATTCTTTGCTGCATTGACTTGCTTGTGCAATAGCATTTCAATTTAGTGTAATCAAAAGTATTTGTTTTGCATTTTATAATGTTCTCTGTCTCTTGTTTGGCCAGTAATTCTTCTCTTCTCCATAAAACTGACAGGCAATCTAATCTAATTCCTTGCTTTCCCAGTTCGCTTATAGTCAACCTTTATATCTAAATTGTGCATTCATTTTGATTTTATTTTGATATATGGTGTAAGATTTTATTCTACGCCTAGTTTCTGCCATACTATTTTCCAATTTTCCTAGCAATTTTTGTAAATAGTGAGTTCCTATCCCAGAAGCAGGAGTCTTTGGGGTTACCAAACAGTAGATTACTATAGTCATTGACTACTCATCTTGCGTACCTGACCTATTCCACTGATCTACTCCCTCTATTTCTTTTTTTTTTTTACTGGGAAATGATTTTATTTTTCCACAATAATTCATTAGACAGTTGATAGAAACATGAAAAGGTTGTGATCTATACCAGGAGAAAAATTATCTATAAGGAAGGAATAGTAGATACTTCAGCCAATGGATAGTCTTAAATGTCTTCATTCCTCACCAAGCTTAACTCTTTGACTGTTCTGGATTTTTTATTAATTGAATTATTTTATTTGTTTTCAGTGTTCCAACAATCACTTCCATATGTCTTAGATTTTTTTCCACTTCCTCTCCCTTATTCCCCACCTCCCCACTCCCTCACTGAGATGGCATTCAATCTTCTATAAGTTCTAATGTACATTCCTATTAAATGCATGTTGCATAGAAGAATTAACATGAATGGGAGAAACCATAAAGCAAAACAAAACATAATACAAAAGGAAATGGTCTGTTTCTATCTGTGATCTAACTCCATAGCTTTCTCTGGATGTGGAAGCCATTTTGCCTCAAGAGTACATTGGAAATGTTTTTAGTCCATGCATTTCAATGAAGTACTAAATCTACAAGAAAAATTCCTTGCACACTGTGGTTGTTGCTGTGTGCAAAGTTCTCCTCGTTCTGCTCTTTTCCCTCAGCATCAGTTCATATAAGTTTTTCCAGGCTTCACTGAAGTCTTAATGTTCATTGTTTCTTATAGCAAAATAGTATCCCATTACGTTCATATACCACAACTTGTTCAGCCATTCCCCATTTGATGGGCATCACCTTGATTTCCAGTTTTTGGGCACCACAAGGAGAGCTGCTATAAATATTTTTGTACATGTGAGACCCTTTCCCATTTCTATGATCTCTTTGGGATAGAGTCCCAGAAGCGATATTGCTGAGTCAAAGGGTATGCACATTTTTGTACTCCCTCTATTTCTTAGCCAGTATCAAGTTTTGATAATTGCTGCTTTATAAAACAATTTAAGATTTGGTATAACTAGGTCACCTTTCCTTGCATTTCTTTTCATTAATTCTCTTGATTTTCTGGACCTTTTTTTCTTCCAGATGAATTCTGATATTATTTTTTCCAGCTCTATAAAATAATTTTTGGTAGTTTGATTGGTATGGCACTGGTAAATTAATTTAGGCAAAATTGCCATTTTAATTACATTAGCTGGGTCTACTAATGAGCACCTGACATGTTTTACAATTTTTTTAGATCTTAGTTTATTTGTGTGGAAATTTTGTAATTGTGTTCATATAGTTCCTGAGTTTGTTTTGGCAGGTAGAATTCCAAATATTTTATAATGTTTATAGTAAGTTTGAAAAGTATTTCTCTTTTTATCTCTTGCTGAGATAGTAATATATAGAAATGGCTTTGTTAGTAATATATAGAACTATTAATTCAAAGTAGTCATTAGTAATAACTCATTTTTTTCCTGATGTTAACTTTGTTAGTAATACATAGAAATGCCAATGATTTATGTGGGTTTATTTTACATCCTGCAACTTTGCTAACATTGTTTATTATTTCAAGCTTTTTTTAAACTTGATTCTCTAGGATTCTTTAAGTACATCATCATATTATCTGCAAAGATAGCTTAGTTTCTTCTTTGCCTATTCTGGTTCCTTCAGTTTCTTTTTCTTATTGCTAAAGCTAACAGTTGTAGTACCATACTGATTAACAGTGGTGACCATGGACATCCTTGTTTGACTCCCAATCTTTTTGGAAATGCTTGTAGCTTATCCCCATCACATATAATGCTTGCTGATGGTTTTAGGTAGATACTACTTATCATTTTGAGGAATGCTCTATTTATTCCCATGTTCTCTAGTGTTTTTAGTAGAAATGGGTGTTGTATTTTGTCAAAAGCTTTTTCTGCATCTATTGAGATAATCATATAGTTTCTATTAGTTTTGTTATAGATATGGTCAATTATGCTAACAGTTTTCCTCATATTGCAGCAGCTCAACCTACCTGGTACAAATCCTACCTGGTCATACTGTGTTATTCTCATGAAATATTGCTGTAATCTTTTTGCTAATATTTTATCTAATATTTTTGCACCTATATTCATTAGATAAATTGGTCTATAATTTTCTTTCTCTGATTTGGCTCTTCCCAGTTTAGGTATCAGTACCATATTTGTATCATAAAAAAGAATTTGGTAGGACTCCTTCTTTGCCTATTTTCCCAAATAGTCTATATAGTAGTAGAGTTAATTATTCTTTAAATGTTTGATGGGATTCACTTGTAAATATATCTGGAAATTTTTTCCTAGGAGTTCATTTATGGCTTCTTCAATTTCATTTTCTGAAATGGAATTATTTAAGTATTTTATTTCCTCTTCTGTTAATCTGGGCAATTTATATTTTTGTAAATATTCATCCATTTCACTAAGACTGTCAAGTTTATTGGTATACAGTTGGGCAAAAGAGCTCCTACTTATTGTCTTAAATTCTTCTTCATTGGTGGTGAGTTCAACCTTTTCATTTTTTATAATGGTGAAAGGCTATCTTAATTAAAGATAGGTAAGAATAATAGTTGGGGAAGCTAAATGGTGGATTGGTTAGAGTACCAGCCCCAGAGACAAGAGGACTTGAGTTCAAATATGATCTCAGACTGTACTAGTTGTGTGTGACCTTGGGCAAATAATTTAACTGTGTGTGCCTCAATTGCTTCATCTGTAAAATGATCTGGAGAAGGAAATGGCAAATCTCTCCAGTATCTCTGCCAAGAAAACCCCAAATGGGATCACAAAGAGTTGGACACAATTAAAACAAGTTAACATCAGGAAAAAAATTAGTTATTACTAATGACTAATTTGAATTAATAAAATTTCAAGGATAATTTTGGTATGGGGAGTGGAAAAAAAACAGAATTTGAGTCGGAAGATCAGAATTCAAATCCTGATCCTGGTGCTTGTATATGAGAAAGTTGTTTGTATATGAGAAAATGATTAATCTCTCTCAGTCACAGGTTCTTGTTTGTACTTTGTAGATTATAGTAATTACACTACTTACTTAACAGAACCCATACTTTTCAAAGTACTGTTGTGAGGAAATGGTGTATCTTCAATTGTTAAATAAATATGAATTAATGTCATTATTCCTATTAATTTAAAGTACTTCCCATGTTCATATGTAGATTCACTTAAGGATCTTATAGGAGAGTGTACTGTTAATGCATTTTTAATGGAATGAATGTGTTTTTAATGGAATGGGAAGACCATTCCCTCCATTAATAGGCCTATGTGACCTGATTAAGTCATATGGAAGTCTAAGTCACATGAGTTTGAGTCACATGAAGCCTGTGGTGACAGGAGCTGGCTGAACAGGTGAAACATGAAGGGTGAAGCAGAGCTGAGAGGAAGTTGGTGAAAGCAGTTAGGGAGGGAGGAGAGAGGACACAGGCAGGCACAGCTAGAATGGTGAGTATTTGCTGGTGGGAAGGCCCTGGGTGGGGGGGCGTATTTAGAGGGAGAGACTTGGGAATGGTGGTGTCCTCTGCAGTATTAATGTGTATTGACTTCTTGGTTACTATGATGGATTTGGCTTTCTGTTTTCTAAATAAATGTTTTTCTTTTGCCTTCTATATGGAGAGTCTGTTATATTTTGTGTTTCAGAGCTACACAGGCACATTCACGGTCGCCATTGGTGCAATGAATATTACCTTGGTGATATAGACAGGCAAAGCTAGATAACTTAATTATTATTCATATTTCACGAATAAAAAAAATGGTGATTTTTTTCATTAATTCTGAGTAGGAAAAGAACAGTGCAATTATACCTTTCCCTTTGTTTTTCACTTCCAAATTGGGCTATTCTGTCACCATTATATGAATTAATTTAATCTAATTAATTTTTAAATTGAATAAGTTAGTCAAATTTTTTGAATAACTTTAATTACTTAAATATCAGCCCTACTAATTTATTGCATTGGATCAATAAACTATACCCCATGCAAGTTGAAAGAATTAGGTAAATAGAATTTGGTTAAAGAGTATGGAAAGACAGCATATTTGTTATTGTTATTTCACAAAACAGAAAGATTGATGTTCTATTTATCACATCTCTTTCTGTTCAACATTCCACTCACACATGAAAGAAAAAGTAGTTTCACAGAATGATTTATTTCTTACAACCTTTTTACTGTTTTTTTCTTGAAAATAGCAACTTGTTACCAGTTAGGCCTAGGCAAAAAAAAAACTTCTAAAGGCCAAGATCTCCTGTGTTGGGGTCCTCTTCAGTGGTCCTGATCTATGTCATCTTCCTGACTTCATGATTCTATTCTAGAATGAAGGACAAAAGCAAAAATAACAATAGAAAATGAAGTATTTAAATAAGAACTGGCATTTATAGAATGCTTTCAGTTGTGTAGAATAGTTTTTATGCTAGGTCATTGATAACAGTACATATCTCACCAAAATACCATGAAACAATTTCTATTGTTTTCTCTATTTAAAAAAAACAACTGAGACCAGGAAATTCTTAAATCACTTGACTAGGTTTATCCAGCTAGTACTGTACTTGTTTTAGGCTAGAGTTGAATCTCTCTGAAGAAAATAAAGAATTAAATGTTTGGAGCTGAAAGAGAGAAAGGGAATGGATGGGAGAACTAATCAAGAGCTACTTCTTTTGTCCATTTTTGCTGTTACCTCTCCTGAATCCCTTGTTTCTGTGGTCCTGCTGTCCTTCTCCTTCTCCTGGGGGAGTGGGTACTCAGTTGTCAACATCCTCACAATGCCTACAGTCCCCAGTGGGGACCTAAAGGATAAACTGAAGCCCTTGATTTTTCTTCTAAGTCTCTAAATTTGAACTCTGAAAGAAAAAGAAATTCTAAATTTAAACATCTTTTAATCTCTTTGCAAATCATGTCTCTTTTGTCATTCTATCAAAAACATACATAACACACACAGTTATGTCTTTTAAGTTCCCTTAAAAACAACATGACTGCTAAATATCAGAAAAATATCAGAAGTCTTGGATTTTCATTTAATTTGCTACCTACTTCTTTGGGTTTAAGAGAGGAAAACTCATTGCAAACCTTAATATGTTTTGCAAATGTACGTTATAATTATTTCTCAAAATAATGTTGCTGTGTAACAATGGATATGTAATCTTTCTTCAAGTAAATGAGAGCAAAAATCTCCCTGATTTAACAAGGGTATAAGACTAAGGTACAGTAATATGTAACACATATATTGATTAAAATATGGTAGGCATTGTGAAAATGTTGAGGTTTAGGGTGCTGGGACCCTGAAATAACTATATGTCAGGTCCTTTCTGAATGAATTTGATCCAAGCCTTCTTTCAGACAAAGAAAAACAAAGTTTATTAAAAATTCACCATATTGGGTAGACTTAAGAAATCTCACCATAGGCTCTTAAGGAATCTCAGCATTGGTGACACTTGTATTGACAAGCCAGCTAGATTGAATCTGAACTAGGTTGAATCTGAGCACCTTCATGGAGACAAGATGGATTTTATATACAGAAAGACTATGGAAGGGATATAGGCCAAGTAGTCTGGGGTGACTCAATGTGAGGTTTAGTGAGGGTCTTGAGAAGGAGTCATAAGATGATCTTGATAGTACTAGGATGACTAGAGATCAGACTCTAGGAACCAAGAGAACGGGGAATTTTGATAGGAGTAAGGGTGGGAGGTAGCCAGAGGCAATCCAGAGGTAACAAACAATGGTGGGCTAGGCTAGGTTAAAGGTAACAGATTTGGGCGTGAAAAAACCAGATCAAGCAGGAAGTTTCAAGGTGGAGTTTCCCTGAAACAATGGATAAATGGGACTCAAATTATTTTGGGGTAAGGAGTAAAGGTCTCGGCTTTGATCTGTACCTTGTTACTAAGTGCTTTTCAAATATTATCTCATTTGATCTTCACAATAACTATGGGAGGCAATTGCTATTATAATCTCCATTTTGCAGATTAAGAAAGTGAGACAAACATAGGTTTAGTGCTGGGTCATACAGCTAATAAGTGTCTAAGGTTGGATTTCAGCTCAGGTCTTCCTGACTCCAGCATTACATCTATAAATCCTTAAACCCTGCCTCCACCCCACCTCAGCCTACTAGTCACTTCCATCAAGATACTCCCTTAATCAGTCCCACAGTCACTCCAGACTACTTGTTCAACACTAGATCCCTCCCATAGTCTTCTGTATAAAAGATCTGTCTTTTTTTCATGAAGGTGCTCAGATTCAATCTGGTTTCTTACATTACCATTACAAATGTTCAGATTACTTAAGAATCTCCCCAATATGGCAGATCTTTAATAAATTTTGTTTTTGTTTGGCTGAACAACGACAAGAAGGAAAGGATCCATGTGCTGCCATTTTGGCATCCCAGCACCTCTAAAACTCAATATGATTCAATCCACTCATTTTGCAAATAAGCAAACTGAGATCCAGAGAAGGAAGAGTGATACCTAAAGTTGTACAGTTTATTACTGGCAGGTTTGAGCTGGAACCCAGGGTTACGGAATCTGTGTTCAATGTTTTTTCAGAAGAATCTGCTACCAATATCCCTGCAGAAAAACAAAGTGTATTATAGCTCTTTGGTTACACTGCATCAGTCAAAGTGCCATGGTTGCTTTAAGTTGGACCATTGCCATGTTGGACTTGCACATAAAAAGGTCACAACACAAGTGTAAAACTATTTTTTTATCCCCTAAACTCACTGTAATCCTTAACCCATCATGGAAAGTCCCTCAAGCTCCCCAAAACTCCCCTAATATTTTGATTAGTAAGAGTAAATTACTTATAAATTTGTCTTATCCTTAACAGCTTAGCAGTATAACCAAACAATGAACTCATGACGTTTGTCCTACATTTGTGTCATCTCATGTTCAGTATCCCTTCTGTATTTTTATTCTACCCAATTATTGTCTAACTTATTTTGAGGAGTATGAGTGTAGTTCAGGCAATGTTTCAGTTTCTCCGTGGACCTAGTTCACAATTATTTTCCCTACCTAGCCATTTATTTGACTCACTTAAGTTGTTTTTTTCTAATTAATTAATTAATTGATTGACTTTTGGTTTTCAACATTCATTTCCACAAGATTTTGAATTAAAAATTTTCTCTCGATCACTCCCCTTGCCCCAACCCATAATGAAAGGCATTCTGATCACTCCTTCCCCCAGTCTGCTCTCCTTTCTATCACTCCACCTTTTTGTCACATCCTCCCTTATTTTCTTGTAGGGCAAGATAGATTCCTATATGCTGCTGCCTGTACTTCTTATTTCCCAGTTGCATGTAAAAACAATTTTAAACGTTTTTTTTAAACTTTGAGTTGTAAATTGTCTCCCTTCTTCCCTCCCCACCCACCTCATTGAAAAAGCAAGCAATTCAACATAGGTTATACATGTGTAGAAATGCAAAACACTTACATAATAGTCATGTTGTGAAAGACTATATTTCACTGCATCCTATCTTGCCCCCCCCCAACTCATTCTATTTTTTCCTTTGCCTCTGTCCCTTTTCAAAAAGTGTTTGCTTCTGAATACCTCCTCTCCCAATCTACCTTCCCTTCTATCATTCCCCTCATCTCTCATTATCCCTTTACCCCTTAGTTTCCTGTAGGATATGATACCTAATTGAGTGTATATGTTATTTTCTCTTTAAGCCAAAACCTATGAGAGTGAGATTCACTCAATCTCTCCCACTTAACCACCTTTCCACTCTTTTGAGTGAGATAATTTAGCCTATTCTATCTCTCCCTTTCTCCTACCAATATATTCTTCTTTCACCCATTATTTTTATTTTTATGTCATCCTTTCATATTCAACTCATCCAGTGTCACCTGTCTGTCTATCTATCTATCTATCTATTTATCTATCTATCTATACCTATATCTATATCTATATATTTCCTTCAATTACCCTAATACTGAGAAAGGTCTCATGAGTTACAAATATCATTTTTCCATGAAGCAATGTAAACAGTTCAATTTTAATAAATTCCTTATGATTTCTCATTCCTGTTTACCTTTTCAGGCTTCTCTTGATTCTTATATTTGAAAGTCAAATATTTCTATAATATTCTATCTATTTAACTCTGGTCCTTTCATCAAGAATGTTTGAAAGTCCACTATTTCATTGAATATTCACTTTTTTCCCCTGAGGGATTATACTGTTTTGCTGGATAGGTGATTCTTGATTTTAATCCTACCTCCTCTGACCTCCAGAATATTATATTCTAAGCCCTGTGATCCCTTAATATAGAAGCTGCTAGATCTTGTGTTATTCTGATTGCACTTCCACAATGCATGAAGTGCTTCTTTCTTTTATTTTTTTTTTGCTTGCTTGTTTGTTGTTTTTTTAAAAAAATAATTTAAACCTTTTGGATTTTTTATTTTTTTAACTTCCAATTTTATTTTTTTATTTTAAATTTTCAACATTAATTTCCACAAAATTTGAGTTCCAAATTTTCTCTCCATCTCTCTCCTCTCTCCACCCCAAAATACCTTTCATTCTGATTGCCCCTTTCACCAGTGTGCCTCCCAACTAACACCCCTCCCTTCCCTTATCCTCATCTTCTCTCTTGTCCTTTGGGGCAAGATAAATTTCTATACCCCTCTATCTGTATTTCTTATTTCCCAGTTGTATTCAAAAACAATTCTCAACATTTGTTCCTAAAACTTCGAGTTCCAACTTCTCTTCCTTCTTCCCTCCTCACCTATCCCCAGGGATAAGGCAAGCAATTCAAGTTAGGCTATATATTTGTAGTTTTGCAAATGAGTTCCATAATAGTCATGTTGTGTAGGACTAACTATATTTCGTTACATCCTATTCTGCCCTCCATTTCTTCTATTTTCTCTTTTGACCTTGTTCCTCCCCAAGAGTGTTTATTTCTAATTGCTCCTTCCTCCCATTTGCCCTACCCTTTCATCTTCCCCCCCACCCTGCTTTTCCCCTCCTCCCCTACTTTCTTGTAGTGTAAGATAAGATTTTCATACCAAAGTGAGTGTGCATGTTCTTCTTCCCTTGAACCCAATGTGATAAGAGTAAGCTTCACTATTTCCCTCTCACCTCCCTCCATTCCCCTCTGTTGAAAAAGCTTTTTCTTGCCTCTTCTATGAGAGATAATTTGCCCCATTCCATTTCTCCTTTTGTCCTCTCAATGTATTCCTCTCTCACCTCTTAATTTTATTTTTTAGATATGATCCCTTCCTATACAACTCACCCTGTGCTCTCTGTCTCTGTGTTTGTGTATGTGTGTGTATACATATACATATATGTGTGTGTGTGTGTGTGTGTGTGTATAATCCCTCCAACTACCCAGATACTGAGAAAAATTTCTAGAGTTACAAATATTATCTTTCCATGTAGGAATGTAAACAATTCAACTTTAGTAAGTCCCTTATGATTTCTCTTTCCTGTTTACCTATTCATGCTTCTTTTGATTCTTGTGTTTGAAAGTCAAATTTTCTTTTCATCTAGAATGTTTGAAAGTCCTGTATTTCATTGAAAGACCATTTTCCCCCCGAAATATTATGCTCCAGTTTGCTGGGTAAGTCATTCTTGGTTTTAATCCTAGTTCCTTTGAGTTCTGGAATATCCTATTCCAAGCCCTTTGATCCCTTAATGTAGAAGCTGCTAGATCTTGTGTTATCCTGATTGCATTTCCACAATACTGGAATTGTTTCTTTCTAGCTGCTTGCAATATTTTCTCCTTGACCTGGGAACTCTGGAATTTGGCTACAATATCCCTAGCAGTTTCTCTTTTGAATCTCTTTTAGGAGGTGATTGGTGGATTCTTTCAATATTTATTTTGCCATCTGATTTTAGAATATCAGGGCAATTGTCCTTCATAATTTCATGAAAGATGATGTCTAGGCTCTTTTTTTGATCATGGCTTTCAGATAGCCCCGTTATTTTTACATTCTCTCATCTGAATCCATTTTCCAGTTCAGTTGTTTTTCCAATGAGATATTTCACATTATCTTCCATTTTTTTTATTCTTTTGGTTTGGTTGTGTAATTCCTTGATTTCTCATAAAGTTACTAGATTTCATCTGTTCTATCCTAATTTTTAAAGAACTACTTTCTTCAGTGGGCTTTTGAATCTTTTTGGTTCCATTTCACTAATTCTGCTTTTTAAAGAATTCCTCTCCTCATTGACTTTTTGGACCTCTTTTGCCAATTGAGTTAGTCTATTTTTAAGGGTGTTCTTTTCTTCAGCACTTTTTGGATTTCCTTTACCAAGCTGTTGACTCACTTTTCATGATTTTCTTGCATCTCTCTCATTTTTCTTCTCAATATTCCTCCACCTCTCTTACTTGATTATCAAAGTCCTTTTTGAGCTCTTTGATGGCCTGGGATTATTGCATATTTATTTTGGGGGTTTTGGATGCAGAAGCCTTGATTTTTATGTCTTCCTCTGATGGTCAACATTGTTCTTCCTCAACCAAAGGATGGGATAGAATACCTGTCCACCAAGAAAGTAATCTTTTATAAGTCCTATTTTTTCCCCCAGTTCCTTGACTTTTGGGTCTCTTGTCAAGAGTAGGATATACTCTGGGGACCTGTAAGTTCTCGGTTCCTCCAAGGTGACACAATGAAAGGAGAAGGGTTAATTCCCAAGGCCTGGCTCCAGGCTGAGACTCAGATCAACTGCTCAATTTCCCCGGGGGCTTTAGGTAGGGGTGACCTGAGACCAATTCATATCTTTCTTGGAGACTTTTGATGAAAGAGCTTTGGCTTGGTTTTCTTCTTCTGTTTGTACGTTTTGATATTCTTTGTCATCAAAGTAAAATTCTATAGTCTGAATCTTTTTTAGTCTGTCTGATCATCTTCCTAGCCAAATATTTTACTTTTTAATTCTTTGTCAAGATAGGACTCCGCTTCCTGTGGGGGGAGAGGTGGGTGTACTGTCCCAGGTTTCAGGTATTTTGCATCAACCACTTGATCACCCACTATCTGTGGACTCAGACCTCCAGAAGCACCCACCACAGTTTCTGCTGCTGCTGCACCCATCACAGCCTCCTCCCCTGCCTGTGGGATGGAGCCAGACCACATCCCTCCCATACCTAGGTCCCGCAGAATTTTCCCACTTACCTTCTGTGCTGTCTTTATCATTTGTGGGTTGAGAAGTCCAGAAACTGCCACAGCAACCAGACATTAAGTGCCCTGAAGCCTGCTCCAGCCTGGTCTTCTGATATGGCTCCCATACTGTGCTGTGCTCCTGGCCTTGTGTGATATACCCTTCCTGTCTTCTTTCCATAGTGTCTTGACTTGAATATTTTTTTCACTCTGTCATTTTGTGGGTTCTGTATATCTAGAATTTGTTTTGAATCGTTTTTACAGGTATTTGTAGGGATTTGAGGGAAGAGTTGAAGTAAGTCCCTGATTTTATTCTACCATGTTGGCTCTAACCCCCTCCACTTAAATTTTGTTTCATAGATCTAAGTGCTTACAATCAATCATAAAATGTCAGATTTTGAAGGAAACACAGAGTCTAATTTAGTACTTTCTGAAACAGAAATTGTCTCTATAATAACCCTAACAAATATACATACTTTCCTGTCTAATCTATCTCTCTCTCTCTCTCTCTCTCTCTCTCTATTTTATATGCATAGGTATGTGTCTTTAATAAAAAAAAAACAAAATAAAAAGAAGAAAACTGGGAGGGAAGAACCTCAGGGTTGCTGGCCAAAAGCAAAACAGTTACTATTTACATTCTGTCTGAGCCAGGAGGACCCCAAAATAACCTTTGAATAGTGCCTGGGCAGGGTGGGGACTGATTGTTGTCCAACTAATGAGTTCCAGAGTGAATATGGTTTAAAGTTTGGTCTTTGCGAAAAAAATCTACCCAGTAAATCCTAGTAAATAGGTAGGTTTCTCCATCAAAATTTACCTTCCATTGGGCAGAAGACCCTCAAATAAGGGCTTAGTACCCAAGGACAGGAGAGGAGAGGAGAGAATGAGCTAAGTTGCCCAAGTGGAACTGGCCAACTGGATCCCTATTTGCACAGCTCAAACTATTTACAGTTTGTGATCTCTCCTTCTTAAACAGGTCTATTCACAGGTGTTACCTCATTCAAAGTAAGAGCTTGAAAAAACTTTGGCTTAAAAAGGTCAAGGTCTCCCACTGCATCCTGGGCCATTTTCAGTTGTCCTGATCGATATCTGACCACTGGAAACAGATGGCTCCAAAAGAGAAAGTGTGACCTTGCACAGCCCTCCCTCACTAAACTCCAATTCAATCGCAAGTCATGTCATCATCTCCTTGATGTCATGGTTCTCTTCAAGAGATATAGATATGCATAGATATATATGCATCTATGTGTGTATGGAGAGAAACACAGACAGAGATTATGTATGTATACTTACATGTATGTACATATAGATTTTATTTTCTCATGATATCCTCCAGACTTTATGGATTATTGAGTGATCAGAAACATTTTTCTTCAAAGTTGGAACCACCCAATTTGGCAGAAAGATACTTTTTAGGCTAAAAGTAATGTAACTGTGTGACCAACAACTGAAGAAGGGGAGTAAGTATTCTACAGTTATATTTGACTTGTTGAATCAAGATGGGCCAATATACATTTGTTAAGTGTTCAGTACCATGCTTTCAAGTAAAAAAATTAGAATGAAATAGAAGCTCGTTTCAGAGTCACAATGAACCCATCTGAAGATTCAATGCATATTTATAGAGAGAACTATAGAATAGTGTTATTCATTATATAATCAAACTGAAGGGAGGTCTCTAATGGAGCCCAACAGGCTTCTATTGTTGAGTCTGTTTTGTTTGATGTTCTTATCAATGATTTTGATGAGATAATTTTGCAAGTTATTTCATTAATATTTATCTCATGACTATAAATAACATGATATTAGAAGAATTGACCAATATATTGGAGGATAGATTTGGATGAAATAATTTTATGAATGATTTGATTAATATTTATCTTGTGACTATACATAATATGAAATTAGAAGAATTAACCTATATGTTGACATAGAATTTGGATGTAAAAAATTAAATCATGAAAGACCAGATATAATAGAGGAAATAAATATGGATGAATCTCAAGTCATAGACTTGGAATAACTCACCAACCTGTTAATTAGATGAGTTTTTTTTCCTTCTTGGAATTTGCAATGGAAGTGAGTAGAGGAAATAGACATGCAAAGATGAAAAAATAAGGAATGTGGACATGGAAATGAGAGTTTTTAATAAGAATGAGAAAAGATTGTTTAATGCAGAAAGGAAATCCAGGTTTTGTCATATGTTATGAGGTAACTTGGGTTTGTTACTCTCTGCCCTTTCTTATGAAAGAGATGATTTTTCTCATATTTCTTACCTTGTAAAAATATGTAACCCATTTCAGAGTAGTTTTATTTTCTCCTTTTACATTACCTCAGAGACAATAAAACAATGACTTAATATTCTTACCCTAGTTTTGGTGGATTAAAGTTTGTCAAGGAAAGGAATTAGTGATTCATCCCACGAAGTGCTTAAGGGATTGGGAAGTGTCATCTAATCTGTTCTTTACCTTCTGATTCATCCTCCACTCCAAGCATGAAGGGCCGCAGAAATTCTTTGACGTTTGTTAGGATGTGAAGGTCAAGTTTCTTCTTTTGAAAAATAAATCAAAACAAAACTTTAGAATGAAAAGATTTTCATTGATATTGGAGTGGTAATGATAGCTATCACTGAGTTTAAAAGACTCTTTGGGTAGAAGTTTGTGATTCCCTATCTAGAATTCAGTTGGATTCTTGTATGGAACCCCTGGAAAGCTGTCTAATAATTTGCCCTTCTCCCCTCCTTTCCTGGCATACTAAATATAATTTGTCATTACTTCCCACTTTATTTGTCTTCAGCAGCTGTGTCTATCATATTTTCTGATAATGCCAGGCTTATTAAATCATCATACAAGTGCAACCCCGACTGAACCAAATCTGCTGAATAAAAGACTCCAGGTCCTTTCATATAAATGCTATAAATTGATTATGACTTTACAGTTACCCACAGTTACCTCCTTGGTTCAATTACAGCTTAATAATCTGACTAAAGAGCACATCTCTAATTTCAACTAATTAGTATGATGAGGTGCAAGAGCTTTTTAAAAAGTGACTGTGAGGTATAGTACAAACTTCACAGCTGAAAAGGGCTTTTGAAAAGAAATTGCTATATTGTTTTCTTAATTTCATCTTTTTAAAGCTATTGTCTTCATTCAAAATCCTTCAGAAGTCTATAACAAATGTGTACGGTACAATACATTAATCACAAAGACAATCATCTATAACAAGATTTCTCTTTCAGATAAGTTTAGATTAAAGCCAGGAAAATCCATTTGTCAGGCAGTAAAAATAGGGTATCAATAGGTGTAAAAGCAAAGAAAGATACATATAAATCCAGCTGTGAACAGACCTAGAGAAGCTAGAAGGACCTCAGTAGTTGTTATCTGATACAGATACAAAATGCCAAAGGGAGAAGAAAGTAACAGAAGCATGATCAAGAGGTCATGAGACAAAGAAGCTTTAAGAGTTGCTATTTCCTATTTAACAAAATGGCTCTCTTTCTTCTATCGAATCCCCAAAGTTTACCCCTTCTGGTCAATCTTCTCTTGAACCACTAGGACCTCTGCAGGTGGGTACTCTCAGAACTCTGAAATTGCTTGCAACTAGTGTCACCTAAGCATTGTCAGAGCCATCTAATTGAGCCTGCAAACCTCAGAACTATCTCTTCCCAGTGGGCTTTGAATATCTGAATGATGTCAGATCATTAGAAAAGAAACTTCTCAGGGGGAAATGAGGAGAATGAAGAATGCTAGGGATGTACCAAGGGTATCAGGAATTCCAGGGTTTAGTTACATAATTTTAGCAAGGAAATGGAGATCAGCTGTTATAAATTATTGTTTGCTTTTTTCCCCTTTGTTAGCCTCTTCCTGCTTACAGAGGACTCTTCCTGTAAGGGACAGAGAAACACATCGATCATTCCATCGCCAGCATATACCCTCACTTGGCCTTGTACTGCCTGCAGGGGATGGAGTAAAACATCATTACTTGCTGATCTTTCCACTGGTGTCTTGATCTGATCTGGTCTGCCTGCATCAATAAAGAGAAAAACCATTCTATCAGCTTCACAAACTGTAACTTGTGCAAGCTTCCTTCAGATCTGAGAAAGCTGTAACCTGAATCCTGATATTTATTACCTACTTAAATTCATTCTTCAATATTTGATAAACTACCATTAAGTTGTACTGTCCCAGTCTCACCTAGTGATTCTGAATTCCCAGCTATCATTATTTAAACCTTGTTCTTTGTTCTGCTCCCATATTCCTATCCCCCTCATTTAGCCCATCCCTACAGTGTCTCACTTGCTACCCATTATTTCAGGTTGATCTCTGAAATATCTGCTCCATAGCTAATAAACTTGGTTACATCTTAAAACTTTTCCTTTGTCCTCCTGTTTTCTGTTTCTCACTGAGAGTTGGCTCCCTCTTGGTGACTTAGCCTACATAGATACCCTTTCCAGCATTGGTTGCTCTTTCACTCCTGCCTACCCATAGTCTCCCTCAACGTGGGAGGTATTGTAATACTCTATGTTCCTCATTGCCTCCTCTGAGCTCACCCTCTACTACCATCACTCAGTAACCTCTCTTCTTTTGCAATTCACTCAATCTGTATTTAACACTCAATCAAAATTCTGGAAGTTATTGTCTAGTGACCTCTAGAACACTCCTCTTCTTTCCTAATTGAGGTCATTGCAGGTTCACAGTCTTTCTCTACCCCCTCAACTTTTGTCTTCATGCTAGGGTATTTCAAGATCCACAGCTAAGGGTATTATATACTAAGTGGACAGAGAAAAAGGAAAGGAAAGGAAAGGAAAGGAAGGAAGGAAGGAAGGAAGGAAGGAAGGAAGGAAGGAAGGAAGGAAGCCGTGTTGCCAAACTGAAAGTTGGGTACTGAATGGGCATTGCTTCAGTCAAACTGAGACCTATTAAGACCTTAGCTTATAAAGGCCAAGACCCCCTACTCTATCCTGTACCATCTCTACTTATGCTGATCTTTATCTAGCCACTGGATCTAGATGACTGGAGAAGAAAGGGAGGCTGGTGACTTTGCATAGTCCTTCCTTACTTAAATCTAATTCGCTTACATGCTATGGCATCACCTCCCTGATGTCAAGGTCCTCTTTGAGAATTAAGGACAAACAGCAGAAAATTTCAACATATTTAGTGATATTTTCTTGAATACACTAATCTCTAACTTACATAATTTAATAATTTTCTATGACATACTTACTCCTCCATCCCACCTTAACTACACAAAATAATTAGTCTTGCCTTTGATTTTTCTATCACCCATACATGCTCCCCTTTCACATTCACATTAACTCCCAAATTCACTTACTTGATCAAAATTCTACCTTCTCTTTTATCTTATAAACTCTTATTTTTATTCATCCTCACTGTGACCTCCATTCATTCCACCCTTCACATTTTTCTCAGTTCATTGTCCTTGTATTAGCTAAACTCTCCTTCCTTCCCCTTGGTGAACCAGGTCAATTATACACTGTTGTTTTCTCTTGAGTCCTTTATCTCCTTATCCTGTCACCAAGCTTGTGCTGCTAAGTTTCAGCTATAAATTACTTTTGCCATCCACTGCCTTTGTTCATACTCATGTGATGCTCAAGAAAACTAGAGAAAAGTATGAAACCACATTGACTGGATCAACTACAAATTTAAGTTATCTAAACTAAACTGGGCTCTTGTTATCATGACAGTTTTTCTCTACCTCCCCAACTGATTCTCTATCCTGCTTACCAAAGTGGCTTTTCCAAACATTTCCATCTCTTCTCAAACCTCCCATTAGTCTCCCTTCTCCTACTTTCTCATCTTCTTTCATATTTCACTGAAAATTTAAAGCTATTAACCATGAACTGTTCCTTCTGACTTCCTCTTCATCTCCCATTCATCTAGAGCCTCTTGTGACTATATCTTTTTACCTATCTCACATGAGGTAGTGGTCATTCTCCTTGCCAACATAGTAATCCCTTTTGCAAAAGTGATGCCATTTTAATATGGGAATACTGAGACACTAATTCACTATTACTGAAGTTGTATACTGATTCACCGCAATTTAGAGCTATGTCCAAAGTACTATAAAACCATAAATACCCTTTGATAAAGCAATACCACTACTAGGTCTGTATCCCAGAGAGTAAAAAAAATAAAAGGAAAAGGAACTTTTGCAAAAAATATTTATAACAGCTTTTCTAGAATTGAAAATTGGGGGGATGTTTATCAACTGAAGAATGACTGAACAAATCAATCTGTATAATTCTGAGGGAATACTATTGCTCTGTAAGAAATGATGAAAAGAATGCTCTCAGAAAAACCTGTAAAGATTTGCATGAATTAATGCAAAGTAAAATGAACAGAACCAGGATATAGTATATAGTAACAGTAATATTCTATGAAAATCAATTGTAAATGACCTAGCTATTCTCAGACTTTTCTGATAGATGTATGATGAAAAATGCTATCCATCTCCAGAGAAAGAACTGATAGAGTCTGCATGAAGATTGAAGCATACCTTACTTTATTTATTTTGGTTTTGTATGTGTCTGTGTTTTCCTTCACAACATGACTCCCATGGAAATAGGTTTTGCATGACTGTACACATATAACCTCTAACAGATTGCTTGCTTTCTCAATGAAGAGGGATGGGGAGGGAAGGAAAGAATTTGGAACTCAAATTTTAAAAAAAGATGAATGTTGGGGGCTGAGCAAAGATGGCAGAAAGAAAGTGGAGACTCACCTGAGTTCTTCCACAAACTCATTTAGACAGCTCTAAAAAGTGAAACTGAACAAGTTTTAAAGTGACACAATACACTATGAGACAGAGTATGGAAGATTTCCAGCCCAGGACAGCAGGGAAGCTTGACAGGAAGGATCTGTTACATGGTACTGGAGGAGCGCAGAGTGTGTTGGCTGTACCAGAATAGACTTGGCCATAGAAGAGTAGAAATGACTCTGGGTGGACTGAATCAGAAGTGGCAGTGAGGATTCTCAAACCTCTTAGCACAGGAGGGGAGTCCAGGTGAAGTGAGTGACAGAGAAGCACAGCACCCTTCCTAAGTACAACAGCAACTCCTGAGACTATCAGACAATGGACAAAATGCTTGAAATTCACCTACTTGAACTTCTAGGAGCCAAGATGGTGGAGTAAACTGTAAGTGCTCACACCTTTCTCTTGCTGATCTGGAAAAACCCAGAGAATATTACCACAGGAAAAATCCTGGGATGGCGGAGCCAGCAGAAAGGGTACATTAGTCTATCAGCTCAGGAAGCTAGGGAGATTTACAAGAAGAATCCCTCTTGCTGTGGCTAAAGGGACAGTGTAGGTCCAGAGGCATCCCAGCAAGTCCCAGCTCAGCCAACCAGCATGAGATCCTGAGTCTCAGGGGGATGGAGCCAGCAAAGTATCAACACTAGGACCCCATGTCTGCCTTAGCAAAGCCAGGGGAATGGGGCAGATACCAGCACAGATGGGGTCCACCAGCCCCTGAGCCTGGCTGTGTTCTTGTGCACATCTAAGAGAGGAGGAAACCTCCCTCAGTAAGACCACCCCTCACCCACATCTCACACCAGGAGCTTCAGTGTAAACCTGGGGAAACTCAGAAAGACTTCATCTGGCCTTGGCCTTGGCATCCACCAACTAGCTCAGCACTAGGTAAGCTGCAGTATTATATAGCTTCTAGCTGAAAGAACTGGAGGCCACAACACACAAAGCCGGAAATCAGGCTCCAAACTCCCAGCATAAGAAATGTGGAATAGAGTCCCATTTGCCCCAGAAGCAGAGATCCACTTTAAAAGTCAGGAAAAAGGCAATCACCATGAACAACAGGCAAATCAGAAAAGTGAAGACCATAGAATTTTACTACAGTGACAGGGAAGATCAAAATACAAATTCAGAAGAGGATAGCTCTTCTGACAATAATATACCAATATTCAAATATACCAAATTTCAAAAGGGAATATGATCTGGTCTCAAGCCCCAAAAGCACTTTTGGAAGAGTTCAAGAAGGATTTTAAAAGTCAAATTAGAGAGGTAGAAGAAAAATTGGCCAATGATTTTAAAAATGCAATCAATAACAATGAAAAAAAAAGAATTCATTGAAAAGAACAGCTCCTTGAAGAATAAAATTGGCCAAATGGAAAAGGAGGTACAAAAGTTAACTGAAGAAACCAATTTGTTAAAAATTACAGTTGTGCAAGTAGAAGTTAATGACTCTATGAGGCATTAAGAATCATTCAAACAAAATCTAAAGAATGATAAAAATAAAAGAAAATGTAAAATATTTCATTGGAAAAGCAACTGACCTGAAAAAGAAGTCCAGGAGATAAAAATCTAAGAATTATTAGTCTACCAAAAAACCATGATGAAAAGAAGAACCTGCATAGTATCTTCCAAGAAATCATCAAGGAAAACTGCCCTTAGGTCCAATATTCAGAGGGCAAAATAGTCATCAAAAGAATCTACTGATCACCTCTTCAAAGAGATCTCAAATTGCAAACCTCAGGGAATATTGTTGTCAAATTCCAGAACTATCAAGTCAAGAGGAAAATACTGCAAGCAGTCAAAAAGAAAAACAAAATCAAATATTGAGGAACTATAGTCAAAGTCACATAGGACCTTGCAGCTTCTACATTAAAAGATGATAGAGATTGGAATATGATATTCTGTAAGGAAAAGGAGCTTAGACTACAGCCAAAGATCAAGTACTCAGCAAAACTGAGAATAATCTCTCAGGGAAGGAGATGAACTTTCAGTGAAATAAGGGGTTTCCAGACCATCCTGATGAAAAGACCAGAGCTCAATAGAAATTTTGATTTTCAAATACAAAATTCAAGAGAGGCATAAAAAGGTAAATGTGGGGGGAAAAGAAAATAAAACTTGTTATTCAATATGGGCATACTGTTTATATCCCTATGTGGGAGCATGATACTTGTTAATCTTTAGAATTGTATATTTATTATGACATTTAAAAGGTATATACATAGATAGAAGGAGTGGGTAAAAATTAACTGATGTGAAGATACAAAATGTAATTAAAGAATTTAAAGAGATTGTAATGGGAGAAGAGGAAAGGAGAAGGCAGAAAAGGGTGAATTACATCACAGGCACAAAGCATATTATAGTAGAGGGAAAGAAGGGAGGGAAAGGAACATTGATTGTACCTCATCTGATTTGGTTCAAAGAGGAAACAGCTTACTCAGTTAAGTATAGAAATTTAACTTGCCCTACAAGTAGTAGGAGGGAAAATGGGAAAGAAAAGAGAGGGGTTAGTTAGAAGGGAGGGAAAAAGTAGTAAGGGAAAAGGGAAAAAAAGGGATGGGGGCTGATAGAAGGGAAAGTAGATTGAGATAGGCTGTGATCAAAAGTAAAATTCTTTTGAGGAAGGGAAGGGAGAAAGTAGAAATTAAAGCAACATATCTACTACTATGCTGAAAAATAGTGGTGATAATGGTGGCTGTGGGGGAAGGGATGGAGAGAAATACAAAGAAAGTAATTATTACTCTGAATGTGAATGGGATGAACTGTCCCATAAAAGAGAAGCTGATTGCAGAGTGAATTAAAAATCATAATCCTACAATATGTTGTTTGCAAGAAACACATCTGAAAGAGGGGGATACACATGGGGTAAAGGTAAAAGGTTGGAGTAGAATATATTATGTTTAAGCTGATGTAAAAAAAAACAAAACAAAATGGGGAGCAATCCTGATCTCAGATTAAGCAAAAGCAGAAATAGAGCTAAGCAAAAGAGATAAGGAAGGAAACTATATCCTGCTAAAAGGTACCATAGATAAAAAAGCAATATCATTACTAAACATGTATCCTCCAAGTGCTATAGTTTCCAAATTCTTAGAGGAGAATTTAAACAAGTTACAGGAAGAAATAGACAGCAAAACTATACTAGTAGGGGACCTCAACCTGTAAAAGATTACAGCAACTTATCACAAGAATAATACACTTTGATCAGGTAGGATTTATACCAGGAATGCCATGCTGATTTAATCTTAGGAAAACTAACTGCATAATTGAACCTACCAACAACAAAAGAACCATTTGATCAACAGAAACCGTATGATTATCTGAATAGATGCAGAAAAAGCTTTTGACAAAATCAACGCCCATTTCTATTGAAAACTTTGGAGAGCATGGGAATTGAAGCCTTCCTTAAAATAATAAGTCATGTCTACCTGAAATCATCAGCAAACATTATACATACATATATGTATAATAATATATAATAAATAAATATATAATAAATGTATAACCAAGGATGTCCATTATTGCCATTATTTTTCAATATAGTAGTAATGTTAGCTTTAGCAATAAGAAAAGAAAAATAAATTGAAAGAATTAGAGTAGGCAAAGAAGAAACTAAATTATCACTCTTTGCAGATGATATGATGATATACTTAGAGAATCCTAGAAAATCAAGTAAAACACTACTTGAAATAATATACAACTTTCGCAAAGTTGTAGGATCCAAAATAAGCCCACATTAATCATCTGTGTTTCTATATATTACTAACAAAGTCCAACAGCAAGAGATAGAAAGAGAAATCTCATTTAAAGTAACTGTGGACTCTATAAAATATTTGGGAATCTAGCTACCAAAACTAACACAGGGACTATATTTAAAAAATTACAAAACACTTTTTGAACAAATAAAGGCAGATCTAAATAATTGTAAAAACATTAGTTGCCTGTGGGTAGGCTGACCTAATGCAATAAAAATGACAGTTCTACCTAAATTAATTTACTTATTTGGTGCCATACCAATCAAACTACCAGGTAATTATTTTCTAGAACTAGAAAAAATAATATCAAAATTCATCTGGAAGAACAAAAGGTCCAGAATATCATGGGAATTAATGAAAAGAAATCCTAGGGAAGGTGGCTCAGTCACACCAGATCTCAAATCCTATTATCAAGTAGCAATCATCAAAAGCACTTGGTACTGGCTAAGAAGTGGAGGGGTAGATCAGTGGAATAAGTTAGGTACATAAGACACAGTTGTCAATGATTAAAGCAAGTCTATCGTTTGATAACTCCAATGACCCCAGCTTCTGGAATAGGAACTCATTGTTTGACCAAAATTGCTAAGAAAACTAGCAAATAATGTGGTGGAAACTAAACATAGCCCAATCCCTGACACCATATACAGTTCAAATGGGTGCAAGATTTAGGTATGAAGGCTGAAAATGTAAATAAATTAGGGGAGTAATGAGTAGTTTATTTGTCTGATTTATGGAGAATGGAGAAATTTATGACCAAACAAGAGACAGAGAACATTATGAATTGCAAAAAGGTAATTTTGAATACATTAAATTGAAAAGGTTTTGCACAAACAAAGCCAATGCAACCAAAATTAGGAGGGAACAGAATACTGGGAAATAATTTTTAGAGTTAGTGTCTCTGATAAAGGCCTCATTTCTAAAATATATAGAGAAGTGAGTCAAATTTACAAGTATACAAATCATTCCCTGATTGATAAATGGTCAAGTGATATTAACAGGTAGTTTTCAGAGGAAGAAATTAATGTTATCTATAGCCATATGAAAATATGTCTTAAGTCACAATTGATTAGAAAGATGCAAATTAAAATAACTCTGAAGTACTACCTCAAACCTATCAGACTAGCTAACATGACAAAACAGGAAAATGATTGGAAATATGAGAGAGTTGGAGCACTACTTCATTGTAGTTGGAACTGTGAGATGATCCAACTATTCTGGAAAGCAATTTAGAACTATGCCCAAAGGGGTATAAAATGTCCATTCCCTTTAACCCAGAAATACCACTTCCCAAGGAGATCATAAAAATGGAAAATGGACCCATATGTACAAAAATATTTATAGTAGCTCTTTTGGTTATGACCAAGACCTGGAAATCGAGGGGATGTCCATCCATTGGGGAATGGCTGAACAAGTTGTTCTATGTGAATGTAATGGAATACTATTGTGCTATAAGAAATGCCAAACAGGTAGATTTCAGAAAAACCTGGAAAGACCTATATAAAGTGATGCTGAGTGAAATGAGTAGAACCTGGAGAACATTATACACAATAAGAGCCACAGTGTGAGAGGATTGTTTCTGATAGACTTGGCCCTTCACAGGAATGCAAGGACTTAAAATATTTCCAAACTACTTGATGCAAAGTGACATCCACATCAAGAGAAGGAATAATAGAGCTGGAATGCAGAATGAAGCAGACTATTTTCTCTTTTGTTATTTTTTTTCTCATGGCTTCTCCCATTTGTTTTAATTCTTCTATGCAACATGACAAATGTGAAAATGCATTTAATGAGTGTATGTACAGAACCTATATAAGATTGCATGCCATCTTGGGGAGGCAGCAGGGTAAGAAGGGGAGAAATTTTATAACTTCTGTAAATATTTTTTGAAAACTGAAAGCAAATTAATTAAAAAATTAAAATAGGGTAAAAAAAATGAATGTTAAAAGAGAAATATGGGATGATACCTAGTGGGGATGGATGAATGATGGGAGGGATTTTGTTTTTGAGAATGAGGGAGACATGGGTATATTTGTAGCATGTAGAGAAGCAGCCAATAGATAGGGAAATATTGAAGATAAATAAGAGTGGGATGATAGAGGAGGAAATTTGCTGGAGAGGATGAGATTGAATGGGACCTATTTTTTAAAAATTTAATACCTTGAAAAGTCATTCAACAATCTGTGCCTCCACACTCTTGCCTCTTACTGTCTTAAACACTGTAATCTGGCTCCTGCACTCATTATTCAACTGAAATTGTTTTTTTCTAAAATTACCAAAGATGTCTTAATTGCCAAATTTAATCACCTTTTCTCAATTCTCATCCTTCTTGACCCTCTTGAAGCCTTTTTCACTTTTTCACATCCTTCTTTTTTTTATACTCATTTTTCTCTAAATTTCTTTGACAATACTGTCTTTTGGTTGTCCTCCTAGATATTTGACTAGTCCTTCTTCATCTCTTTTGCTAGATCTTCAATCATATTATGTCCACTAAAGATAGGTGTCCCCAGAACTCTATCCTGAACTCTCTTTGCTTCTCCTTCTATATCATTCCACTTGCTAGTCTTATCAGCTCCCATGGATTCAATGACCATTTCTATGCTGATAATTATTGAATCTATTTATTCAGCTATAACCTCTCTTCTTACCTCCAGCCTCACATCTCCTACTACATTTCAGACATCTTGAACTGGATGACCAGTAGATGTCTGAAGCTCAACATATCTGAAGCTGAACCTAATATACCTCTCTTAAAACATTACCTCCTTTCCTAACTTCCTTATTATGGTTAAGGATATCACCATATTGCAGTAATCCGGGATTGCAACTGAAATGTCATCTTCAACTCCTCACTTTCACCTTCCTGCACACCATCTAGTCTGTTGCTAACTCCTATCAATTTTACTTTTATAACATTATCTTGTATATGTCCTTCTTTGTTCTCTGACTCACCTCATGCCAACCCTATTGCACTAGCCTTAGTTGCTCTCTCTACTTCAAATCTCTTCTTACTTCAATCTATTTTCCACTCAGCTGAGAAAATGTTCTTCATAAAAACATAGGTCTGATCATGTCTCACAGTCCCATTCAATAAATTCCAGTGGCTCTCTGACAATGCTAAGATCAACTACAAAATCCTCTGACTGGCATTCAAAATCCTTCCTAATATAATCTGAACTTCTCCTTCCTTTTTAATCTCAAACTTTATTCTCCTTCAAGTACTGTCCTATGCAGTGACATTAGCTCCCTTGTTGCTCCATATCCTGATGTTCTGTACTGTCACTGTATTTCCACTCATGCCCAAAATTAATTCCTACCAAACTCTATCTATTGGATTTTCTGACTTCCTTCAAGTCTAAGCTTTTAAAGTTCCATTTTTACAAGAATCCCTGCCCCCCCCTTATGCTCAGAACTTTACTGTTACACATCTCAAATTTACCATGTATATATCTTATTTGTGTGTGGTTGTTTGCATGTTTTCTCCTTCATTAGGCTACAAGATACTTGAAAGCAGAAATTATCTTTTGCTTTTCTATTCCCAATACTTATCATTGTTTCTGGCATGTGATTGATTTAGAAAGAGATTCGTATTTATTAGGGGAAATGGGGTCTGTGAACTTGAATGAGGAAAAAATAGTTAAATTAGTATTTTCATTCATCTCTAACTGGAATTTATTTGTTTCTTTCAATTATGAATATAGACAATATACTATATTAAGCCTTATTGGACTGCTGAGAAGGTCTATGACAAGTCAAGTCAAATCAGTAAGAATTTGTTAACTGCCCTCTATATGGTAGGTACTGCTAAGTGTTACAAAAATAAAGACAGGTAAAAACAGATGCTGCTCTCAAGAAATTCACAATCCAATGAGAGAGACAACATGCAAATAACCTGACAAGATATGTAGAAGAAAAACTAAAAAGTAATTTCAAATGAAAGACTCTAAAATCAAATAGGATTGGAAGACATTTTGAAGGAGAAATTTTAGCTACGATTTGAAGGAAGCTAGAGAAGTTGGGAGGCAGAGATAAGGAGAGAGAACCTTCTAGGTATGGGAGCTGTCAATAAAAATACTTAAGAGACTGGAGATGGAATGGTTTGCCTGAGGAACTGTAAGGAAGCTAGTGTTACTGGTCAAGAATCCTTAATTTAGAAAGAACAGAAACTGAGGCCTAGAAGACAAGCCAAGACAAAGTCAAGTCTATCTAAATGAGAGGTAATATAGTAAGATCAAAGTTTAACAGCTGAACTACTGCAGTGTTGTATTTTTATTCACAGAATGTTAAAGGAACTGGAGGAAAGCCTTCATCCCAATGGGTGAAATAGTTAGAGAAAGGTTCCAGGAAGGGAAGGTTAAGGGAACAAATGTTCACAAAGTGTGTATTATATGTCAGGCATTGTGCTAAGGGCATTACACATATTTATGTCTTGTATTAAATTGATAAGAATAACACTGCAGGAGGTGTGAGTTAATTGATTTCTAAACTAGTGAAGGTCATTGGGATCATAGATTCATTGATAAAGGAGAACTATCTAATGGTAGAGCAACAACATTGATAGAAGATGTACTAGAAGTTCAGGAAAAATCATGGGTTCAGAATATGGCTCTGAAACTTACTTGTTAACAATATATATATAATTTGTTATATAATTAAACTTTCTGGTCATTATTGTAAAAAAATTATATGCATGCTATATATTGTAAAGCACTGCATAAATAGGAGATGTTTTTAGAGTGGTACAATAGGAATAAAGAGGCAATGAGTGCAAAGACACTGTAAAAGGAAAGATGATTAAGATAAAAAAAGATTATGAAAAATTAGGTGGAGAATTGGATTCTATTAAATTCCCCTGATTTTATTGCGACTCCTCTTTTTCTAATATTTGGACGAGAAACAGCTGGAGCAAGAGAAGGGTAAATACAAAAGGAGATACCTGAGTTTATATTTCCATATAAAATAGTGAAAAAAATATATCCGTAGTCCTGTACTTGTTGAGTTGAAGGTGAAACTAACCTTCTCTTACACAACAACATCTTTTACATGTCAATAACTTTGTTTCTCTTTTGGATCACAGGGCATGCCAGACTTATTTTTATTCTAGAAAAGAATTATGAAATCCTGATATCTGAAGTCATTTTCATGTTCTTATGATTATGTTATGCTAATCTGGTACCAGTGATAAAATAAGAATCTTTTTAATTCTTCTAGTAACCTTTCCTACTGTCAATTTCTCATGTGTTCCATTCAACAACAATATTTCTAGTCTTTAATTTATAGTGAACCATTTTCCACTAGATTAATGAGATAAAATCTGAATGATTGTCCTGCTAATCCCTTATTTACTAACAGATAAAACCTGGTTAGCTTCATTCCAGTCCCTTTGGCAACTCCTTTAGGATCTTCTTTGGCAAAGAAGGATGAACACACACACACATACACACACACACACACACACACAGAGCTAATAATTTCTAAACCATTGTTTTGATTTCTTTATGAATTCTTCAAACAAGAAGCAGTCAACAACTGCAAAAAAAGGAAAGGCCCAAAAAAACTTTTAAACAAAAAATATTGAACTTAAGTTTTTTTTTTGTTTTGGGGTTTTTGGGGGGTTTTTTTTTGTTGTTGTTTGTTTTTTGCTTAGAGACAGATTCTGCTAGATCTTCTGTGGCTTGCCAAATCTTAGCAGCCCAAGAACCCAGGCTTTTCAGTATAGATTTTTTTACAGTATCCAGCATAGTTTTTTGAGCATGAGTAGATTCTCAAAATAAACATAGATGATTATGTTTGACCTGGAGAAGAAAAAAAAATCATAGTTGTCTTCAAGAAGGAAAAGCTCAAAGAATAATAGGAAAGACACAGACTAAAAATCCTCCAGCAAAACTTCCTTATATCACTATTTATGAAACTAGCCCCCACAAGGGAGATAGGACTTGCCCAGAGTTTCATAGCTAGTAGGTGGTGCACTTGGGCCTACAACGCAAGTTTAGTTTCTCCTAACTACTTTGTAATTAACAATTTTACTTCTTACCAAAAAGTGAACCGTTGAGATAAGAAGTTTTGAGTTAGACATAAGAACTTCATGACAGTATAGATGCAAGATTAAATTTTAGAAAGTGTACTAATTTCCTTCTGTGATGATTTATATTAAATATATAAACACCTGTTTGGAATTTTGGTCAGTTCTGCTATAACATGACACGTTCATTCTTAAACACATGCACACACAAACTATGAAAAGTACAATTAAAAGCACAGGACTTTTTTGCGGGGCAAATCTAAGGCTCAACACTCAAAAATTTTGTCAGTGAAATAAAAAAAGGATAGGAACCTAGTAAAAATGATTGCACAGTTTAATATATGTTAAATGTTTAAGAAATATATAACTACTATAATAACTAGTAACCGCAAAAGTGAATGTTAGGGGGGCGGAGCCAAGATGGCGGAGTAGAAAGACTCACGTATGCTAGGTCCAAACCCACAGCCCATAGATTTCCTGTAAAAAGAACTCCTGACAAATTCTGGAACAGTGGAAGCCGCGCAGCAACACAGTGAAGGAGATTTCTGCTGCAGAGAGCCCTGAAAAACCGACCGCAAAGGTACCCCAGATGGGAGCGGAGTCCTGTCCTGCCGAGCGCTCCCCTTCCCCCCGGCCCAGGCCGCGGAGCTCTGCCTGGCCACGCGGCACTGAGAGGAGCGAGCAGAGCCCAGCAGGTGTCAGGGACCTGAATCTCCGGTGACCACGAAGGTCCCTCCACCCACAGACGCACAGGTCAGTGAG
>CM053771.1:219948929-219965885 GCA_028658325.1 Potorous gilbertii | reverse complement strand
GGGGTGGGGGGAGGTGACAAATGGGGAGAAAATTTTGGAACCCAAAATCTTGTGAAAATGAATGTAAAAAGTTAAATAAATTTATTTAAAATAAATAAATAAATAACTAGTAACCGCATCTACAGCCTCTGGCTGCTATTCACCCTGCCTGGTAGAGTTGAGAGGGTGTGAAGGTGGACTGCTTAGCAGCAACTCTGGAACTCAAGTGACTATAGATGGGGCAGAGGTATAGGAAGTACTAAGTTGCAGACCAGCCCTCCTTATTCTACATCTTCTACTGCTCAGAAGATACATAGTGTCACTTTACCTTGAAAAAGACCTGAATTTTGCTTCTGAAAGTGGGTGTTAGAAGGGTTGCAGTTTGTGAATTATTGTGAATTGGTGCAGCTTTCTGCTTTCTCATTGTTTGAAGAAAACACACATAAGCAAACATGAAATTCATGTTATACTCAAAGTGTTCCCTAATATATCAGTCACTTTGGAACAAATTCATGTTTTTAAAACATGAACATTAGAACTGACAGTATTTAAAGAGGTGTTTCCCAAAATGTTCCCTGGATCCCTGGTTGTTCTGGATATTTGAAAAGCATTTTGAAGAAAGAATTGTTATGCTAGCAATATCTTTTCCTTTGTCATTTTTAAACTGGATATTATGTGCAAATAAAAATATTACCCATGGCAATTTTTTTTTCACTTTGAAAATCAGGTTAATCCAAAATTTTTTTGATTATCCTTTATCTTGAGGTTATTTAGTACTCCCATGTTCTCTGAACCAATATTTGTTGTCTCTGCCAATATATTTCAAGACAATAATAAAGTGCCTAATATTTGTCAGACACTCTAGTAGGTGCCAGGAACACAAACACACAAAAGAAAATCGTGCTTAATCTAAAAGAGAAGTGAGCTTTTTAATTAGTATTTTATTTTTATTTTTTTGAAAAACTGGTTTCCCTAGCTTGTCCAGACTGGAAATGCAAGAGCTGCTCATGGACATAATCTTACTACTAGTTGGGACAGGAATTTGATCTGCACTTATTTGCCTCTCCTTAGGCAACCCCTCTTTTCCTAAAGGATCATCAAATTGATATTGAATTGAATTTGGATACTTGAACTGAATAGTCAACTACAGTTCAGCAGTTCTGAGTTCAAGAAATCCACAATCTCCAGTCTCCCTAGTAGGTGGAATTAGAGGTTTGTACCATCAGGTCAAGTGAACAAGCCAAAAAACAGGTCAACTCTTCCGCCTATCTGAGTTTTTGTCAGTCATTCAATCCTTTACGTATCAAGCAATTAGTATTTCTCAGGTACTATGCTTAAGGACTGGCAATACAAGAAGGCAAAAAATAGTCTTTGCCCTCCAAGTACATACATTTTATTGCAAAATATATATAAATAGCTCAGTATGTAGAAGACATACTGGGAAGGGAAATAGGAATGGATATAGGGATATGATCTGCAATTTCCTTGTTGGAAAAAACTTTTTGGAGAAAAATTCCTCCTTATTAATACTGGTGGGCACTTTCAACACAGCTAATATTGTTAGAGAGACATGCCCAGAGGCATACAAGTCAGTAGAGTCAGATATAGGACGTGATCAACTACATTTTGTTTGCATTAAAGCATTTTTTTTTTTTCACAAAATGGACGGTCTATCCTCTAGGTCACAGCATTTCAAAAATACAAAAGAATAGAAATAAGATAGAATTTACATTTATTGTATTTTAGAGTGGGAAATCATCTAATTGCTCCCCTACACACCATTTTTTTAAACCAATGAGAAAACTGAAGCTGAGGGAAAGTAAGTGAGAAGTCTGCAGTCCTAGCATTGGGGAAGGTTGAGGTGGATAAGAGGAGATTCTCAGTTTCCTGACAAACGATCCTGTGCTCTTCCCTCTTGAGCCAAATGTCATGCCAAGGTTGTTCTTTTAAGTTCTTGAAATGCAAAATCTAAAATTTGGTGAGTGTGATTCTGTTGTAAGTCTATTTTACAAAAAAATCTATTTTAAAAAAAGATAAATTGGCACTTAAGATTGGTCACTGCAGATTCTAGACAATCTTCTATATTTTTTCTGTAGGGCACTAAGGATTACTTTTTCAAAGATGGCTTTCTGAATCATAACCAAAATCTACATGACTCTCCAAAGTATCTTACTCTCTTTTTACTTATGAAGCCATATACTTGGTAAATTTCCAGCACTGGTCTTTAAGAATTAGAGATGCTTTTTCAAATTAGACAGTCTAAACTAAAAAGAAAAATCTTTTTGTAGTTGGAATCAATAATATATAATAGTTTTATATTCTAGCCTTCCCCAAAAGTGCATACTACAGGATCAATGACATGAACTAAAATCAAAGAAAAATCAACAGATTAATGTAGACTGCAGAGCACTTGCCAAAGGGCTCTCCAAAACTATTTACCATCTAAATGAGATCAACTGAGCCTATATTCCTGGTGTAGCTGTGTAGTTGTTGAAAAAGTTTACTAGTAGGAAGGAATTGTATTGTAAGTTAAATTGGAAATAAAGAAAAACTGGAGGGGATTTTAAGAGACATTTTGTACTTGTCCTTGAGACAAGAGTGTATCTAAACAATATCTGACAGATGGATGTCTTATCTTGTTATTAATGTTTTGTTGAGAAACAATTTCATAAATCTCCTGGAACCACCTGTTCCAGTATCTGAGGGGCTTTAATAGCTAAGAAATATCTAACATCAGAAAAAAAATTCTGTATATCTGTGTGTGTGTGTGTGTGTGTGTGTGTGTGTGTGTGTGTGTCTTCAGAACTTAGAATTTCCCCAGGGAATTATCTGCAAGTCTTAGTGGGGTCATAAACAAAATAGGCAGTTTTTCATACTTATAGGGTAGGGGTGAGGGGGTGTCTCTCATTCCATTTGGAATGACCAATCCCAAAGGATAGGTTGGTTCTGACCATTACCATGATCTTCTTAGAATATTTGCAACTGTCTGCCCTTCTATTTCAATTATTTACCAAATGCCTAGTTTACATAAGGTACGGTGCTAAAAACTGAGGGGACGTGAAAAGATTAAATAATACACGCCTTTTCCCATGGAACTAATGGACTAAAATCCCAAAGCCTAAATTTCCCAAGAGGAAGGTCAGTTTCTGTGTGTAATATAGGAATAATCAGTTCTAGAGAAGTCCTGAGATATCTAGATATAGTCCAGGGGCCTTCTGGGAATGCTATTATACTATGAGAAATCATAGCATCTCACATCTCCAATAGAGCAGGAAGAGAACTCAGAGGCCATCTAGCCTGACACCCCTAATTTAGAGCTAGGGAAAGTGGGCCCTAGGGAAGTTAAGTGAATCGCATGATATCACACAGGTAGTAAACATCAGAGGTAGCATTTGAAGCCAGGATCTCTGACTCAGGATCCAGGCTCTTTCCACACTGGGTCTGGAGTCAGAGGATCAATTACTTAACTCTCTCTGATACTTACTACCTGTGTAGTGATATTCAAATCACTTAATAGATTTACACACAATTTTTAATTGAAGTCCATTCTATCGGTAGGAATACTTGTAGATATATGGAGATACATATACACAAATATCCTCTCCTCTTCTCTCTTCTGCCTCCTTCTTCTCCACACTTCTTCTCATGTCCGTATTTTGTCCAAGCTGGAATAGGCCAGAGCCTACTACTAACTGGCACAGAGGATTTAACTGGTTCTTTTTCTGACTTGGGTCAGCTTACTTCTACTCAGGTCAGTAGCCTTGCATCCCTATATGTCTGAGGGTTCCATATATTGGTATCCTATGTGTTGTAGACACTCAAGCGACTTATACCACTTCATCTCAGAACCCCTGAACTCAAAGGGTTCACTGTTATCCATCTCCCTATTAACAGGGATTATCATCACAAATCAATACTATGTCCAATGAGAACTAAAACTTTCCAAAGAAATCCAGGCATGTTTGTTTTTGGTTTTTTTTTTTCCATTACAAATTTCTCTCTTTCTCCTCTGAAACAGGTTATCTCTGAAGATGGGATGGGTTCAGCCTACCACAATTTCTTATTACCCATTTGTCTGAAAACCTCAGGGTTGCTGGCTTAGAAAGGAAGGCAATGATACCCCTGATTCCAGTTCTACAGCAGAATTAAAAACTTTACTAAATTCCTAAGCTTCTAATTCCCCAGCTGGGATACCCTCTCCTTATCTGAATAGTCAGAATTCTTTCACTGATTTCTTCCTCACTGCACCTCCCAGGTCTATTTGTATGCCCTTTTGTTCCTACCAGGAATTCTGTTATTTCTAAACCCAGTGTTCTTGAACTTACTTGAAGGTAAGTTCAGTTGTTAAAATTCTGAGAAATAGAACTAGATTGTTTATGACTACAGTTCTTGAAGCAATTGCCTGTTTCTCAATTCTGATTCATGCTTAGAATATCTCTATGTATCCCACTAATGTCACAGGTAAGAGGGTTTGGGATCACTGTAACTCCTAGCCTTACTCGTTGTACTTCTCACCTTCTTTCTCCCTGACATGTACCACAGAATGATGGAGCTGCAGTCAGATAGATCTATGCTCAGATTCAGTCTTGAACATTTTATTAGCTGTGTGACTCAGGGAAAGTCATTTAATTTCTTTGAGCCTGGGTTTCCTTTATCAGTTAAATGAGAGAGTTGTTTGTACTTGATGACCTCTAAGCTTTCTTCCTGCTTTAAATCTATAAAACTTTTACCTTACAAACAAGTAGAAATCAGTTTCCACATGCCACCAACCACACACGACTGCAGTCAATGTCCCAAATGATGCCTCCCTCCTTTGGTGTATTTCCTTTATCAATAAAAGCCTACAGTATATCCTGCTTTCCCTTGATACACTCAGAATCAACCAGGTTCTTTTAGGCCTCTCACCCCCATAGCACCTTGAACTTCTGATTCACTAAGTTGATCTTATGAAATAATTTTGGTGACTACATTCATGATTTTTAAAAAAAATTAATTTATCATTACTTAGTAAGTCTTTTGGAATCTTATAACCCTCAAAGAGTTCACAAAAATAGTTAATGTCTTTGCAATACCTTAAGAAAATTGCTGAAATGTCCTAAAATATATGGTATCAATATTCATCCAACTAGCTCCTGTCCTAATCTATCTTGCTTTCATATTTCCTTTGGAGAAAAAAAAAATACCTGCTTTATTTGTATGCTTGCAGCTGCCATTCTTAGGCCTTTGCTCTTTCTTGGCCCCTGGGAGTGGCTTCCTCTCCCTTGGCTGTAATGGCTTCCTTGCTCTTCTTTTGCAAGTTGCATTTAAATTTTTCTCTTGGCTTTTCTCATCTTATTCCCACAAGCTGTATTCTTGTCTCAAATTTATCCTTGGTAACATGACCTAGTTCCCTATTTGTGTTTCAAGTCTTTATTTCAGCTTTCCATTTAGCCAAGTTAGTTTCTTACTATCCTCATTTTTCTTCCTCATTAGCATAGTTTTCTCTTGTACCCCGAGAATTGATTCCATAAAAAAATATATAGCACTTCTGAATTTCTTTGCCTCTCCAGCCCTCTTCTCTTGGGACCCTTCCCTCTATGCCCCCAAGTGTCTGGGAATTGACTTTCTTGGAATTTATTTTCTTTATTTTTATGTTTTCCTTTGAAAGTCTATCAATCTGTAATTACTTTAACCAAGGTTCTTTTTTTTTTTTTTTTTGCTCTAATTGGGCACAAGTCTCCTGTAATAATACAAAGAAACAGTGTCTCTATAGGAAGCCTGGGGTTTAGCAAGGCTCAGAAGTCTCATTCAAATCCACCCCCTGCTTTCTGTCTGTACAGGTCAAACTTACCAAGGCATTCAAGTTTCCTGGAGCTTTACTTAACTTTTCACTTTCATATGTCTCCTCTGTTCAATTAGTATTTGAGCATAGTTCTTCTTGACTTCAAAGTGAATTCTACTTCACCATATTGCATTCTAAACTTAGCTACATAGGTGTATGTGTGTGTATATGTGAATGTGTGTGTGTGAGCATGTGTAATTCATGCAACCAATTTGCAAGGCAAAGACCAAAGCTCATATTACTTTGAAGACAAAACCCACATCTTATATTACTTTGAATGCAAAGACCACATCATATTACTTTTCATGACCCCCCCCTCCCAGTTTCTTTTTTTTCATATTTATAGTAAGTGTTCAATAAATGCTTATTGCTATTCTATCATATCCATGAATTTTTCCTCCCCCCAGTTTTTTTTGATAGCAAAATTGTAAACTCCTATGTTACCAGTTTTAAACATTTATGAAAGTGCAATGGATCAAGAACATTGCAAATATTGGATTATCTGGTTAACATAGAGAAGCTGTTTGCTGCTGAGAAACTAGTCTGTGTTGAGTAATCTGTTGATAAATTTTATCATCAAAGGGATTCCTAAGAATTTCAATGTATATGTTCTCAGAAAGGCCTGTTTGAATGTCTATTTAGCTTGACCTGGATTTTTTCATGACCCATCAAATTTGACTTCTAAAATTATATATTTTTTCTTTCAATCAGAAATTTTGACAGAGAGAGAGAGAGAAAGAAGAGAAGAGGAGAGAAGAGAAGAGAAGAGAAGGAAGGAAGGAAGGAAGGAAGGAAGGAAGGAAGGAAGGAAGACAGATCTTAATTGCTCTGTTCTCCAGTTTTTATAGGAAACTAACTTTAAGACCTTGTATTATTTAGCTGGAACTATGGAAATTGACTGAATTTTGTATGATTTTGTATGGCTTTATATGGCTTTTGTATGGCTTTGCTGCTTACTCACTGTGCTCGTGAATTATTTCACTTCTCTGAGACACAATTTCCACATGTGCCAAATGGTGAGAACTTCACTTGTACTTTCTATATCGGTGTTTTAATGGGATCAAATGAGATATTACAAGTTTTTCACTACCTAAATCATAAAATGCTACAGATATGTTAACTACTACATTTTTGCTATTATGCCTTGTGACTTTTCCCCTAGAAACCAAAAATACTCAGAGCTAATATTTATATAGCACTCTGAGGTTTGCATATTGCTTTAAATATATTTGCTTATCTGATCCTCAAAACCACTCTGTGGCCTATATTATGTCAACTTTACAAATGAGGAAAATGACTAGGATAATGACAGAGTAGAACTGCCTTGATAAAGTACATACTGTAGTTTTATAATTCTATGACTATTAGTCAACAAAAGTTTATCTGGTCTAGCCTTCATTTCATGTTTTAAAGTGTATAACTTGTGTTTATCATGGATTTAATTTTCTTCTTGGTAGCAATTTACATAATCCATATTATGTGATCAGAGACTCAATAGTATATAATTTAGTAGATGACATCATAATTAGGAAATATAGATCAAGTCCTGTTTTTGATTCTTATTAGCTATGTGAGTGCCCCTCAGTGCTCTCTAAGACTACCATGGATAATCTTCATTTACATAGAAAGTTCTTATGTTGAGAATTACCTTCAGTTATAAAATCCTAAGATTAGATCAAAAGTAAATAAACTAGCAAATGAACTGCATCATGATGATATATATCTTTAAATCTTATGTTGGATTTAAGAAAACATACTTATTTTATAATGATGCTAACTCCACCTCCTTTTTTGTATAGTGATGTTTTAAAATGCATAGGCGAAAAATAATCATATTCTTTAGGTAAGTCCTGGAAAAAAGCTGCAAATTAAAAGGAACTGAAAGTGAGGGAAGAGTCATGAATAGAGAGGTGACAGCTTTATTGGAAAAGAACTATATCAAGGGTCCCAGAGAAAGCACTGCTTAGAAAAAGAAAACATCATAGCAGCTCTGTTTGAGGAGCTACTGTAGTCAGCTGAGAGGCAGAGACCATGCAGGGCTAGAGAATTCAGAATTGAGTAAACCAATTGTGGGTCATTGTGTGAAAGGATGTTTCATGTAAAAATTTTAAATATTTTTTTTTCCAGTTACGTGTAAAAACAATTTTCAACTTTTTTTTTTTAATTTGGAAATCCAAATTCTCTTCTTGCCTCTTTCCTCTCACTGAGAAGGTAACCAATTTGCCACATGTATACTCATACAAAACAAATTTCCATATTAGTCATGTCGTGCACAGGACCAAAAATAAAACAAGAAAAAGAAAGATTTTTTTTTTAAAAGCATGCTGTGACATATATTCAGATTCCATTAGTTCTTTCCTGGAGATGGATAGCATTCTCCATAAGAAATCCTTTGGAATTTTCATATAGTCATTCACAGTTTATCATTCTTTTAAAGCAAGGGAGATTTCTATACCCAACTGAATACATGTTATTCCCTCTGAGTCAATTCTTATGAAAGTAAGATCCATCAACTTCCCTATATTCCCCTTTGTTATAAAAGCTCTTTTGTGCCTCTTTTATGTGAGATAATTTACCCCATTAGGCCATTTCCTTCCCCATTGTCCTATCGCAATTCTCTTTCCCAAGCCTTATTTATTTATTCATTCATTCATTTACTTATTCATTCATTCATTCATCTTTTTATTTGCTTATTTATTTATTTAACATATCGTCTCACCATAATCAGCTCACACCTGTGCCTTCTGTTATGTATATGCCTTGTACCTGACCTAATAATGATAAAGTTCTTTGAAGTTTGTAGTATCATTTTCCATGTAGAAATGTAAACATTGTTACCTTAATGAAGCCCCTACAAAATCTTTTTCCCTGCTTACCTTTTTATCCTTCTCTAGAACCTTGTATCTGAAAATCAAATTTTCAATTTAGCTATCATCTATTTTTTTAAAAGTTTTTTTCCTAGGGAGTTTACTGATTACTTGTTCATTTTTTTTTCTGAGATAGGATTTTTAAAATATTTTACTTCCTCTTCTGTTAATCTTGGTAATTTATATATTTTAAAGTATCAATTCATTTCACTAAGAGTCAAGTTTATGGGCATAGAGTTGGGCAAAAGAGCTCCCAATTATTGTTTCAATTTCTTCTTCACGGGAGTTTAATTTACCCTTTTCCTTTTTGATACTGGTAATTTTGGTTTTCTTCTTTCTTCTTTTGAATAAAATTGAACAAAGTTTTATCAATTTTATTTTTTTCATAAAAACAGCTCTTTGTTTTATTTATTATTTCAATAATTTTCTTAATTTCAATTTCATTAATTTTTCCTTGGTTTTCAATATTTCTAATTTGGTATTTAATTGGGATTTTCAGTTTGTTCTTTTTCTAGATTTTTCAGTTGCATGGCCAATTCATTGATCTCTTTCTCTATTTTATTCATGTAAATATTCAGAGATATAAAATTTTACTAAGACCTGCTTTTGCTTCATTTCTTAGTTTGGATAGGTTGTCTCATTGTTGTCATTCTCTTGAATGAAGTTATGGATTGTTTCTGATTTCTTCTTTGACTCACTTATCCTTTAGGACTAGATTATTTAGTTTCCAATTAATTTTTGATTTGTCTTTTCATGAGCCTTTATTACATATAATTTTTATTGCATCATGATCTGAAAAGGATGCATTAACTATTTCTGCTTTTTTGCACTGGATTGTGAGGTTTTTATGTCCTACTGCATGGCCAGTTTTTGAGAATGTGCCATGTACTGCTGAGAAAAAGGTATATTCCTTTCTATCCCCATTCATTTTTCTCCAGAGGTCTCTTATATCCACCTTTTCCAAAATTCTATTCACATTCTTAACTTCTTTCTTGTTTATTTTGAAGTTCAATTTATCGTGTTCAGAGAGAGGGAGGTTTAGGTCTATTTGTATAGTTTTGCTGTCTGTTTCTTTCTCTAATTCCCTTAACTTCTCTGAATTTGGATGCTACACCACTTGGTTTAGTAATGATATTACTTCATTGTCTATGGCACCTTTTACCAGGATATAGTTTCTTTCCTTATCCATCTATTTTTGCTTTTGCTTTGTCTGAGATTAGGATTGCTATCCCTGCTTTTTTTTTTTTTTACTTCAGTGGAAGCATAATATATTCTACTCCACTCTTTTACCTTTACCCTGTGTGTATCTACCTGTTGCAGATGTGTTTCTTATAAACAACATATTGCAAGATTATGGTTTTTAATAAGCTCTGCTATCTGCCTTTGTTTTGTGGGAGAGTTCATCCCATTCACATTCACAGTCATGATTACTGTGACTTTATCTCCATCCTATTACCCTGTTTATGCCTTTTTCCCCCCTTCTCTTCCTCAAAATAGTTTTGCATCTGACCGTTGCCACCTTCAATTTTCCCTCCCTTCTATCAGTTCCCCTCTCTTTTCTTTCCCTTTTCCTTTACTACTTCTTCTCTCCCTTCTAGCCACTCCTGTTTTCTTTCCCCTTTCTCTTTCTACTGCCTATAGGGCACTCATTAATGACATGGATTTTTTTTATTATCACATCAGTTAAGTTATACCCACACCCTTTGTCTATGTATTGCCCTCTTAAATGTCATAATAAATATATCATTCTCAGGATTAACAAGTATAATCCTCCCATATAAGGATGTAAAAGATGTTCTTATTGAATAACCAGTTTTTTTCTGACTTTCCCCTGTTTATCTTTTTGTGCCTTTCTTGAGTCTCATATTTAAAAATCAAATTTCCCATTGAGTTCTGGCCTTTTAGTCATGAAAGTCTGGAAGTCTCTTATTTCACTGAACGTCCATCTTCTTTTATGAAAGATTATGCTCAATTTTGCTGGATAGTTGATTGTTGGTTGTAGTCCAAGCTCCTTTTCCTTATGGAATACCATATTCTATTCTCTCTGATCTTTTAATATAGAAGCTGCAAGGTCCTGTATGGTCCTGACTGTAGTTCCTTGATATTTGAATTGTTTCTTTCTGGCTGCTTGCAGGATTTTCTCTTTGACCTGATCATTCTGGGATTTGGCCATAATATTCCTTGGGGTTTTCAATTTGGGATGTCTTCTGGATGTTACTGGGGGATTCTTTCAATGACAATTTTACCCCCTGTTTCTAGGATCTCGAGGCAATTTTCCTTGATGATTGCTAGGAAGATACTGTCCAGGCTCTTTTTTATCATCAAGGATTTCCATAAGACCAAAAATTCTTAGATTATCTCTCTTCAATGTATTTTTCAGGTCATTTGTTTTTCCAATGTCATATTTCATATTTTCTTCTCTTTTTTCATTCTTTAGATTTTGTTTGACTGAATCTTGATGCTTCATAGAGTCATTAGCTTCTAATTCTGATTCTAATTTTTAACAAATTGTTTTCTTCAGTTACCTTTTCTATCTCCTTTTCCATATGGTCAGTTTTACTTATCAAGGAGTTATTTTCTCCTGTTAGGTTTTGCACTGCCTGATCCATTTGGCCAATTTTACTTTATAAAGTTTAGTTTTCTTCAGTGTATTTTTTTTCCATTTTGTCTTGTATTTTTGAAACAATTGTTCAGTTTTTCATTACCTATCTAAGTTATCTTTTAAAATCTTCCTTGAGCTCTTCCAAGAATGCCTTTTGGACTTGAGACCACTTCATTTTATCATTTGAGATTTCAGGTATGGGTATAGTGTCAATGCTGTCCTCTTCTGAGTTCTTATTTTGATCTTCCTGGTCCCCCTTGTTAGATTCTATGGTTTTGGTTTTTTAGTTTGCTCCTTTTACATTGTGATTTCCTTTTCCCTTGCTTTTAAAGTGGATCTCTGCTTCTGGGGCACAGGTGCTCTGTCCCAAGCTACCTGTGTTGGTAACTAGAGCTCTGTTTACTGGCTTTGTGTGATGTGGTCTCTGGTTCTCTCAGTTAGAAGTACCTGTTACTGAGCTGGACCTGACTGGTGTGTGCAAAGTTCAAGGCCCAGTGAAGTCTTTCTGAGTTTCCCCAGAGTTACTCTAAAGCTCATTGTGTGAGGTGTGGAGGAGAGGTGGTCTGACTGCTGAAGGTCTCCTCCTTCCTCAAGGCTACACTAGAGCACAGGTAGACTCGGCAGCTTGTGGATGACCATCCACATTGATGTCTGCTGATTCCTTGACTGTGAGAAGATGTGCCTGGGGTCCTGGTGTTGATGCTTGTCAGTTCCAATCCCCTGGGGCTCAGGATCTCCTGCCTGTCCACTGGAGTGAGGCTTTCTGGATGTCACTAGTCCTATACTGGTCCCTTTCAGTTACAGCAAGAGGGACTCTTTCCTTTAATCCCCATAACCTCCAGAATTAAAGACTGCTGTACCCCTTCTGCGTGCTAAACTATTCTGGGATTTTTCTGAGAGCAATATTCTCTGTGTTTTTCAAGATCAATAAGGGCAAATGAGAGTACTTATGGTTTACTCCACCACCGTGGCTCCCAGAAGTTCAAGTAGATTACTTTCATACATTTAATATGTGGGATGATAGCCACAAGAGTAGCTGCTACTCCTGCAGGAGGCCCTGCACTTCCCTCTTACCTACCTCTGACAGACCTCTATGCTTAGAGGTTTGGGAATCAACACTATCACAGCCTACTATCCTTCCCCTAGGGGTGGATGTAGACCCACATGCTCTGCATTCTCCCAGTCTGCTACAACAGATCTTTCCCATAGATATGGATTCTCCTGGACTAGAAATCTGCCATGATTCTGTCACTCTCAAATTTGTTCAAATACATTTCTTAGAGGGATCTGAAGGAATTTGTGAGAGAGCTCAGGTGAGTCCCTGCTTTCACTCCACCATCTTGGCTCTGCCCCAGCTATGATCTTTTCATCAGGAATTTCTGAAGGTTCTCTGTTTCTTGAAATATCCATTTTTCCCCCTGAAAGATCATACTAAGTCTTGCTGGGTAGATGATTCTTGATTGCTCTGTAGAATATGATATTCCAATCCATTCTATCCTTTAATGTAGAAGCTGCAAAATCTTGTGTGATTCTGACAGTATTTCCAGCATACTTGAATTGTTTCTTTCTGGATTCTTGTAATGTTTTCTATTTGATCTGGGAAGTCTGGAATCTGACTAAAATCTTCCTGGGAGTTTTCATTTTGGGACCTCTTTCAGAAGGTGAACAGATGATTCTTTCCATGTTTTTTTACCCTTTATTTCTAGAATATTCAGGAAGTTTCCCATGATAAATTTTAATTTTTTTATTTTTTTATGATTATTTTTAGTTTCTAACATTCATTTCCACAAAATTTTGAGTTCCAAATTTTCTCCCCAGCTCTCTGCTTCCTCAATCCTAAAAAACCATGCATTCTGATTATCTCTTCCCCCAATTTGCCCTCCATACTATCACATTCCTCCCTTCCCTTATCCCCACCTTCTCTCTTTTCTTGTAGGGCAAGATAAATTTCTCTACCCCATTTCCTGTATTTCTTATTTCCCAGTTGCAACATTCATTCCTAAAACTTTGAGTTCCAACTTCTCTCCCTTCCTCCGTCCCTACCCATCTGAACTGAGAAGACAAGAAGTCCAATACAGGCTATATATATGTAGTTTTGCAGAAGACTTCCATAATAGTTATGTTGTGTAAAACTAACTATATTTCCCTCCATCTCATCCTTTTATTATTCTCCATTTATTATATTCTCTCTTTTGACCTTGTCCCTCCTCAAAAATGCTTACTTCTAATTATCGCCTCGTCTCATTTGCCCTCCTTTCTATCACCCCTCTCAACCCACTTGTCCCCTTCTCCCATACTTTCCTGTAGTGTAAGACTGATTTTCATACCAACTTGAGTGAGCATGTTATTCCTTCCTTAAGCCAAATGTGAAGAGAGTAAACTTCACTTTTTCCCCTCACCTTCCCCCTTTTCCCCTCCATTGAAAATTTTTTTTCTTGCCTCTTTCCTGAGGGATAACCTGCCCCATTCCATTTCTCCCTTTCTCCTCCCAATATATTCCTCTGTCACCCCTTACTTTATTTTTTTAAAAAACATCCCTTCCTATTCAAATCACCCTGTTGTCTCTGTCTGTATATATTTGTGTATAATCCCTCCAACTACCCAAATAATGAGAAAAGTTTCAAGAGTTACAAATATTATCTTTCCAGGGAGGAATGTAAACAGTTCAACTTTAGTAAGTCCTTTAGGATTTCTCTTTCCTGTTTACTTTTTCATGCTTCCATCAGCTCCATTCTAAATTTTAAAGCAGTATTTTCTTCAGTGAGTTTTTGAACCTCCTTTTTCATTTGACTAATTCTGCTTTATAAAGCATTCTTTTCCTCACTAGCTTTTTGGACCTCTTTTGTCAATTGAATTAGCCTATTTTTAAAGGTGTTCTTTCCTTCAGCACTTTTTTGCATTTCCTTTAGCAAGCTGTTGACTCACTTTGCATGATTTTCTTGCATTGCTCCCATTTCCCTTTCCTTTTCCTCCACCTCTTTTACTTGATTTTCAAGATTGTATTTGAGCTCTTCCATGGCCTGAGACCACTGTATATTTCTTTTGGAGGTTTTGGATGCAGAAGCGTTGACTTTAGATCTTCCTCTTATGGTGTGCATTGTTCTTCCTCACCTGAAAGGATGGAAGAATATACCTCTTTACCAAGTAAGTACCTTCTATAGTCTTATTTTTTCCCTTTTTTGGCTATTTTCCCAGCCATTTACTTGACTTTTGAGACCTTTGTCAAGAGGAGGTTATACTCAGGGGAACTGTAAGTTCTCAGCTTCTCCAAGGTGATACAATCAAGGGAAAGGAATTTTCTCCCCTCCTGCCCTGTGTTCTGGTCTGGGAACAACCACAAACACTGTTCTGCCCAGGATCTACTCCCCCATGCAAGCACTCCTCCTTACTCTAGGACCACCACCCAGGGCTGAGATTCAGATCAGCTACTCAGTTCTCCCAGGGGCTTTGGGTCAAGGGCTCCAAAAATGGAGGCTGCAGCTACAGGGGCTGCTGTTGGTGGGGCCAGATCACTTTCCCTTCTCATCCAGGTGAAAGAGCTTTCTCACTGACCTTTGAGGCTGTCTCTGGTGTTTGTGGGTTGAGCAATCTGGGAACTGCAGATTCTGCCTGGGATTTTGCCCCCAAGGCCTGTTCCTGTTCTGATCCTGCTTGTGCCATGTGGCCCATGCTGGACTGAGCTCTGTTCCATGTCTGGTGCGACAAACCTTCCCTGTCAGGTTTCCAGGTTGTATTGGGTTGGAAATTTCTTTCACTCTGTCATTTTGTGGCATTTGGTGCTCCAGAATTTGTTTAGAACAATTTTTTGACAGGTATTTTATAGGCTGTGTGGGGGAACTTCTACAGGTCTGTCCTTCTACTCTGCCATCTTGGCCTCACCTCCCAATATAATTTCTTGAAAAAATGATTATTTCTGTTGTTGATTTTACTATGAATTTCTGTTCCAATAATTCTTTAATTATTCTCTCCTCAATCTAGTTTCCATTTCATTTGTTTTTCAATGAATGAGATATTTCACATTTTCTTTTATTTCTTCTTTTAATTTTGTTTTATTTTTTCTTGATGTTTCCCAATCATTAGGTTCCACTTCCTGAATTCCAATTTTTGAGGAATTATTTTCTTCAGTGAGTTTTTATACCTCATTTTCCTTTTAGCCAACTCTGCTTTTTAAAGGGTTGCAGTCAGTAGATTTTTGTGCCTCTTTTACCATTTTTATCTATTCTGTTTCTTAAGGTACTGTTTTCTTTAGTATTTTTTGTAACTTCTTTGCCAAGGTCTTCTTTTCATGGTTATCTTGCATTTCTAGCATTGCTTTTTGCATTTTTCCTCTACTTCCCTTATTTGATATTAAAAATTATTTTTGAGTGCTTCTAGAAATTCTCTTTGGAGGAACTTAAGTGTTCAAAGACTAAAGTACTTTTTAGCCTGTTTTGGTCTCTTTCTTACAGCAAGATTTTATGTTAGTTAAATTTCTTTAAAAAAAATTTTACGGCCAAGATGGCAGAGTAGAAAGACTCACATATGCTACCTCCAAACCTACAGCCCATGGATTTCCTCTAAAAAGAATTCCCAACAAATTCTGGAACAGTAGAAGCCGTGCAGCAACACAGTGAAGGAGATTTCCTTTCCAGAGAGCCCTGAAAAACCAATCCCAAAGGTCCATCGCTCACCCGACGGAGCAGAGCCCTGCCCTGCCCTGGCCGCGGGACACTGAGAGGAGCGAGTAGATCTGAGCAGGCTTCAGGGAAGGAATCTCCAGCAGCTGCGAAGGTCCCTCAACCCACAGACTCACAGGTCAGTGAGAGACACAGGCTGAGAGGGGAGCAGGGTGTCTCTGGGACTCAGGACCCCTCGGGAGGCAGCAGCAGAGGCAGCCAGCAGCCAGAGGCTCCCAGAGCAGGCAGGAGCTTGGCAGGAGGTCCATTACAAAAGGTATCTGCATAAACTCCCTGAGGGAACTGAGTCTGGGAGGCGGCCCTGCCCCAACCTGAGCACCAGAAATTAAGCTCCAATTGAATAGCAGCCAGGCCTGCTGCCAAAAGCCCTGAGGCTGGGGAGCAGCATTTGAATCTCAGACCCCAAGCACAAGCTGAGCAGACCTAGGCCAGGGGTGGAGAGGACTCTCAGAAGTCAAGTAACTGGCTGGGAAAATGCCCAGAAAAGGGAAAAAGAATAAGACCATAAAAGGTTATTTTCTGGGGGAACAGATGTTAGCCCCTTTCCTTTCTGAGGAGGAGAAACAAGGCTTACCATCAGCTAAAGATATAGGAGTCAAGATCTCTGTATCCCAAACATCTGAAATAATTATCCAATGGGCTCAGACCATGGAAGAGCTCAAAAAGGATTTTGAAAATCAAGTTAGACAGGTGGAAGAAAAACTTGGAAGAGAATTGAGAGAGATACAAGAAAAGCATGAAATACGGGTCAATACCTTGCTAAAGGAGACCCAAAAAAATGCTGAAGAAAATAACACCTTGAAAAATAGGCTAACTCAATTGGCAAAAGAGGTTAAAAATGCCAATGAGGAGAAGAATGCTTTCAAAAGCAGAATTAGTCAAGTGGAAAAAGAGGTGCAAAAGCTCACTGAAGAAAATAGTTCTCTCAAAATTAGAATGGAACAGATGGAGGCCAATGACTTTCTGAGAAACCAAGAAATCACAAAACAAAACCAAAAGAATGACAAAATG